>CM077463.1:71777173-71954673 GCA_039654755.1 Calcarius lapponicus
ACTGTAGGGGAAAAGCTGCTTTTTCCTTCAACATTTTATATTCCACCTTCATTAGGCAAAAAGTGAAAGAGTTGTAAAGGAAAAGGGGAACTTTTGTTGTTTCCCTCTGAATGCTAAGAAAAGCCTAATGCAGGCACAGAGGGGAGGCTCTGTGCTTCATGGTGCTGGAGCAATTCTCAGGCTGAAGCCCAGAAGCTGCAAGGATGTTAAATAGATGCTGTGTGTGCCGAGCCCTGGCACCTGGAGCTTTACACCTGCAGTGCTGTGCATCCAGGTGGTTTCATCCTCTCCACCCTCCCTCCCTTGGTCCCTTCAGGGCTGACAAGGCCTCTAATGTTGCAAAGAAATAAACCCTGCAATCTGGTTGGATCACATCATCCAGTAATGTCCCTCTAACTATAGATCCAGGCACCAGGGACTGACTTCTAGTTTCTTCAGCATTTTTAAATGGGTTATTTGAGTGTTTGGTGACAGCAGAATGGGGAATATCTTCACAGAGACTTATTTTTTTCCCCACGTGGCAGCCCAGACCGCACCCATCCTTGGAGATAGGAAATAATGACAAAATGCCTGTGCCAGTCTGTAAATCAGTGTCATCTCAGGTCTCTTCTGATAAATGTGCTTCACAATGGCCCCCAAAAACTCCTGATCTGAAAAGCTGCTCTGCATCTGTTTAAAGCTCAAGGAGCTTTAAATAAATAGCTGAAGACATGCTGAGGGTGGCCAGGAAGCCACTACATTTCTTGGAGAGCTGGCAAGGGTTGCTTGGCTTGTTCAGGCCAGCCAGTGAAATAAGAACAACCTTTACATGGTTTCCTTCTTTATTTCTGAGTGTGGAATGCAGGTTTAAGTGAAACAGGCACAGCTCTGTGACTAATGCCTCAGCTTCCAGGAAGAGTCAGAAATGACAGATATCTTTGGCTGCTCTTGCAGGGTGGGTGTCCAACATACTCAAACAACTTGATGGCATCCAGTGCGAGTGTATTCCTACAGTGGTTGAGAAAAATATCTTTACTTTTCTCTACCATTACCCTCAGCAAATTCCCACAACTCCTATTACTTTGAGACACTTGAGATGAGGAGGTGAGGAGGAGGCAGCTGAGGCAGAAGGAAAAGGTTTCCCCAGCGGAATGAAGGCAAAGCTGTTTCATAATTTCTGAAACATTTCTTAAGCTTGCCCTGACAATGCCAGCTAGGATCCCAGCGCACAATCCCTCAGAAGTGCTGCTGATGAGCAGGAGGATCTTGGCATTGTGCTGGCTTAGATTTGCCAGAGAGGAAGGAGCAGATGTGGCCCCAAGCAGCTCCACCCTGCCAGTCAGGGTGAAAGGGGGGTGTTAGCAACACAGAGCTGCTTCAGAGGGGTTGTTGGACTGCAGGAAAATCACACAGCATTTTCAGAGAGCATGGACCATGGTATTTGTGGCCATTTTCAGAGAGGATGGACAGGTATTCCTGGCCATTCACTGGATCACCTCTGCCCACAGGCTGTCCTTGGAGACACAGCAGGGACATCCCCAGTAGCGATGACCTCCCCATCAAAGCTGTGCAGGCAGAGGTTTCCAGGAGGTTCTCTCCTGTACTCTTCCCTCTGATCTAATTTCATTCACTTCCCACCCCTCCTTCTCTAAAAACATTCCTCTTGACCTTCTGCTCTGAATAAACAACTAAATGCATAAATAAAAGTTACTTTGACTGCAGAGAAGAATCTATCCACTCCTCATTGAGCATGTGTTCCCTGAGCTGCCTCCTCCAGTGGAAATTTCTTTGTTTAGTGTTAATTCCATTTCATTTTGCTGATCGTGGCTGCCGTTGTCTCCATTAGAGGGCCTCAGAGCAGTGTGTTACAGTGTTTTAGGATGGGATTTAAACCTCTATATGTACTTTGGGCCTAATTTCCTGCTGTATAGCTCTCCTGAACTCAATGGGGTGTAAAACTGGTGCAACACACGGAGAGAGCAGGGAAAAAAAAAGTGCTGTGCCTAAGAATACATCAGTGCTTTGGGTTTTGCTGACGAGATTAAGAAACGCTGAGGTGCTAAGAGAGAATTTTAAATACACGTGTGACAGGTGAGGCAGATGAGTAAGTTAATTGCTGCTTGTGTGTTTGAACAGGGAGTAATTGGTCAATAGGGTATGTTTCCAGAGAACAGGAGTGAAGTGCATGAGCAAAGCACAAATAGAGCTTTAAATCCTTCCTCAGAAATTTCACTTATTCCAGGCAGAAGTTGGAGTCTCAACCACTTACAGGAGTCATAAACGTTTTATTCTCCATTATGCTCCAATTGTGGCACTGGTGAGCTAATTGCTTGGACTGAAATTTTCCAGGTAGGTGTCTTCCTCAACTGAACTTCCACACAAAAAGAATGTCAGAAGATAAAGCTGAATAAAAATAAGGGGTGGGCTGGGAGTTGTCAGCCCACACTTAGAAACTGGAGCAGTTGAGATCTACGAAATTCCAGCATTTTGGAGCATGAACCTGTGGCAGGGGGGAGAATGGTCCGGCTGCTCAGGACCTGCCTTTGTGGTGTCAGTGTGGCACATGGTGCCAGCCAGAGGGCAATTCTGGCAGGCAGCAGCCAGACTGGAGGGGGAGAAAGGCACTGGCACAGATTAGAGGGGTAAAGGAAACTGGGAATGCCAGAGGGAACAGGTGAAGTGGAAGGAAAGGCATGGGAGGGGGGGAGGAAATGACTCAGAAGCCCAGATGCAGAGCAGGAGTGAGTTGGTCCAAGAAGAGTGGAAGTGAACCTGACAGAAACGCGTGAAATATTCCTCATGTGGAGAGGAGGAATACCAGGACCAAAAGGAAACGGATCACAATCAATCTCCCACCAATTTAGTTTTGGGAATGGCTGGGAGACTGACAGGTGGACCAGGAAACAACATTGCCACTGAAAGTGGCGTTTACAAAGGCTGAGAGATGATTGCACAGGCAATTTAGTCTTCTGTAACTTTGGAAAGCTTTGCCCTCCAGACCTCAGTGTTTCTTCCTTACTGCCTGTCACATATTATAAATTTAATGCATCTAAGTAATTAACTCATTGAAGCAGGGTCCTGTTTGGCCCTGTTTTCACACAGCCCTTGCTGGGATGTGTTGTGCTTCTTGGCTGGTGCCTTTGCACATCACGGAGGCAAAAGTGTCAATGGAGATAAATGTGAATTCCAGCAATGGAGGAGAATGGTTTGATACAAGGTGCTGGGTTTATATCAGGGCCACCAGGCAAAAATAACAAAAGGGGAGTCTAGGATGAGTGCCAACAAGTCTTTATTGTCTAAGACTGTTTGGCAGCCCGCCGGGGAGGCAGCAGGAGCCCCTCAGCTGGGACCCAACCCAGTACAAGGGGGTTCAGAAAGCACAAGCCTGCACAGGGAGGCAGATGGGTCTTGTGGGTCCACTCTGCCTTTAACTTCTCAGATCTCGTACAGCTTTCCCCAAAAGCAAGCACAAAGGAGTGTCAAAAGACAGAATACATATTCATGGCCTTTTCGGGAGCTGCAAACTATGAAAAGAAATCAAGTCGTTCTCATCCGTGGACTGAAATTGAGAGTACACTCTAATCCAAAAGGATCCCAGCTCACAGAGTGGTGTATGAAAATCTTATAAAGCACTGCAACACTCCATAAATAATTTTCAAACAAGAAGCTTTTTGTTTCAGTGATGGCAATGCTAAAAAGGGAGAATGGCAAATAGCCGTCAAGAAGAGGCTGAAACACTGAAGCACTCTGTGCTGATGTTAACTTTAATCACTGCAAGAGTTACACCCAGAGTTATCAGTCATTTATTAGAAGCTGCAGATGATCATTGCAGAGGTTTAGATTAACATGGACTGGAGCCTGGTGCTGTGCCAGTGGGGTGCCACGTGACGGGCAGCCCATGGAATAAACATTCTGGCACATCAGAGCACTATAAATCCTCCAAATGAAAGAAATTAAAAAGCCAGGAGCAATTTTGAAAATGATTTATGATTGGAGGTGCACTTAGGAATGCTTTTATTGTCACGGGAACATCTCCTTTCACATCCTTAAGGTGACAGAGCCACCACTCTGCTTCTGGATTTCCTGGGCTGCCCTGTGGATGTGAGCACCACAGAAGTGTGCTGGGGGCTGGGGGGCATCTGGGCACTTTAGCAGCATCCCCCGAGTTGTGAGGGCTGGATTTGCACAGCCCCAGGGTGAGAGAGCTGCAAATCCATTCTGACATTTTAAGTATGAGAAAAGACACCAGTTGTGGGGTGTTTTTTTTTTTTTTTCCTTTTACATCTATACCATAACCATGTTCCTAAGTGCATGTATAAACATTTTATAACATGGATTTGGAATAACACTTGAAAAATAAACTTAAGAATAGTTCCTAAGCAGAAGGTATTCTTATCAAAATAGCAGTCTGTTGCAAGTCAGCCCTTTGCTCCATACGTGAAAGATGCAGCACTATCTGTTAGTGCTCTGCTGGTGTAAACATTGCTGAATGTTTCACTAAAATACAATTCTCCTGCTGATACAGATATGTTTTCTTAAACAAAAAGTGCTTTCACTACAAAGTGAAAGGCCAAACACTGTGGTTTGCAGGCAGAGTGCTGTCTTGGTTATTCAAGGAAGCGCAGTGGCAGTGGCAGTGAAGGCTGGGATATCTGTAATATATATGGGATATATAACATATACATACAAATGTATGGGATACTTGTAATATATGTAGTATCTGCAATATATGGAATAAATGTTGGGTAACCCTTCCCCAAGGCAGTGAGGCTCTGATGGACACAAACCTCCCTGCAGCTTTCCTGCCTGGCTTCCATGCTCTGTACATGGTTTCCCTGCTTGGCCTTGTGCCCCTTGTTCCTCTGGGGTGTCCCAGCTGGGTGCTGTGCACAGGTACCCAGTGCTGGAATGCATTTGGGTTAGCAACCCCGTGTGTTCATTACTGTCCCCAGATGGATCAAAACTTTAAAAAAAGTCAGGGTGGGTGATGGTTTCAGGTGCAGCCCGGCACATCTCCCAGCCTTGCCTGCCTTCCTTAGTGATGGTGGATCCCTGTATTGATCCACAAACCTTTCCTCCACCTGTTCTCACTGTTGACTCCTTAGAAAGGGTTAATTTTGCATCTATCTCCTGATCTTTTTGATGTTCCCATCCTGGGGCAGTGCAGCAAAACAACTTTTATAACTTGGTTGGAGGTCGGCTCTTCAAAGCCTGGCAGCTCAGGAGCTGCCTTACAAAACTCTGCGTGTGTTTGCTGAACGTGGCTTTTCCTGTGCTGGGCATTAAACTCCTGCCAGGTTCTCTCACCCTCCTGGGGGCACCCCCTCACATCCCCAGCCCTGAGAGGCAAGGAGTGCCCCTTCCCTGTGTGTCCACACACCCCCCGGGTGCACTGGCTGTCCAGGGAGCCCAAACTGCGTATGCAGCCTTGTGGGGTCCCTCTTCGCCCTCCTGCAGGGTGAATGTGGTGGGAGTCTTTTGGGGATTACATGTGGAAGGCTCTTTTTGAATTTACGAGCATTTATTTACATTTTGAAAGCATCTTTTATTGTGGTTTATCTGTTGTGGTGCTGATGTTGACCCTGGATTTATGGTTTGCTGATTGCCAGTTAATTACATGCCGTTAATAAATCAATAACTTGCTTTGATCATGATTTACTCTAAAACATACAAATCGAGCAGCTTTTCCCTGCAGCAACACAAATCTTTCTCAGTCCATTTCTGAGAAATAAACCAATGAAGTTGTAAAGCAACTCCCCTCTGCCATCCACCAAATTCAGGCATCTCTTTGCACCAACCAGACCTCATCCACCACAGTGAACAAAAGGGGCAGAATGGGAAAAAGAGGAGCTAGATTCTGAGGGATGAGCTCCCCATGGAGATGAAGGGTACAGCTAAGTTTTTCCCAGGGCAGCAATAATGCAAGGTGAGGGGAAAAGACCAGCAAGTTCTTGGAACACAGGGAGAGTCCTGGGAGTTGTACAAATTGTGCTGAGGGAAAATGGAGGGAGTGCAGCTGCCTCAAACTCAGTGAGCACAAAGAGGGCTTTAAACCATCCAGGACTGCTCTGTGCAGAGCCTGAGCTCAGGCACTGCTCACTCACTTCCCTGGCTCTGTGCAGACCAGGTCTTTGCTCTGTGCATCCAGTCTTGATCTCTCTTCCCACTTTACTGACAAGGCTGCTATGACATTAACAGGTCCCTATTTAAGGATAAATAACCTGGGAGAAATTCTCTGACTGCGCAGTAGGTGAACGTTCCTCCCTTTTTGTAATTTGGATTTGATTTAGAAATGCTAAGCCATAATTTTAACAAGGCAGATGCTGCTGGAATCGCAAGGTGCAAGAAAAAGTGTTTTAATCTTTGTGTTGCATTTAAAGCACTGATGTGAGTAGATGCAGTGAAGGACACTTCAGCATGGATCAGCTGCACAAGAGGTTGTCCATCCTAAGTGGAAGATCATGTCTGAACCTTGGCCTGGGAGCCAGAGGGGCTGTGATCCCACCCCACACACCCCAGTTTGTATTTCAGCACTGGGACCTGACCTGGGAAATATCTGTGGTGCTGGTTTTTGGCTTCTTTTTCTACCTCTGTTGAGGTCAGGATTGAAGGCACTTGAGATGATAGCTCACGTTCAGACTCAGGTGTTTGTTATTTCTTATCAATGTTGCAGTCTCACAGCAGGGAGTTCTGCTGCCTTTCATTAGCAAGGTACCAAATGGCCAACTATCTCTTGTTACAAGGTCTCTTAAGGCTAAACTGTCCTATTAAGAAATGACCCCTGAATTATTTTCACTTTTAACCCAAAAACTGATCCCTTGAAGTCCTCACTGTGGACTCTCCTGTCCGATTGCACATAACCACCCAAACCCGTGGAGGAGAAGGTGAAGAAGAAGGACCAGCCTCTGCCCTAAAACCTCCATCTTGCTTCATATTTATTGCTGTATTCTAAAACCCCAAACTCTAAGTGTTCCACCCTGTGATATCACACACTTCTAACCAACTCCACACCCACAATCCCAGTGCTATCAATCAATTCTGGAAGCTTCTCCACGCCCTCAGGTCAAACACAGTGCTCTCCTGGGAGTCAGAGTCTGTCAGCACAGAAATTCTAAAATTCTCAGCATTCAGAACTCCAACACTGTGGGTTTTCCAGAGGCTCTGCCTGCCCCCTGCCCCAAACCTGCCTGTGGAAGGACAGACAGATCTCCACTCACGGACAGAGCTCTGTGGGATGCGTGCCTTGTCCTGCAGGGCCCTTCCCTCCCTGCCAGCAGCACTCCAGCAGGAGCAAGGGATGCCATCAGGCACAGTTGTTAATGCACAATGCAAGTGCCATGTGTGATTGTCTGCGAGCGCTCCAGTGCTTTCTGCAAGGCAGATTTAGAGATTTCATTGTAAAGTCCTTTTAAACTCTGAACTAATGGGTAGTTTGGCAACAGCTTCTGCATATGAAATCATTATTAATTCCTTTAGTACCATAATAACATTGATTTAGGTGAACTCTTATAAGATAGAAATTGTATAGTATTTAGCTGTAATTAACGTCCCCTAATTAGGAAGTGTTGCCAAGTAGTTTTCTCTGCTGGCTCTGTTGTACTTAAGTGCAGCTGGATGAAAATTAACCACAAAGGGAACAGCTTGTGTTTTATGTGAAGTTTGCCTTTGATTGATTAAAAAACTATTCCTTATTACTTTATTTGATTATCAAAGAGGGTGCACTGGATTATCAGTGTTACAAAGGGCCTCAAAGTCCACATGCCATACACTCCAATCACATTTGGGTGAGCATTTAAACCCAGTGACTTATCTGCACATTCAGAAAATTCACAGATTTATTTTGTCTCAATACTACAAGTCACCATAATAAAAGAGAATTGATTTTAATGTGTCTGTCATTAATAAAGCCTACAGAAATTCAAGCAGAATTAGCACAATTTAATGTCCACTCAGAGGAAAGAGTAATGCACTGCAAGCTGAGAGGCATTTGTTGATGTGAAAAATGCTGACATTTTTGGAAATTCAAATTATAAATGAAATACTGCTGTCAGTTTACTGTGCAACTTGGTAGCATATGGTGCTTCTGCTGGTGGGTGTTATTTCAAAGTTTGCAAATCACACTATGAGAGTGTCCCTCTGGTGAGCTTTTGCAACGCTTAGCAACTGTGAATCAAAAGTGACAGTACAGAGGAAGAGGGACTAAAAAAACAATTTCTCTCTCTTTAAGTTGGTAGAACAAAGTGCACAATAAGTGCACAATAATATGTTTCTACGGGGGGGGGGGGGGAAAGGAGGCCGACATACCAAAGCTAAAGGAGACCAGTGCCTCCATTCCTGCAGAATAATGCACAAAGTCTCCTAAATTGTTAAAATAAAAATATGGTTTGTGTCTCCCAGTCTCTCTGACTTTGCTATGACAAGGGAATTAAAGCAACTGGCAGGTACAACATATAATGATTCGCTTTTAGAATTAGGAGGGATGCTGCAAGACATAATGCAATCCCCCTCATTCGGTCCAGATGTTTCTTTTATCCGTCTCTGAAGAAAGTTCCTGTGACCACAGAATAACATTTGCCATTTGAAAAGCATTGTCCATCTGAGGCTGGCAACACAGAGGAAAAAATCAGAAAAAAATTAGGTTTTGTAGCAGTCCAGCAGTGTGGATTCCAACTAGGCTAATAATTCACAGGTAATTCAGTTATTAAATTTAAATAAATGAAATATGAAGACATCCTTCACCACGTTTTTCAAGAAGGATTTTGCTACCCAGTGGCCCCTTTGATGTGCATTTCCCCTATCAAGGAGTGAACTTGAAACTTGGATTCACTGTGGTTTGATGTGACCATGGTTGCTACTTGCTGTTCTGCTCCAGGTAGTGACTTTTGGCACCAAGGTGGAACTGTGGCTGTGAGGTACAGACCCCATCAATTTGCCAATCAAGCTGGCTGAGAATAGAAAGTGATGGGGCTGTCAGTAGCACTTCAAGCATAAGCAATTCTAAACTAAGCAATTTGGAAATTTAAATAGTTATAATGACCAAGATTCTCCACGTTGGCCCTTAATTACTGCAATGTCAATTCAGCTGAAAATTGCCTTTCCTGGGTAATGATAATTCTTAGAAAAGTCTTTGCTTATACACCCACCCATAGCACTCATTAAGTCAAGCTCCTTCCTTTTGTCTGAAGAGCTGTCAATTTTATGTGACATCACCAATCACCTGCCATCTCAGACATCTGCAGGCTGTCTAGCTGAAGGCAGGTTTGTTCTGTCTCAGATGCAGTGCTCTGCATGGCAGCCCAGCCTGCTGCTGGCAGCACTGGGGCACCAAAGGACTCCGATGAGCTGCTCCACTAAGCAGTGAGTGACTCACATTTGGTTGTTGGATCTGGGGCCCATGAAATTGCAGTGTGTGTTTTACATGTGAGGGGAGACCTCTCTCTGTTCCACACACCATATTTCTTATCTTTCTTTTGCAGCAATCTGCCATTTTCTATTCATCGCTGTCACATTACAACTGTCTGTTCACCTGCACTGGTGGACATCACTACTGGTTTTCTTTAAACAAGAAAAAACATGAGAAAGGAGCAAAACCATCTCCATCACCTGAATGTGTTATCAATGGTTCAATGGGCCAGAAAAGCCCAGCAGCACCTTGAAGTTCTGGGTGCAGAACAACAATGCTTCCTTTCCCTCTTCCAGTCAACCTGGAGCAGGTTTTGCCTTGTGCCTTCCTATGAGTAATGTGGAATTCCAGGGAAACCAGGAAAAGAACCACAAGCAGCTCCAGCACACAGTGCAGTTCTTGGGGTGTCCTGTGCAGGGCCAGGAGCTGGACTTGATGATCTGAGGGGTCCCTCTCAACTCAGTACATTCTCTTTCTCTTCTCTTCTCTTCTCTTCTCTTCTCTTCTCTTCTCTTCTCTTCTCTTCTCTTCTCTTCTCTTCTCTTCTCTTCTCTTCTCTTCTCTTCTCTTCTCTTCTCTTCTCTTCTCTTCTCTTCTCTTCTCTTCTCTTCTCTCCCATCCCATTCCATTCCATTCCCTTCCATTCCATTCCATTCCATTCCATTCCATTCCATTCCATTCCATTCCATTCCATTCCATTCCATTCCATTCCATTCTACATTCTGTTCTATTCTGAAGAGGAAATGGACTCCATTTTTGATTTGAAAAAGGAAGAGGGTTTCTTACACTCTGCTTTGTTGACCACTACTCCTCTCACCAGCCCTGCATGCTGAATGTGCCATTCTGCACATTCTGTAACAGCTGCATGAGGGTTGCAGTCAAATTCTTGCAGTCAGAAGAGTTTCTTACTAGTTTTGATACAACTTGCTCACTTTTTCACCCTGCTCCTGATTCTTGGCTTGCACACAATGAAATAGGAGGGTCCTTAGGCACTTTAAAAAAAAAACAAACCCAGCCCTCAATAAATCCCCTTAAGGGCCCATTTTAATTCTGCTTTTGCTCTTGATGTGCAAGTTCTTACCCTGCTATTCCCCTAGAAGCAGTTTATTTCTGTCTGCCAGCCCTGCCAAAGTGACAAAATCCCCTTTCCCACCCACCATGTAATTGCTCTGTTGATGCCCTTCCCACACATGCCTGTAGAAAGAAAGCTCTCACTTTATTTGCTCTGCTGAAGTGAATAACATCTCTTTCCTCCCTCCATGTGGCTTTCCAGCAGCCCCAGTGCCATTAGTTATTTCTGTTCTGGAGCAGCACCCCATCTGAGAAGGGAGCGTGTTCCAAGGGAGCGGAGGCCACAGCCTGATCTGCCAGCTCTCATGTGCCCACAGCTCCTGGAGCTGAGGAATTTGGGGCTTGTCAGAAGGCAGAAGCGAGCATTACAAATAGGGGACATTCAGAGAAAGGGAGAAAAAAGAAGAAAATCAAAGGCTGCATTTTAAAATGGCTTTTTTTTTTTTTTCCTTACAGCAAAGGCAATGGGATGAAGTAGCTCCCTCTGTTCTGTGCTTGCACAGTGCCACGTTGTTACTTTTAGATTAACTGTCCATTGGAATTGTGGTTTTTTAACTTTTCCAGTACCTCTCACTGTCAGTCTTCTTCATGTAAACTTCTATTGTATGCAGAAAACAAAAGTAGTTCTAGAATCAATCTAAAGTTATGTTTTTCTTTTAATTCCTTTTGGGTGTATTTATCCATCTACTCTAAAGGTGCACCAGAGATTAATTTCCCCACCTCATTCCAGCTGCCTGGTGTATGGTTACAGAAAACCACACCACCACTAGTAACTAAATAATCAGAAATAATTTCTTCAGCTTGACTAAGGAAACTGACCCCAAACTCTTGTTAAAACATCAAAATTTACTGAAGCATGGTTATGTGGATACAAGAAACAGAGTTTCAGAGCCACTCACCTCTAAGGCAAACAATGCTCAATAAATTTATTTCTTAATAAAATCTTAAAATATAATAACATGGCCTGAGATGGAACAAATTTTTGCTTTAGACATGCTAAGTTTTTTCACACAGTTTTGCCCCTCTGTGGTTTGGCAGTCTAAGATTGGTAAATAACCATAGTTATATTGTTAAATAATAGCAGAGCACGTCTGTAACACATTGAGCAGTCAGCATCCTATTATCTGCAGCTTCACCATTTTGCAATGTGACAACTCTCTTTGCAGGGACAAAGTCCTCAACAATGGTCTAAATCACACATTTGTTCTTCCTCTGAGCACTGGTGGTTGTCAAAACCTGTTGCACTCTAGCAGGGGAGCCTTTTAGGCACATTCCAGGGCTGGCTTCATGCAGACAAAACGCATTAAAGGCCGCTCAAGTGCCACATGTGAGGAGCACAGAAAGCTGCTCGTGCCCACGCCATCCCAAGCGCTGTGGTCAGCTCTCCTCCTCCTCTGCCAGGCTCAGCAAACACCAGGGCCTGGCTGAAATCAGCTCCTGTTCCTTCCTCAGAATGTGTTCAGGGTATCAGAGAGGCTGTTAGCAAAAATAATGCACATACCAGTGTGATGGTGTTCACAGGGGTCTCAGGTTGAGGGAAGAGATGAGGATCTGACTCCGTGTTTCAGAAGGCTTGATTTATTATTTTATGATATATATTACATTTAAACTATACTAAAAGAATAGAAGAAAGGATTTCATCAGAAGGCCAGCTAAGAATAGAATAGGAAAAAATGATAGCAAAGGCTCTGTCTCGGACTCTCTGTCTGAGCCAGCTGACTGTGATTGGCCATTAATTAGAAACAACCACATGAGACCAAGATCCACCTGTTGCATCCCACAGCAGCAGATAACCATTGTTTACATTTTGTTCCTGAGGCCTCTCAGCTTCTCAGGAGGAAAAATCCAAAGGAAAGGATTTTTCATAAAACATGTCTGTGACATACCAAAATTAGGGAAAAGTGGGGAGAGTCTCATTTTAGTAAGAGCACATTGGACTAACCTGTCCCTCTGTGGGTATCCAGGCTTTTCTCTGTGCTGCTTTACCATTTCCCTCTGCTCTAGTTGCTTCCTCTTAAAGCAGACTAACTTTTATTTGAACTTCTGTTTGTTTAGAATGAATGAGTTAATTTTTGAAGCAGCCAAAATGTGTCTGTGAAGGAGATGTGTTGATTCCCATTCTCTCCCTGGGCTAACTCATGGAAATCTGTTCTGGGGGAGAACCTCATCATGCAACTCTTCTGATGGTGCTGCCATGCTAGACACTGGCTGTGCCTTTTTAGGCTTGGCCTTAGTCCTTCACTCTGCTTTTTTATCCCCAACAGGACCTTCTGTCTCCAGTTCAGGTATTATCTTGTCTTCTTGGCGGCACCTGATTACAACATTTTATAATCAGCCCTAAATTTTCCCACTTAAACCACAGCAGCATGGATTTGTTAATGGCAGCCTGCAAATAGCAGCCTTTGTCATAAAAGCCCTGCATTAAAATTTTATCTTTATGGAAATATTTATATTTGGGTTTGGATAAACAGAAGCCAGTTCTGCTGTGAGTACAAATCAGTGCTCCTGCTGTGCAAATTGAGGGGATGAAAAATGTGAGTGAAGATGAGACTCTGCAGCATGCTCCCCAATGATCTGCAGAAAGCCCCCAAACCCTCTCATTTATTCCTACACAGTGACTCCAGAGCTGAAATAAAGCCATGTTCCTCAGAGTGGCTTTTGACTGGTTCCAAGGTGATATTGCCATCAGCAGTGATTTATTTTTCTCAGCAGTCCCACTGATCCAGCCCTTCTGAGGAACCCAAGAGAGGAAAATTGGGATCACCTTCACTTGCCAATTGGGTTTTGCAGTGTTACAGCACTTAAGGAGACTCAGCACATCCAGACATGTATTTTTTCACTGTAAGAGGACTCAGACCTGTGTGTCCTTCCCTCAGCACCAAGGCACAGCCCAGTGGTGGCACGGTGCCCTTATGGATGTGGGAATGCCAAAAGAGCTGTGAGTGAAGGTGGCAGCTCTTCTGAAAAGCCAAGGAGAGAACTGAGCTGGGAGGAGAGGAGAAAGAGGGTGCACAACAAGAAACATATCATCTATGCAAGATTATTTGGTCATAGGGAGTGATCTTTATTTTACATTGCATGGATTTTACACAGATAAAATACAGAAAGAGGTGGGACTGGAACTCAACATCTTTTAAGCAAAATGCCACAAGCACACAACTGGCTATGGTCTCCCTCCTTCTCACCCACTAAATAAATCTCTCCTGTGCCATGGTACAGCTACCCAAAGGGGGGTTGGAAAATGCAGCCTCATCCTTGCAGGCTCACACTGTGATAGGAGAGGGGAGGAAACAGGTCCTGGCTCCTCCTCTTTGGCCAAATGTCCTGACTCCACACCCCTTACAGGACCAGAAAATCCCCAGTTTAAAAAAAGAACTTAAAGGAAAGCAAAGGCTTCCACCATATCTTACCCCAATTGGTCAGCATTCCCAACATTTTTAGAGGAAGTTTTGTGTTCCTCTAGGGTAAGCTAATGTATTTTGGGGAGATCTTGATCAGGCTTAGGCATAAAGATAGGCAAAGGGCTGGTCAGCCATTTTAAGGCTGGGAGCTGACGTCTGTGCATTAAAATTGATCATGAGGGTTTGGGAAGCACAGAAGGGGAAAGCTGCCTATAAAAGATTAAGAGTCACAAGCTGGGGGTCCAAATAAACAGTTAAATTGTTAAATAATAGCAGAGCATGGCTGTAACACGTTGTGCAGTCAGCATCCCCTTATATGCAGCTTCACAATTTTGCAATGTGGCAACTCTCTTTGCAGGGAAAAAGTCCTCATAAAATAAAGTCCAAATAAACAGTGCTCAGTAGGACTGCAGTTTAGGATATACCTGACATTTAATGGTGTTGGGGTCTTTAGCTGCTCAGAGCAACCCCGAGAAAAGTTTGAAAGCCTCTTTTCCCAGCCCAGTGCTTGAAGAAGGAGCCAGGGCTCTTCAGTTTTTGGTCCCAAGGTTGTTTATTCTTTCTTATCTATAAAATTCTTTCTCCTGCCCTGCCGAGGTCCATCCAGCAGGACAGTTCCAGGCACTCTGCCTGCCCCAGGGGCAGTGTTATGTCTTTATACTAAAAACTACATGTACAATGTTTACAATTACTTTCCAATACCTATCACCTATGTTAGACAGTGAGCTTCTACTCTAAACCAATCTGTAAGTGCCAGCATCACAGCAGAAGATGGAGGCCAAGAAGAAGAAGGAGAAAGGCTGGACACACCCAGTTCCCTCCATCTTGCCTCCTGAACCCCCATTCCAGAAACCCCAAAATCTACTTTTCCACCCTGTGATAACTTCACTATTATTCTGCCTAAACTGTTGTGGCTTGCTATCTTCATACAAGGTTGGTAACTTGCTCCATGGGCCATAATCAAAACCACAGGTGTTTTGGGCTCTGTGCCAGGGCTTCCTAGCAAGAGTCCTAGCCATCCTGGACTGCCAGAGGGATGTTCTGGGTTCCCACAGATGGAAATAAAGCTTAGGCATGCCTGTTCTTTTTCTGTCATCCCCTTTGGGGCCTGACACACATCCCTGAGCTGAACCTCCTTCAGCTGACGAGGTCACAAAGTTTCAGCACCTTTTCCACGCTGCCTTTGTTTCCTTCTTGTTTGAACCCAGCCTAGGTGGGACGAAAGACAAGCACACACCTCTCAGGCAGAGGCATTTCAACTTTTGGATGTGCGACACAGGAGGAGGGACGTCCCCAACCTGCCAGCTCCTCATCCCCAGGCTCCCAGCTCCTCATCCCCAGGCTCCCAGCTCCTCATCCCCAGGCTCCCAGCTCCTTGCCTGCACTGGTGCTTCCTTTGTGGCTGACATTTCTCCTCCTGCCAAGGCAAACCGAGCCCCTCTGTCCCCCACAGCCATGCTAAAGCTGCCTCCACAGCCAGCCCAAGGCTCCCCAGCCCGTGCCAGCTCTCTGCACGTGTCAGGCTGGTTGGTAAGGAGGTGAAGAGCCTGGTGGAACACACCTGCTTCGCTGTGCTTGGCTGGGCAAGAGCCTGCTCTTGTTGAGGAGCCAGGCACAAGGCTTGGGAAGGCACAGGAATGATTCGACAGGAGCAAAATGCATCCCCCTCTGCTCACGCAAAATGGAACCCCTTCCTTTTGCCTTTAGGGTATGCTACCGTTGGCTCCAAACTCGCTCTGTTGTGATTTAAATCCACAGTTCTGTAGGGGAAAATTTGGCTGGTGATGCCCTGCACTAATTTAGGAGGAAAAGAGGGGCCTCACTCATGAAATATTTCAGGTATAATCAGGAAATTGTGGTTACAGATGCAATCCAGGAGCGTTTTGGGTTGGTAACCAAGGCAACACTTCTTGCTTCAAGACACACTTTTCTGTTGATAATCTATTGTAATGCCAGTAATTGCAGCTGACAAGGCTCTGTTTGTTGTGAGAGATAATTAGCACTTGAAATAAAGTAACAGATTTAGATAAATTGGGGGAAACTGAGTGGTGTGACCCGATCGCTTTAGAAACAAACAAGAGCTTTGGGGGGCTCCACACTGTGTGATGCTGGTGGTGGCCTCCGCTGAGACTGAACAATACCAACATTTATTAGGAGTTGTTTAATTGGGAATTACAGTTGCTTTCATGATGAAAACAATTTTTCTCTTTCTCATCCAGGTTGTATTTACATTATAAAACATGTTTGAAAAAAAAAATGCACACAAACACCTCTACCTACCTTACCAAATGAAACTACTGATGCTTTCCTTTGCTTGCTATTTTGCCTAGAATTTGATTTAGAGCCAATGTTTTAAAATAAATGGTTTCTTTGATAGTTGCAGAGTTTCAAGACCCCATGGTGATTCTGCCCAAGGGTGTGGAGGGGGCATTGTTCATTCAGATGTGTCCCTGGGGTCAGCTTCAGTTTGCTGCCAGTTTGTTCACGGCTTGGATTGTTAGCATGGCCCCTGTTGTTATTTTGGTGCTGTATCCAGAGCTGACTGAGGCTGCTGCCTGGTGTCAGTGGGATCCCCTGTCCTGCAGAGGGTGCGTTAGGTGTGGGTGAAAGCCACAGCAATCCCCTTGGGCTGCACTAGGAAAGCCAGCCTAGATATTGTATTTTCCTTTCTGTAATTGTGAGACAGAGCTCCTTGGCTCAGTGGATAGCAAGAAGAGGAATACAGCGCTAATAAACTTTCCTGCCACGGGGAATGGAAGTGTTTTACATAAACTTGTAGCTGCTGAAATGATGATGCCTCTGTGATGCAGGGACACAACGTGTGCCTGCATGCAGCCAAAACTAACCTGGTTATGTGATCCCCTTTTCCACAGTGCCTGAGCATCATTTCCACAGATAAAGAGAAAATGAGATTTCCTAACAATATGAAATCAGCTTGTTTACAAGACAGGAATGAAGGCTCAGGCTGCACAGCCTTACCCAGGCTCCCAGGCAGACACAAGGCAGGTTCACTGTCAGGGTGGGGAGGCCCTGGCACAGGTTGCCCACAGAAGCTGTGGATGTCTCATCCCTGAAGTGTCCAAGGCCAGGCTGGATGGGGCTTTTGAGCAACCTGATCTGTTGAAAGGTGTCCATGCCCATGGCAGGGGGGTTAGAACTGGATAAACTTTAAGGTCCCTCCCAAACCAAACCACTCTGTGATTCTATGATCAGTGAACTGAGCCATGTCCCACAAGGTCAACAGGAGCAGCTGAACCTGCCACATTTGTCTTCTGAAAGCCAGGCTGGAATGATTCATCTCCTTCACAGGATCTCACCAAAACTGTGAAACCTTCTGGCCAGGACATGATATCATATCTAGTGTCATAACAGAGGCTGTCATACAAATGAATTCATCTCAGGGCTGGCCAGAAGGCAAAATCAGTTCCCTCTTGAGATTTAGTCATGTAAGATATTAAATGCCTAACTCTGGGTTGTAATATCATTTCTTTCTCTAATGCTTCATGAGAAAGACAACATCTCTGTTATCCTCAAGACAACAGCTGCATTATTCCTTCCGCAAACATTAATCAACAATTCACATCAGAATCACACATCTCTTGTACATTACTATTCACAGCCCATGTCAGGCAGGATAGTGATATCCTCAGGGGTCCAAAGCTGCATTATTTCTTTCTTTCTAAAAGTGAGGTCTGTGGTTAAAGATACCTGAACGGAGTTTCCTGCTGTTTGCTAGCCTCTGCTGAGGTTACAAACATGGCTAGCAGAGGACTCCACACTGAAGCCCAAGGGATTTCCTGCTTCCAAGGTGGTCAGGCAAAGTGGCCAGGCTCTCCCACTCCCTGTTTTCCATACAGATTCTCCAGAAGCAACCAGAGAAAGGTGCTGTGGTAAAACTACAAGCTCAGCCCATGGATTGCAGTCATCTTCTTTCTTTGGTAATCAGGAACTGAGCTCCTCCAGGCAATGATTCTGCTTTCTAAATGCTCTGAAACATGCAAAAATGTTGCACTTATAAGTTATTTAAAAACCCACAAGAAATAATGAACTGCAGGAGTTCCCCTGGAACTTAAAATTGCTTACAATTTGTGGTGTATGCAGGACCTTACCACAAATCCCATCCCAGCCCTGGGTTTAAGTAGCTCATAAAAATGGCCTGTTTATTTTCCAAAACGATCTGCATAAAAAAGATTAAGCTTATTTATTGTAAAAATTAACATCTTGCTGAAGCAGTAATGACTATATCATGGAGGAGTGCTCTTCCCCTGGATGCCTCCCTCGGCAGTGCTGTGCAAGGAGACCTGCATTTATGGTCTCCTGGAATAAAGTTAATGCTCATAAGGCTCCTCTCCTGTACACCCACAGCTAAATCCTGGGATCTGGCAGATGGTGTGTGTGTGTTTCCTACTGCAGTGCCTTGTATGTGTGTAGTTGTCATCATTAAATAATAACTCCCAACATCAGCTCGTGGAAGGGGAGAGCCAGGGCCACATTTCCCCTCGGAGGGAAGCCATCAAACCCAGCCTGTGGGTAGGTGGAGGAGGAAGGAAATAAGGAAATAACATCCACAGTACCCCATCCCCTCGGCTCAGGGAGAAAAGTTCTGCTGTACGTGGCCAGCCTGTTTTTAAAAGTAAATAAAAACCTCTCTGCCCCCAAACTGGCAGAAAATAGGGTCCCAAAACATCTGAGGTTAAGTAATCTATTATTTTGGGAGAGGAGTCTGACCTTATATATTTGGGATTTTCCCTGCTTTTCATGGTCATCCTCTTGATGGAGAAATTGGGGACATCTGCAGGAGAAGTGCCTGTGACATGAGGCAATTTAGAATTATCATCTTCTTAAGATAAATGCAACAGCTGCTTGTTATATTCCTTTATGGATGGGAGACAGAATGATAGGTCTCTGCAGATATTCATTCTTTCCTTGGCTTAGGGAGAGAATTAAGTTGTTGATTACGCCCAGCAAGAAACATCACTGTTCAAACTGAGGACAAATGTGGCTTATTTTAAGGGTAGGAGTTTAACAATTCCACTATTATCCTTCACTTTGCTGTGAAAAAATCCTTTTGCTAAGGGTACTATAAATGACTTGAACAGATGAAAGGCATTTAGCCTTTATTTCAGACTAAGAATTAGAATGTGAAATCCAGAAAAGCATCTTTCATATTTGAGTGTGCAAGTTAAACAGGAAGAAGCTGGAGCTATTTACCTCTTTTGTGTGAAGAAATACAAGGAGTCTTTGGCTCCTGGTTCCTGTGGGCAGGCAGGGCTCTGTCCCCAGACTTGCCTCCTGCTTCTCCTGCCCAGCCAGTCACATACCCGATAAATAGGGTATTTCTTGGGAGTGGAGGGGCTGTGGACAACACCTCCCTGCATCTTCCTCTTCTGTAAGATGGGACAGTAATGCCTGGTCTTTCACTCTCTTCTCTTTCAGCTTCAGGGAACTGAGAATTAAAAACAGAAGCTTGTCCTAAACGTTACAAAGGGCCTCCACCTCTTAACAAACAAATCACTCCTCCTCTAGCTTCAGGATGCTAATATCCTGTTTTTGGCTTGAAAAATGGAAGACATAATTTTCTGGAACACATGGCTGACTAACTCGGTATTTTGCTTTACATATGTGAGGAAAAAAGAAAAATTCCACCTTTAAATTTCACATCATATCCTCTAATTAAAAAGCAAGGTGAGCTATTGCCACAGGAAGCTCATAAAGACAACAAACTCACTTTTAATTTTTTTTCCCAAAGTTTACATTGTCATAAATATTCATACCATACTCCCTTCACTGTGTAACTGCTAGAGAACACACTGTAATCTGTTTAAAAAGAACATGAATCAGAGTGATAAAAATAATTGGTTGGATTCTTCTTTTAATTTTTTTAATGTTTTAAATAAAGCTGTCAAAGGTTCCTGTGGTAATGAAGAGCTTTGTTGTTATGACAACTGCCTATTCTTTTTCCTTTGAAGAAGTCTGCAATTTGATAGGTAAAAGCATCAGGAATAATTAAAAAAAAAAAAAAAAGCAAGTGATGAAAAACATCTGTTAGGACAAATCCCCACCCAAAATCTTAGCAATCATGTCATTAGTGAAGTGACAAGCTTCAGGTGGAGAGTGTTCACATCAGCAAGCACAGGGGTGTTCAGCAGCTGCTGGGGGCTCAGGTAACCCCTGTCAGAGAGCTCCTCTCTTTGTCACATGCTATTCATGTGACTCTCTTCCTCTCCAAAATCTATTGTTATCAAAAAGGGGCTCTTTCAGAAGTAAGTTCTGCTTCCTCTAATAATTTATTCTGCTGATCTGTGCCAAAAGCAGCCCTGGTTTGACACATGGCCCCCGAGCTTTCCGCAAACCACAGCCCCAGTGTCTCCTGCAGCACAGCCCCTCTCCTGCAGCTGTGGCATGGAAAGGGACAGCAAGGAAGGAAAGGGGACCTTGGGAAGAGCCCTCTGGAGAAGGGGAAGCAGCGCCCAGAGCAGGGGCCACGGCCAGAGTGGGGCTCTCCATGGCTGTGCTGACCCTTTGTGTCAGCAGCTGGGGCTGCCCACAGCAGGGAGTGCGAGCAGGCAGCCACACTCACACAGTGGTGGTGACACTCAGGGGTGGCAGGGACACTCACACAGTGGTGGTGGTGACAGCCACACTCACACAGTGGTGGTGGTGACACACAGTGGTGGTGACACTCACACAGTGGTGGTGACGCTCACACAGTGGTGGTGGTGGTGACCCTCACACAGTGGTGGTGGTGGTGACACTCACACAGTGGTGGTGACACTCACACAGTGGTGGTGGTGGTGGTGACACTCACACAGTGGTGGTGACACTCACACAGTGATGGTGGTGGTGGCACTCACACAGTGGTGGTGGTGACACTCACACAGTGGTGGTGACACACACAGTGGCGGTGGTGACCCTCACACAGTGGTGGTGGTGGTGGTGGCACTCACACAGTGGTGGTGGTGACACTCACACAGTGGTGGTGGTGACACTCACACAGTGGTGGTGACACACAGTGGTGGTGGTGACACTCACACAGTGGTGGTGGTGACACTCACACAGTGGTGGTGACACTCACACAGTGGTGGTGGTGGTGACACTCACACAGTGGTGGTGGTGGTGGTGGCACTCACACAGTGGTGGTGGTGACACTCACACAGTGGTGGTGACACTCACAGTGGTGGTGGTGACACTCACACAGTGGTGGTGACACTCACACAGTGGTGGTGACCCTCACACAGTGGTGGTGGTGGTGGTGGCACTCACACAGTGGTGGTGGTGACACTCACACAGTGGTGGTGGTGACACTCACACAGTGGTGGTGGTGACACTCACACAGTGGTGGTGACACTCACACAGTGGTGGTGGTGACACTCACACAGTGGTGGTGGTGACACTCACACAGTGGTGGTGACACTCACACAGTGGTGGTGGTGGTGGTGGCACTCACACAGTGGTGGTGGTGACACTCACACAGTGGTGGTGACGCTCACACAGTGGTGGTGATGATAGTCACACTCTGGTGGTGGTGGTGACAGTCACACACCCACAGTGGTGATGGTGGCAGTCACAAGTAGCAGTGGTGACACACTGTGGTGGTCGTGACAGCCACACACACACAGTGGTGGTGGTGGTGGTGACAATCACACACTGGTGGTGTGGTGGTGACAGTCACACTCACACAGTAGTGGTGGTGACACTCACAAGTGGTAGTGGTGACACACAATGGTGTTGGTGACACTCACACAGTGGTGGTGTCAGCCACACACACACCACAGTCCTTGAGACATGTCCATCAAAGTTATTTCTGCAGCCTGGGATTTCTGTGAGACACCAGGGGAAAACACACCACCAGAACTGCTGAAAACTTGGGAAAGTTTTCCCCAAAGTGATTTTTTTTCTCCCCCCTCCTCGTTGACATCCCCTGGGTTGTCCTTCCCAGGAGACATGTGACTGTCAGATTTTAGTAATGTCTTATGGATGGTAATTAGTCTGCTCCACTTTGCAAACTGTGAGGCTTAACCCCGTGGATGCAATGTGACAGAAGGGATACAAACACACACTCCTGGCTCTGTAGTGCTAATAAACCAGAGTTTGGCAATAAGTTATAATGATACATGCTGCTTGGAGGCTGGAGTGGGGAGTGCCAACATTCCTGCTGTGCTTCTGACTTCATGAGAAATGGGACACTTTGCAGTAATTTCAGCCTCTTTGCATGCCAGCTCGGATTGCCAGGCACACCATGGTCTCGTTTTGCTGTTCTTTGCAGCACACTCTGCTCTCCATTTCTCCATCCTCTTGGAAATAATCCAGGACTTTTAAGCAGCTAAATTTTAACCACTGTCTTGCCTTGCCACTGGCATTGAAGAACCTGCATCTTTCATGTTGTTTCTCCTTAATACCTATGTCCTCCTCATTTATTCAGCCAAGCTATCCCTTTTGAAAGTGAAAATTTCAACATCCCTGTCAGGAAATGTTCTTGATTGCTGCCCTTTTCTATGCAGAGAGATTTCAGACATTTGAGAGAAGACAATCATGCTAAGTAATGGCAGGATTTGGAAATAAAAGCATTATTTCAGATGGTACAACTGTAGACTTTTCTGAAGGTGCTGTAAGAGCCCATGTTAGCTTAAAAAAACACAAGAAAATCCTCCTGATTTTTTTTCTTTAGGCCTGGAATTCCCACGTTAAGGACATCCGAATTGCCAGGCAGGACACTAGGTGGTGCTAGGACAGTGGTTTGTCAGAAAATTAAGTAGGAAAATTCTGGGCGGACGAGCACAGTAGGTTGCAAATGGTAACTTGCCAATAAAGCATTTGCTCTGGTACAGCTAATCCATTACTCTGTGTCTGTTAGGCTAACCCACCTGACTGGACACCATTAGCTGGCAGCAGGAACACCTAATGCTGCCTTTCGCCAACCTTGTTTCCTGTGCATCTGCAAGCTGTCAGAGGCACAGTGCTCCTTTCGCAAATCTGTCATTCCTCCCCTCCTTCTCCCATCTCCTCGTGGGAGGAAAGCAGCCTGGCTGCCTCTGGAATGAAGAGAGAAGGAGGATCAAGAAGTTTCCCTGATGCTCAGCTGGGAGGAGACAAGCGAGCAGGGTTACTACGTGGTCACCTCCTCACCTTCTGGCTCATCCCATGCAGCTGGATGTGTCTGGGAGCTAATTTGGTTTTAAAACAACAATTTCCCACCATGCCCCAGAGTTATTTTTTTGGGTTGGATCCCCCACCCAATCCAGCACAGGGTCAACCCCACTTACTGCGAGTGGCCAGGAACGCGCAGCCAAAGCCACCTTGGCAAGCTCTCCTAGTAAAGAAGGTCCCAGAAAACGCAGAGTCACATTCCAAACCAACAGTTTGGGTTGGAAGGGATCCTTAGAAGTCATGGCAGGCACATCTTCCACCAGACTAGGCTGCTCGGAGTCACATCTGACCTGACCCTGAATGTTCCCAGGTTTGCTGGAGGTGAGCAGGACTCAGCTCTGCTCCCTGCTCTGCTGAGCATCCCCAGTGCAGGACAGCAAGGCTCAGTGCCCCACAAGCTCCCCGCTGCCCTGGGAGCCCTGATTCCTTCACAGAGCTGGCACACACTCCCCTGCACCTGCATGAGAGGGGTTGGGTGCCCCGGAGCAGCTGCCACACCCCACAGACTGTGACAAAGTGTGAAGGAACCTCATCAAGTCAGACTGAGGAGTGCTGTGCTCCCAGAGGTGTGAGTGAATCTGGTGACAAGAGGAGTAAATAGCACTTAGAAACCAATTAGTGGGGAAGGCTCGCTTCCTCTGCTGTGGTTTTGACACCCAGCCAGGGTGTTTCTCCTCACTTACATGGGTGACAGACCCCTCATCACACGTCTGCTCACCCCTCTCCCCCAGCCTCCGGGCAAACTTCACCCCCTTATTTACAGACAGCAAATTAGATTAATTCCCTGGGGTCAGGCAGGTGCAAACTGGACATAGCTTGGCTGTGTAATAAATCTAGTCTGAGATAAAGAAGAGTTTGAAAGAATGAATCATGTAGACTTAATGGATTGGCTGAAAAATTCGGGGACCAAATTGTTTTTCATGTTTAAAGTTAGTTCCAAGCTACAACAATTAGGTTGTCTATGCTTCAGCCTAAATCCTTTTACCCAGAACATTGTGAAAGTAAATGGGCTCCTGCATTTGGTGCCTTCTATTGTCAGAGGGTCTATTTGGAAAATCAGGACCAGTTTAATGCAAATTTTAAAAAACAAAACACCATCAAAGAAAGCCTTAAAGAATAAAATGCAATTTCAGAATAACAAACAGCACCTAGCAAATAAACACTCTTGTGAGAAGTGCAGTAAACCTAGAGCTGATACCTGGCTTAAGGTACCAGTACAAGGCCTATTCCCATTAACCAGAAATGCACTACAAAGAAAGGAGCTGGTTATTTTCTCCTTCTTCTTTTGTTTTTGTTTTTTTTTTTTTGTTTTTTTTTTTTTAATGACAAAGCACCACTTCATAGCAAGGAGAAAGATTTGAGTCTAAGAATGGTCCCATTTCTGTATTTATCTGGAATGAAATGTCTGGTGCAAGCAAGCAAAGCTTTGAAAGCACATTTCTAGGTAAGTGTACAAGGGTTGTAAGCATAAGATTGCTCTGGACACACATTGGAGTCCAAGATTTTCCTCAAAACCTTTCCTTTTTCTATGTAGCCTACATATAGGCTACTCAAAACATTTTCTGAGTAGTCTTGGGGCAGAGTGGAAAGACCTAAAAGCTCAGAATTACGCAATAATACTGTCAGACAGGAAAGGCAAACAAATTTAGCATTTTGACCTTTTTGTGCTTGTGTTATGCACAGCATGACATCCATCCCATCCTCATCCATCAGGTAGCTGTGGCAAGGCAAACATCCTGCAGCAGATGGGGCAGGTTCTGGGGTTTGGCATCGGGCTGAGTCCATCCTGTCCCAGTTAACCAGTAACTGAGTGTGGGGTGGGTGTTTGCAGTGGCTCTGTGAGCAGCTTTCCATGGATTCCTTGCCTTTCCCCACTCCACTCTTGCTCTGTATTCAGGGACCTTTCAAGACAATAGTTTATACCCATTAAAAGTGAATTAAAAAGAAAAAAAAAAAAACCAACAAAAACCCAACAGTGACTTTGCGGCTATTTTATTATCCAAACGAGCAGTCCCTGATGACCATCTTGTTAATGCACACTTATAAAATATATCACCCCTGCTTGGTGGATGTAAAATTAACCCAGAGATTTGTGGGTTCTGGCAGCTGCTTCTTGCTCAGCAATGCTCATGCATCTTGTCACAAATATAAAATGTAGATTTTCCCCTTTTTTTATAAATATATAAATATTTCCAGCTTGGCAAAGTGATTAAAGGCAGAGTATATCCATCTTCAACTATCCAAAGGTATAAAAATGAAAAAGGGAAAATATTAGCAATAATTCACCAGGTCAGAAGAGCCAGATATGATTATATTTTTTAACATTTGGAAAAAAAAAAGTGTGTCTAGCCTGGAAAATCCTGGTCACCTGTGACTTGAGGAACATGCAGTAAGGACCCTGTCCTCTTGTGGCAGTGAACCAGGGTGCTCTAAGAGCCCTCATGAGGTGGAAAACATGGGAAATGAATTTGTAGAGAATTCCCAAAGCCTGACAGAAGGCTCACATAGTGGGAATCTGTATGCAAACTTTGAGATAAGAAATGCTGACTTAGAGGTGCCATGGAATAGGACAGACATTGCTGAGAGAGAAATGGAGCTAAAAACAAGTTTCAGAGCATGGTTTTGTAAATAAGACCTGATAGTTTGGAGAAACAGAGCTGTGAAAGATGCACTATGGTAGGACTCATCTACAGCATGGCGTGGCAAAAGCTGATAGACCAAGAAATGCTTATAATGTATTGTAACTAGGAAATAGTTGGCTTCTGATTGTGATAGAGTGAATGATAACATCTGTAGCGTCTCACCTTTCTCATGAGACTGAAAATAAAATAAAAGTTCTTAAAACACCTCTCAGTTGCCCCAGTTTTCTGGGTCAGAAAAGGGCTCAATCCAGCAGACACCACCCTTGGGGCAGCTGCCCCTTCCCTGCTGCCCAGCCCTGTCCCTCTGGCTGGGAGGCTCCCAGTGCTCCTGAGGCCACTCTTGCTGCACAATCACAGATTCCCAAAGTGCTGCAGAAGTGCTGATGGCTTCCTGCTGCTCTCCAGGAAAATGTGCTGCAGGACCTCCCAAGCCTGACAGAGGAGAGCAGCCCTCGAGTACCACACACAGCCAGGAGCAGGCTGCTGCTTCTGGCTGGGTGAAAGTGCTGCTGTGAGCACAGAATTGCTGTATAATCCCTCAAATTAGTCCGAGAGAGAGAGAACAAAGATAATGACACAAAATGTTGATGATATTTGAAGTTCTTTCGGTAATAACCAGTGAAATCAATGCAATCATCAGCTGTGGCTGGTGAACATCAGCGTGGAGTTGCTGAGCAAAACTTCAGGGCACAAGGTGTGAGTCCTGAGGCCCCAAAAGAGTCACTGAAAATGGACTTAGTGCTGATACCCAGCCTGCTGAGTGCATTTACTGCAACACACATGCTTGCAGCAGGTGACCCTGGCCTTGGCAGGGAGGGAAAATTGCATCCCTGAACAGCTCCTTGGAGAGCCTCTCTTAAATGCCTGCAATTCCTGCTTGTTCTCTGCCCCCCTCTCAGTGAAAGAGCACAACTGTGCTGTCATTCCAGGGGATATTTATCAGACAAGGGACAGCAAATCACTTTCATTACAGCAACCAAAGGCAGAGCCTGGGATGATGCAAAGATCTTTCAAGTTTAGCGGCAGCACTTGCAGAGGAAGAGAAAGCGAGTGTGAGCTCAGTTTTGTTCTTCTCATCCTGTCATCCCTCAACATCCAAGGGCTTCAAGCTTGCTGCAGTCGGACTCTTGAGGACCCCCACAGATTAACATGAAGCCAGAGATGATGAGACAGCAGCCACAGAAGCAGCTGCTTAAAGGATCTTTTCATTTCACCGGGTGACAGACCCAATGTGCTAATTGAAACAATGCCTGTGCCTGCTCCTGCCTTTTCAAACCACCAAAGCTTCATTTCCCACGCAGGCACAACAGAAAATAAACACAATAAAACAAAAATAAAGTCCCCTTCAAAAGGGTAGCAGTGACCTCCTTCAGACACACTGGTTTTCATGAAAGGTAAATATGGCAGGCAAAGTGGTGATGTGAGAGAGGTTTGTTCCTGGGAAGTGGGGAAGGGGGAAAGAAAAATCATCAGAGAGTTTGTCTTTCCACCAGGCTGATTTCCTTTAGCAGCCTGAATAAGCAATTGGCCACTAGCTGGCTGTGGTGAATTTGTCCCATGTTTGCAAGATCAGTCAGTGAGCAAAGCTGTTTTCAGTTAATAAATATTTGATTTACAAGGTACAGTAAGTAATAAAAAGGGAAGGGAGTTTAGCTGCTGGGAGATTTGTTTAGCGCTTTAGTGGGGATAACTAACAACCAGCTTTGGTTGTTTTTTCTCCTTCACATGGCCAATAGGCAACCAAGTTTATCAGTCTTGCTGCATTACAACTGGTAGTGAGCAGAACTAACACACTGAGCAAAACAAGTGGACTGGGACATACACCGTGCCTTGACAGAAAAACAGCTGAAGGGAACACTCTTAGATTCTCCTTTCTTCTTCTCTGCAAGTAACCTGTGATAAATATTGCATTTCTCAGTATCATTGGGAAAAATCAAAACTGTTTGATCCTTTCCATATGATATAGGTAGCTATATATGTGAGGGAGAAGGATATAAAGTAGCAGGTACAGAACAGCCAGCAGCATTTTATCAAAGGAGAAAAGACCCCAGAAGACACCAATCAGCCAGCTACAGAGTCCTGGGTATTTTGGATAGAGCTGGAAAACAAAGTGGGCACGCACACAGAAAACAAGGGGAATAAAAACATATTGTGAAAGGGCTGTGTTTAAAAAAGAACCCCAAACCAGCTGTGATAGAAGAAGTAGTAATTTTTTTTTTCTTCACATTTTAATTTTTTCCTAGAAGGAAGGTGGGGATGCGGTAATGCGGGCAAGGCAGGGCAGGGAGCTCAGGGAGGCCTGAGGGGCAGTGCTGAGAGCAGGTGAGCTCTGCATGCTGGAGGAGCAGACACTTCTGTTCTCAGTGCCTGGTGCACAGAGCCCTCCCGAGTGACAGTGGGCACATCACTGAGTCTGTCAGATCTCCAGTTCCCCCAGCTGCACAAACACTGCCTCTCCTACCCACTGCTCAGGCACATCAGCCTCTTTTGTGCAGGCTCTGAAAGGGAATTTTGAGTTGAGCTGCAGTAACTGAAGAAGTGCAGAATGTTGTTGTCAGAGTTGTGGCTGCTCATTGCAGATCAAGGACTCCACCAAGGAGTAACAGGCTCCTTCTAGAGGCTCAGAACAGCAGAGAGGGATGCCCATAGCCTCACCAGAAATACAATGAGCTGCTGATTTCTAGGATACTGTCAGGAGTTTCTTTCCAGTACTGTATTTGTGGTAGGGAGGAATGATGAATCTGACTCCATTTCTCCGAAGGCTAATTTATTATTTTATGATATTATATTATATTAAAGAATACTATACCACATTAAATAATGCTATTCTAAACTATACTAAAGAATACAGAAGGGATAGTTACAGAAGACTAAAAAGATAATAATGAAAAATTGTGACTCTTTCCAGAGCCTCGACACACCCTGACCCTGATTGGCCAATGAGTCAAAATAATTCACAGAAGAAACCAATGATACAATCACCTGTTGGTAACAATGTCTAAATACATTCCAAAGCAGCAAAACACAGGAGAAGCAAATGAGATAATTATTGTTTTCCTTTTTGTCTGAGGCTTCTCAGTTTCCCAGGAGAAAAATCCTGAGCGAAGAGATTTTTCCAGAAAATATGACTCTGACATTCCCAGTAACCACCAGACAGGACAGAGCAAAGCCAAAAATTTTTCTCTGTCAAGCAAAAAATCCCTGAGAGCTCCAACTTCTCACTCTACCCAACTTTTACGCTGTTTTGTTCTGCTTTGCAGAACAGTTTGACCCCAGAGATATTCCAGGTGTTTGCCTAGCAAGAACACAAAGCCATGCCTGGAGGGGAGGGACAGACCACAGGTCTTTCAAAGCAGGAAAATCGGCTCTTTTGCCATTCCCTACCACTCTGAGAGGTCTCAGCGCCTGGGGAGGACAGCAAAAGGCACTCCTGGACACCCCCACACTGCTGGGGAGGACACTGGAGCTGTGGCAGGGGCTGAAGAGCCCAGCTGAGTGACCCAGGGTCCCTCCCAGCCCTGCAGGAGAGTCCGTGCTCACTTTTCTGCCAGCACAGAAAATCTGCCTTTAAATTCTGTCCCACGCTTCAGGAAAACTTCATGCCAGGAGTTTCATCAAAGCATATGCTTCTGCAAAAGAGCTTTAATGAATCAATGTTTCCTGACAAAAACCAGCTCTTGCCAGAAATCCCGTCCAGCTCCCTTATTCAGTTATCTATCTCTAAAGACCACAGTCCTCCATCTGCAAAACAAGGATAAGAATTTTACTTTATTTTTATGAAGGATCTAGGGGCGAGCAGCTCACAAAATAAAGAGCTGTTAAAAAACTGGTGCTTTCACAAACGGATCTGAGAGCTGCTTCACTCCAGTATTGGACAATGGTATTCAAATGGGCCAGACAAAGCAGCAATTTTGGCATGAACAAACCCACATTACATTATTTTAAGATATGCAGTCATTCCCCCACAGCTGGAGTCCAAGGGTGATGCTCTGGGGAAAGGAAGGAGCAGGGGGAGATGCTGCATTTCTTTCACATGTGCTTTACTTTTTAATAGCTGTTGGGATACCTGTTAAACTAAACGGCAGTAGCTGTTTATTGCAATAACAGCAACATTATAGAACTGATCGGCTCCATTTTCAGAAACAGGCTGTGCCTCTGTTTGTTTTCCTGTTGAGGAGGGACGTGTCCCAGAGGATCTCCCTTTGGGAACCCCTGTCTCAGCATGAAATGAGTAACAGGATTTATGTAGACACTGCCAGCTTCTCTCCCTCCTCAGACAGAAAATGGCTTTATCTAGTCAGGTAATGTCACAATAAAGTGGTACAGTAGAAATTTCATCACTGAATGGTCTAAAAGAGACAGATCACCCAATCTATATTTCCACAGGCAAACAACATGCTGCTCTCAACTGGCAGCAAGCAGCAAAGAGAGAGGGGGAAAAAGCCCCAAACAACCATGATACCAAACTCCTAAAGCTAAAAACCAGATTTTAAGACATATATTTTTATGAGGGACCAATTATATTATTAAAGTTGGATAAATGGGAATGAGGACAATGCAATGTGCTGATCAGATTCAGAGAATCTATTGGACTTGCTTTTGGTGAGTTTTTCAAAACAATTCTTGATTTATCATCTGTTAAACCATGCAGGGTTTGAGTTCAGAGGACAGGGCTGTCAAGCCCCAGCTAAGAGCAAGATGCCAACACCTCTCCAGCACACCTGCACCCATCCCAGCTTTCCTCTCCAGCTCAGACTGGGGCTTGTCCCATCGTATTTGCACATGCTGAGATTATTATGGGGATTATTAATAGCTATTTTTTTTAAATTAAAAGGAGCCAGGTGGGGTTTTTTTACTATACTTCTTGCTTTAATCCCATTTTTCCTGAGGCAGAGCCTGGTGGTGGTTACCAAGCTCCCTGCCCAGGCAGTGTCCAGCAGTGTCACTAATGGTCGCCACTTGCACCTAACCTGGAACACCTCTCTCATCTCTGTGTCTAAATAAATTACACTGCCACTTTGATGTCTTCATCTTTTTGAATACCTGAATACAAAACCTTAAAAAAACCCCAACCTACAGCCACATTAAGGACACAACGCTGTTGTCACATCAGTGTCCTGAAGCCCCACTCCTTATTTCAGCTTAACGAGGTTTCTCAGCCTAAGAAAAGCCCCAGTGGATGTGGCTTTAGAGAAAGGAGCACCATGTACGATGCTGTTGGTCTGAGCCACTTCTGCTCTGTCAAGAAAAGACCAATTAGTGCCCCAGAAAATAAGTTCCTTCCAAAAAATCCAGAATTTTCTTGCAGCTCATATCAGTATCCCTGTTACTGATAGCGCCAAAGAGGGATGGGAATGCAGGAACTGGTGATGAGATTTAGGAAATGAAGGGAAAGGAGGTGTGTCACCACCTACAGAGATTTTTACTTGTTCTCAGAGGTGTGAGTGTTTACAAGCTCCCTGCCTTCAAAAGTAAAAGCAGATATAAAACAAAACTATGTAACTCACTACTGTCTCAACTGATTTAGGCAGCTGTTGTTGCTGATGATATTTTTGCATCTCAACATTCATGAATAAATTCCTTCATCTTAAGCCTTATAAACATATAAGTTCATGAAAGAAACCCACATGACTTCTTTTATTTTTAGGAGACCAAATAAAATATTTATATCCCCCTGTGTCCCAAATATCAATTACTTCCTTCACCAAAAAAAAAAAGTATACACGCAGTGTGATTAAAAATGTACCCTACTACAAAACAATATACAATTAACTCATACATTTCCAGCTTTCCTTGACAGACATGTACTGCACACATGCACATCCATCCTGTTTAAACCACACACACCATCAATTCAGCCTTTCAGATCTGACAGGTGAGTAAAAAATACAGCTATTATCAGACAATGCATCCACATGATCTCCTGACAGCTACAAGCACACACAGCAGCTACCACTGGAGAAGTCAGCATCCACTGATGTGTGTTGGGAACCAGTCTGATTTTTCTAGATTATTAGATTCCTGAAGTACTTTAGTTTCAGAATTATTTTTAGAGGAATTTAGACAGCCACAGATTCTGAAATGTCCATCTATATTCTTAATTCTTGTGAGAACTTCCCTCTACCAAAAGAGAATATCCAGCAAAACCCCTTAAAACTTTCTCCCAGTAAAACTTTCAATTTTTTCCTCTTCTTCTGGAAGAAAGAACATGAAATTCAATGGCAGCATTTGCTTTCGTCACTGCAGTTTACATGTGAGAGATGAGGAAATTAAAATTTTACTTAAAAATGGTTTTTAAAAGCCTCTGTAATAACAGCTATGAAAATCAGTGGTATTTTAAAAAATGCATGAAAAATATCTAGTTAAAAAACCCAATCTAACAAACAAATCCAACCAGGAAATCAATGCTCACAAAGCAGAAGCAGCACTGAAAAGTTGTGGTGTTTATTTTTTTTTAAATCCTGCATCATCCTCAAAATGTTTCTTTTTAGAAAGTTTCCTCAATCTCCGTCTAAAAATTAACTTTAGTCATATTTTAATATTCAGACCTTAGGAGTCAAGAAAGACAGAATCTGACAGGCAGAATCTGTGCATAATGAAATATGCACAGAAATGCCATTTATGAAGACCAGATCCTGCAGCAAAATACAACAGCTAGCCAAAATTTGATTTCCAGCCCAGAAAGCAAAGGGGTTATTTCAATTATTTTTAAAATTAAATAGCTGTGCTACAATCAGGTGGTCACACTTAAATCAGAATAAACCAATGTAGATCTTCTAGTGAGGAAAACCTTTTAAAGATTTTTCTTTGTACCAATAGGAAAGGGACCCTACTGCATTTGTGTGAGACATATTGAAAGAGCTACACATTTTTATCTACAAAAAGTGCTCCAACTTCTTAAAAGTAAGGATTTTGTTGGTTTTGGGTTTTTTTTTTTTCAGATACCTAATGACATCACCTCACTAAGCAGAGCCTCCAGGAAAGCCCCTATGCTGCTTCTGTCACTTCTGCTGCCCCCTAAGATGCAATTCCTGCAGTTAATAAGGGCTCAGACCAACATTAGAGGAACCATGGGGCTCTCAGGCAGAGGAAAGCAGAAAGAACAAAGGGAAAAGGAGAAAAAAGTTTTTAAGAAAGGAACTCCCCATGTCTGTTTGTTGATCTGCATCCCTACAGCCACCCACACCATCAGGGCGCTGTGAATTTAGTTCCTTAGCTGTGGATCTGCTGTGGCCATCACCTCCAAGATGAGAGGAGCTGCCTGACCTGCTGGATGCTCCCCCTGCCGTGGAGAAAAGCAGCATTAAAAAGCATATCAAGGCTCACAGCAGAAGGACTCTACAGATAGAACTGAGCTACTGAAGTGAGGAGTAAGTGAAACTTCTCAAGTTCTCATGGGAGGTTGATTGCATTCCTCCTGTATTCAGTTTTGGAGGATGGCAAGGCTGTCTCCACTTCCCTATTTCTGGCTTCCTACAGCCTCTGCTAATATAAAATAGAAGGACTTCCCATCTGGATGGGTCTTCTGACAAGCAATAACAACATATGACTCGATGATTTCCAGCAGGAGCATGGAAGAATGCACAGTGGAGAAATGTATCTTCTAATTCAGCATTTTGGAACTTTTTTCCATTCTCATTCTATGAAAAATTCATTTGTGCTATTAAAAACTGCTATGGCGGGATCCCAAAAACCCAAGCCAATTTCATAATGGAAGGCAATTAAGTTGATTGCTGAATTATAAACACCACATCTTTCTTCAATGGGATACTGGTTTTGAGTAAGCAAACTGCTTTTCTGTTCATGATTTTAAGAGAATGCATCACAAATCTCTCTCTCAAAAGTTCAATGGGAAGCAAACATTGATTTGAGTGTTCTTTAAAATCTTAGCCAATTAAAGAGCTTCTATACCAATGCTGGAGGCAGAAAAGAGGCAAAGTTACTCTCATGCAAAAATATTGGAATCAGAAAAAGAAGTACCTCTGAATCCTGACCTGTATTTTTACTTTCCAGATGTCTATTCATTTTAAAAATGCCTTCCTCTGGAATTTGTAGGTTAAGACCGGGATGAGGGAGTTACTACAAAAGATATAATTATTATATGATTATACTTAAATAGCAAAGTTTATTTCTTAAGCAGGAGCAAAAATTTGCAAAGAGAAACTTACTGATTTATTCCCTTGGTCCAGTCTGTGTAAACTAAATAGGTTAAGATCTTTATTCTGAATAACCAGACCAACCCCCATCAAGAATTGACTCTGCCAACCCAGGAGTTAATACAGAACACAGACTAATTTAGTGCTAGGCAAACCTGAAAAGAAAAATACAAGATTAAATCTGCAGTAGAGATCAGCTTTGAAAATAAAGTCAGGTAAGAATGGGGGACAGTAGTCCCCCATTCTTACCTAATCTTCGCAGATTCCTAGACTTCAGGATTTTTTTTTTTTTCTGTAGTAAAATCATCAATGACAAAATGCCAGACCTGACTTTGGTTTGATCATAAAGATCTAAATTTAGGCCCTATCTTCTGTAAGCCATACACATGACAGGGAAAATGTAGGAAATGTAAAAACCCCAAATCTGATAACAAACAAAACCTTATTGCAATTTTAGGATTTTATATGGTTGAAAAATTCCATAGATCATACCATACTATGGAGAAGACCTCTTAGACCATCAAGTTCAGCCTTTGGACACACCCTGATGCTCACAAATGACCAAGTCAAGCCAGGCAGAAGAATGAAACCTGGTATTAAACCCCAAACAAGGGTCCGGCGCAGTCATGATTCCCATGATCTAAACCAGACAGCATTCAGCACCAGCTGAGAGGAAACTCAGATCACATGGAGTGATGTTATCAAATGGCATCAGCTGGAGAAGAGTTTTAATTGGTTGGGATGTGTGATATTTCCCTCTCGTTTCTCAGAATTCTGATTTTATTGTTTCATAAGGCACAGACAAATTCCTGGGGTCAGACACTCTCCATCTGTTGTATTTGAGCAATACAGAGAGAAGCCGACCCTGGAATCTTCGGGCACGCTGAGGAAAGCAGCGGTGACACTAGAAAAGGGTGAATATTCTTAGCAAGCTGCTCCTCCCTTCAACTCTCTTCCAAACAGGTGAGGTGAATTGTTAACTAAGAATAATACACTATTTAAAAAAAATAAAAAGCATTTTACAGTTCCATTAGGAAAACCCAAGGTTTTGATGCTTTGCAGTGACAGGTGACAGGAGAAGCTCATTGAATTTTGTATTTTAAAAGAGACTAAATAAGAAATATTTTGTGAAGCCATAAATGCGGCTGGGATGTGGAAAACAGTAAATAGTGCAAGCTACAGTAACCACTCTCAGAAAAGCCACAGTGTGCAGAAATACCAGATGACTAAACACAGCAGATTGCAAGGAAGGTATTCCAAGTCAGGAGCCCCAAAACATACATGAGGATAGGAACATTTTTTAAAGCTATCTGAAAAGGTTTTTATGGGAAATGCTGGCTTTTTGTGTACTGACAAACAGGATCTGGGTATTCAAGGTGATTCACCAGAGCTGGATTTTCACAGGGTGCTGGTGACTCCTTCAGATCTCACCTCCCAAACCGCAGCCCAAAGGGGCATTTTGGGCAGCCCAAAGGGGCATTTTGACTGGAAGGTCCTGCCAGAGCCATGAGAATGATACTGGACCTTCCCCTCTTGTTGAAGCTGCCAACTGGCTGTGGTGAATTTGAGGAAGATCAGTGCCTTCAGCAGCTGAACTCAGTCTTTGAGATCTCTCTTTCAAAAGACATGCTTCAATTGCATTTATTTTAACCAACTGCAATCCTCTGCAAGCTGCAACTCAATAGGTTTCTATCTGGGCAAAGACTGGGCTTAAGTAATTTGTGAAGCTCTTAAAAGACATACAGTCTGATAATTAAAGAAAGGGTGGCAGCTTGACATGACTCAGCAGTCAAATATTTTCATTCAGAGCCATTTAACATTAAAATTCAAACAGATTCAGGTGCCATTAGTTATTTATGAGGGAAAGAATCTCAATTAAGTATCCTTGATTTGTTCAGAATTCAAGTTACAAGGAAGCTTTTATTTCCTTTTAATTGTAAGCAAACAGTGTTATTAGTGCTCAAGGCAGACAAAACAGCAGTATTATCCTTATTCATTCACCATTATTACTAAAAAGTAACAAGAAAAGGCAACAGAAACCCCCCAACCTCAATCTCTTCCTCCACCCCTCAAGATATCCTTTCTAATCCTATAAAAGCATCTGTCTTTGATTTCAAGTGGAGTACCTGCTGTGCAGGATGCAATGCCAATCCAATTTGCCTGCAACAAAACCAATTGGGTTGCAATGAACTCTGCATTTTGAAGATGTTTTTGTTTAATCATCACCGCCACTCCTCTCTAATGAATACATTAATCAAGCAAAACTTCGAGCGCAAGCGGAAAGGCTCATCTCCAGAAATGAAAAAACAAACATAAAAAAAAAAAAAAAAAAAATCCCAATCTCCACAATATCCGCTGCCACTGTCAAACCCAAACCTTTGGCAGGGCTAGAAATGCATATTCCTGAGGGTTGTTGGTCTCAGGTTTTGTGTTGCTGGAATGGCTCCTGAGGTATTAAAGAGTCTCTTTTTCCCAGCCCAGTGATCGAGGAAGAAGTTGAGATTCTTCAGCTCTGGTTTTCAAGGCTATTTATTTTCCCTTATCCAATATATTGTCTTTCTGACCTGCTGAGGTCTGCCCAGCAGGTCAGGTCACGGCACACTTACCACCCTCAGGATGGTGTTATCTTTTTATATTAAAAACTATGTGTACTTTATTTACAATAATTTTCCAATACCTATCACCTATGTTAGACAGTCTGTCTCTACTCTAAACCAATCCAAAAGTGCCACCATCACAGCAGAAGATGGAGGACAAGAAGAAGGAGAAAGATTGGACATGCCCAGATTCCTTCATCTTTCCTCTTGAGCCCCCATTCTAAAAACCCTAAAATTCTGCTTTTTCACCCTGTGATAAATTCACTATCATTCTACTCAAACCCTTGTGGCTTGTAAATCTTCACACAAAGTTGGTAATTGTTTCCATGGGCTAAAATCAAAGGCACAGGTGGTTTTGACTCTGTGCCAAGGTCTCTGAGCCCCTGCCAGGGTCTGGAGTCCTCCAGGGCAGCCAGAGCAATGTCCTGGGTTCTGAAAGTTGGGAGACACGGAGCAGGAGCAGCAGCAGAAGTGGAGGAGGAGGCAGGTGGGCAGCCAGCGCTCTGCTCGCGGCTGATTCATGGGCTGCTGCTCAGGATGTGCAGCCCAGAGCTTTCTTGACACGCCCACCCCCGGATGTCCAGAATCCCACTTTATTTTAAGGAAATGATAACAGCCTCCACTGCAGTGTCAGCAGCATGGAAAGGCCACGTGCATAATGTTTATTCAGAGCTGTGAAATGCGTTTCTTTCAAAACTCGGAACAATTCGCCTTTTCCATCAGACGGTGAAAGGCACAGGGCTTTGGCCTAAAGACAGAGTGCTTTTTAAACATTAGGCTTTGTAAATGCTCATTTCTGACAAATTCAGTCACGCCCATTATTTAACTTATGATGTTCGTCCATATTTTTGAAGTAGGTGTTGAAGAGGAATTTGCAGGGAAGAAGAGAAAAGGAGAGAACCCCACGGCTTTTCCTGTCTGGTGTTCCCACCACCTCCATCACCCAGGAAAAACTAAGGATTTGTTGAAGTTTAACCATCATGGTACACTGGAAAAAGCCAGTTATTTCACAAATAAAGTGGAAGTAATTCAATATAATTTGCTTGAATGTTAAATGCATTTTAGGTTTCTTTTTTTCCTTTATATGAATTTGCCTTGTTGAAATTGAATTTTACCTCTTCCACAGAGGTAAAATTTAAAATCCACTACTTCTTTCTTCCTTCATTTGTGCATCATATTTTTCCAAATGATTTAAGCATTTTGGCTGGTCACTGCCACCATGGTATCACATGCAAACTTGGGGAAAATAATTGCTCTACCAAAGTTGCAGTGCTCCTTCAACAGGCTTTGTTCCAGAGCTTTTCCAAGAGGAATCATCACACTGCACTCCATTAAAGGATCATAAAACTTTTAAAGGCATTTTATGATTAGGCCAGTGACCTTTACTAGAGTTTCTCACGTGGCTTCCACAAATTTTATCTCATCATAGAAATGGTAAACAGCAGAGGAGCAATCATATTGTTTAAATTAATTTGTAATTTGACAACAAAATAAAGGCAGTCTTTCTTCTATCAGATGGACTAAGAGAAATGTAGTACTATTACAAAAAATTACAATAAATTAATTTAAAAATAAGTTAAGATTTTTATGTGCTCTCTCAATCCCTCTGAGGGTTCATACCCTTTTTTAATATTTCTGAAAAAAAATGAGGGAGCAGATTTGACCACACCGATGCAGAACAAAAAGACTTTTTGCTGTTCTGGTGCTAAGGTCAACTTGTGTCATTTTTGGAGTAACCAAGAGAGCAAAGGACAGTTGGATCTTCTGCATGACTATACAACAAATTAAATATATATATTTAATTAATTTAAATCGATTCAGCTTAAAAAATTAAATATATATATATATACACATATAGTACAGATTTAGCAGGACAGGATAAGGAGCATCTCCCATCCTCTGATGGAAAGGTCTGGAATTCACAGCTATGCGATATTGTGACAACCACAGAACAGGTCTATTTTTATTTGTATATTTAAAAATTCTATCTTGTTCAGAATCATTCCAGGAAAAAACACTCAGTGGGGAAAGTGGGAAGCTCTGCTTCCACGATGAGCAGGGACTGAATCTGATCACTGACTGCCAAGTTCAGAAAGGGAAGGAGACAGCTCCTCTCAGCCTCATTACAGACGCCAGATGAACCAAGGTGCACATGCATTATGCATGAGGTAATTTGAAAAAGTTGTATAAAAAGTTTAAGTTGTGATTATTTGTCAGCACTTTAAAAAAAAAAATTCCCTGTCACCACCAGCAATAACATTTATTTACCAGTTATTCCAGTGTTATGCATTCAAAAGAATAGCTCATATTTTCTTTACTCTTTCTTCCAAATCCTCAATTTGAAAAGCAATTAAAAGATATCCCCAGATATTTGTCTGCGAGAGACTCAACTTCCTGATTTCTGTTGCTGATAGATACGAAGCAACATCACATAAGGGGGAGAAAAAGACGAGAGAAAACAAGTCATCCCAACCTTCTGTCAGACACTTTACAGCATAATGAGCTATGATGAAAAACAAGTCAAACGCTGGGAAAACAAGAAAGCTTGGAAATTTGATCTCCCTGACGGGATCGGGAGTAATTAATTATAACCCGTGTGACCACTGATGTCCCCACTGCTCCTGGAATGCAGCAATTCCCTGGCAGCTCCAAAAAACCAGGGCCCCAGGCAGAATGTGCAAGGACACACGGACACAGGGACATGATGACGATTCCTACAGATTCCAGTTGGATTCTTACAGAAATTCCAATTCCACCCCGCACTCAGTGGGAGCAGAGCAGGGACCAGGGAAGCAGCAGGGCACACTCAGAAACACTCTCTGAATTCAGCTTCCTCCAGGTTCACTCGGTGTCTGCTTGATGGTTAATAATGCAGCACTGAGTGGGGCTGGGTGACAGATCCTCAGAGCGAGCCAGGAAAGCAGAATTATTTCTGAGGAGATGAAGGAAGCCTGGAATAGAGCATGGGGCAGACAAGAAAGACCCTTGTGCCATAGCAGGTGAGAGGAAAAGGTGAGCAGGAGCAGGGATGCCAGCGCAGGGCTGCTGAGAGATACCTGTCAAAAGCAGCCAAAAGAGCTGAAAAAACAAGGAGAACATCTGTAACACCCTGGGGTGCTCTTCATATCAAAGCTTTGAGGGCATTGGTGGATGAAAGCTGGAGAAGATAAAGGAAAACAAAAACAAACCCCAAAATACCCAGGAAGACTACTGGTACACATCCTTCCTTGGAGGTCAGGCCATGAAAGGTTTAAGTTCATGTGAAGCTGTAGAAGCCAAGGTGTTAGCATCAACTCATTTTTATTTATTTCCAAATGTGACAAAAAGCTAGACCTAGCTCTTCCATCAGAGAAGACCCAAGTGCCTTGCTTACTGTGATGAAAAGGAAAGATCTTGTCCTGTTTCTGAAGGAAGAAACTTCCTACAAATAAATTCTAAAGCTAACTTCAAATCAACCACGTGTCTATTTTGTGGACTTATAAAACTCAAGCTCCAGTAGTTTATGACATATTTCATTCTTGTAATGAGAGGTTACACCACAAAAAGCACCAGATCTGTCCCCACCTCCTGTCATTAGCATAGCCCCCTGACTTTAGATGTTGAGCTACAAAGCTATGGGAAGGGTAGCTGTGGCTCAGACAAATATTTGAAGAGTGTGCACTCTGTGAAGGTGATGTGCAGGTTTATTCTCCCTCCTCCATCCAAAATCCCCTTCCTACTACTTGTGGTAACCTGATCAGAGAAGTGTCTGGCCCACAGCTGGTTTCACCTTGGACTTCAAAAAGCAAGGCAATAAACCCCACGAGCAAAAGTACTGGCAGAAGGATACTAAAACCAAATGTAAACTGAAAAACAAGTACCTGAATTGAACATTAAATTTGATCATGCCAAACTGGTAATTAGGATTTTGTTTAGCTATTGTTTGTATTCTGATTGGTTACAGAAGCTTTGGGACAGCAGAAACACGGAATAAAGGGATCTCCTTCAGCCTGGGTCCCTCAAAGGGTTTACTCAGAAGGCTTTTGTGTTTTGTCCTTTATTTCCCTCCCCCCAGTAAAAGGATGACTGGTCTGACACACTGTGGATATTCTTTTGTTCAGATTTCAGATGTTCACAAAACAGAGCTGCTCTGAAAAGGCAGGGGTTTTTAGGGGGAGAGCCCTGGGGGAGGGAAGTACATGAATATATTTGAATAATAAACTAATTTGAGGATTTAATGGTTTGCAATTAAATTAATTAGGCACTCAGGCTTACTGGACAGTGACTTTAAGCTTGTTCCACCTTGTTTTGAAGTGATGCACATGTACAAATGTACCAGAAAACCTCCATAGCTTTTATTCCCTCCCCTTGATTTCATTTGTACTTTCAGATCAGTGACTGACCATAATGCAGACACTTCATATAGAGAATAAAATGCATGAAGTGATTTGCTGAGATTTCATAATAGAAACAGTAAAAATATTGTTACCTGTTAGGCTGACTTCTGGCAGTCACCACTCTCTTTTTCAGCATGTTTTCTGACAGAAAATTCATTGTGTACACCTCAGCCTCCCAAAAAGTGGGGTTACTATCACGGCACCTCATCCAAAGATCTGAGATTGCTTAAAAATGTCAGGGATGCTTTATGACAGCTGCTCAAATCCTGAGCAGTTTCTTTACAGCTTTTGGCTCTTAGAGAGGATAAGTAACATACCTAATCCTGAGACCTGATTACTTTCCCAGGTGTGAAAGGGAGACTGTTGCACTCTCATTTTCAGACTCACTCTTGGAAAGCTGGCACCTCCTCCACTCTCAAAACATCACAGCTCCACTTGACTCCAAGTTGAAGTCAAGTAAGGGGGCCCAGCACTCTTGAGTTTTTTGCATCTTAATCAGCTGCTACAATTGCATAACCCTTAACTATGGCTAACTTGTAAATTTAGGATAAAATAGTAGCTTAATTGCAACAGCCCTTGAGCCAAATATTTTGGGCACAAAAGTTCAAGATCCCATCGGGTCTCTTGGGCCTACAGCCCAGAGAAGGAAGAGCTTAATTACACTCATGTAAGCGAAACAGGAATTATTTAGGCATTGCTAAGGATCCTCTCCAGTACTTTCACAGGAAAGGTTTTGCCCATGCAAGCCAAAGACAATTGAATGGAAAAGTATTAAAAGATGTCCACAAAAGAAAAATAAAGACAAGATTTTGGCCAGGTTTAGTCATACCTTTATTCTGTGGCATTTTTTCCTTATCAGTCATTAATTTAGCAGAGAAAAATTTGGTCCAGGGCTGCTACATTGATCTCTGATGAATGTTTTAGCTAATCATCTGTGATATATATATATATATCTATAATTTGTGTCTGAAAATGTAGTCCAGCCTCAAACACCTCACACTGCCTTCTAGAGCCCTGATAAACCAGAACAAGGCAGCACAGTAAATCCTGTCTTGCACTAAGGAGTCTCACAAATTCAGTTTTGATTTTTGTAAACAGATTGCTCCTTGAGTTGTTATTATTAGTGTGAGCTGGACAGCTTGAATTAGAGAATAATTTATTCCCTGTGCATTTCTAATTACAGCAAAGAGGTTCACTCACTGACACACTTGTCCGTCTTGTTCTTTCCTGTCTTTCAGGCATGGCTGATTGCAGCTAAATAGACAGACCAGCACAAACTGCACGAGAAACACAACTCTGTCAAAAAAGGACTGAAGTGTTACCATTAATTATTCTGGACCATGTGCTCATTTACAACAGATCTAACATGAGAAATATTCTCAGAGGTGTCAAACAGCCTCAGTTTCATAGGTGCATGGGGGTGGCACTGACTAAATGTTTGACTGACTGGTAGGATGTGACCTGCCAGAGACCCTTGAAGCTTGGGGATTTCATGTGCAATTTGTGTTTCAGCATTCAATAGATAATTTAAATTGGGCCACTCTCTCTGAGCATTTCTGAAGGATCTACATGCCTGAGCCTGTGTCAGAATTGCACAAATAACTAAAAAAAAACCCTGAAAAGCAAACAAACAAACAAACAAGCCCACCCCAAAACACTCACGAACATCTGTGCAAGTGATTGTTTGGAGCCCACTGCATCTTAAAAAGGCTTGAAAAAAGTGAAAATGCCATTTACTAAAGAATGTTGAAAGGTAGGTGTAACATTCACTGGGTGCATAGGAAGAGAGCTTGAAAATGCTAACTGGGGAAAGAACAACCCCCAAATCACCTTGCTTTAGTTAACCCCTGCTACAACTGGGGCTGTTGTTTTAAATAATTGAACAGAATAGTTCATTGCAACCATTAATCAGATGAACAAAGTTTGCAAAGGCAAGAATCAATTGACTGCCAATTCACACTTGAACTGTCAGGAGAAGCAGCACTGGATTTACCAAGTTATACCCTTCAGCTACTTAAGCCACAACTACAAAAGCAGCATTTTCTGATATATTTTTTTAGAATAATAATAAACAAACAGATACTTAGGTGTGCCCTTACTGCCAGTGTATTTAGATTTTTTAACACCTGTGCAATCTAGCAGACAAGACCTTCCTCTACTCTCACATATCCTCAAAGACATGAATTCCTATCCAAGGAGCAGCAATCAAAAACTTCAAGAATAAAGTAACACCGTTTCCAAGTGGCTAATAATCACCTCCTTCCCCTCTTCATACAGTTTGCTGTTCTCTCTTCTTGAAACTGTTTGCTTATTTTTGCAAGGCCTGCATAATTTCTGTACTTGTATCTCTGCAATGAAATTTCTTCCTTAAAATCACAGACATTCATTCCCTAGCTCTTTTTTTATAAAATATGTAAGGCTGAATAATATTTTTGCTGTTAAGGTTTTACACAATATTCTCACCTTTAAAGTTTAGTTTACAAACAGCTTAAGTATAAAGAGCATTTCCATTAAATGACAGCTCTTTATAACCAGTGACACAGCTTGTTGAGGGGGTTATCATCTGTCAGCATGATGTTAAAATCTCTCAGGTTTTTCCCCTGAATACTTTAAAAGGGAACAATTTCAAGACAACAGCAAAACTCTGTGAACTAAGTGAAGAAATTCAGAATTGCATGTAATGCTGGATTTGCTTTCAAGCAGCGTCCTCTTGCAACCTTTGGTTTACTGTTCAACATCAGTTTTGAATTAACAATTCTGCTTGTTATCAAAGATTGCTCCATCCTGCCAGCTAAGCAGGCAGTATCTTCATATCACAGCCATTGACCATGCAAAAAATGAAACTGAGAAAACTCACTGTGCCTTTTTATTAAGTGACTACTACCCCCAACCTCATGGCAATCTTGCTTTTGAAGTTCACACAACATGGCAATACAAGCATTTGGGATCTGCTTTCACAAGATGCTTTTACCAGGCCACTAAAGCAGGTAGGACAAACATCCACTGCTTTAAGGTTTGCTTTTCTGTTGATGTCCCCACTGATTCCTCCTGGGTGATTGGGTTTTTCGGATTGTTTGCTAAGAGTTTCAGCTTTCAAAACATTTCCTCTGATCCCAAAGGAAAAAGAATATATATTTCTAAATAATAAAAGGGAAATCTAGAAAATATGCATAACCTGCATTCAGCTCCAACTGGTCAGCACACTCTGCTGGGTATTCAAAATGAAAATTCAGTTTCAAAACCTCTGCTCGAAGCTAAGCTGTGACAGTGCAACCCACTTCAGCAGGAGTTTCCCACATTAGCAGGAAAGAGCTTAACCCACAAGAATGCAAAGCTAATATCTGCAATATTCCTAGACTTGGACTTTTCTCAAAAGCAAGATAGGAATGAGAACATTTTGGCTCTACATAAAATTGTGGTGATGGTAAGGTTGTGGACTACCCCCAAGTCAACTGTAGATGTACAGACTCCTATTCCTTTATTTAAGCTAAGGAGAACAAACAACAAAAATTCAGCCACAAAACCAAAATAAATAAAATCAAAGTAGAAAAAGATGTTTGTCATACAGTATTTTTAAAAAAGCTTCTGCCAATTTTATTTTTGAAATAAAACCAAATCTATAGATTGCATTTACAATTTGGTAGTCTTAGGGTGCAATATTCAGTACTCTAGAGATGAACTATCTCTAAAACCCTGTTAAATCCCCATCAGAGCAGTTTCTTTCACTCTTATTACCACTGAATATTAGAACTGATTAACTTTAAAGAACTATCACCAATAGTAGTAGATTTCATAAGGTTTAGATGTCAACTTCTCTGATTCATGGAAATCTATATTTAAAGTTATAGACAGAGATTGAAACTAGAATAATTTAAAGTACCACATCACCAGAATATAACTTCTATGGTGACACTTTCTAGAGACCAGGTAGATAGAAAGGAAAAGGTAATTTTTACTCTATTCAGAACAGAGAAATCATGAGGAGACTTGTGAATTTCCTTTTCTTTTCCAGATGAGAAAAAAGAGCAGATTTTCAAAACATCCTCTGGAGGCAGCTGCATTTGCCCTTGCCAAGACAAATCTGATACACGTTATAGCAAACAGACTCCAAGCTGAAGTTAAAAGCTTTAGTTCTCCTCTGCAATGCCACAGGGAAGGGATTCTCCTACCTGACCTTTCCAACTCACAGTTCCCACAGGAACTGAACAAGGCTGGTTTTTCATGTCTAGTGGATCATGTACCTCTTTCCTCCATCCCTGGCAGAAAACAAGTGATTCAAGAAAATTTACAAGAATTTTCAAGATGCTTCCACTAAAAGAAGGGAGAAGAAATCCAACATAGAACAAGACATCTCAGTTTAGTGCTGTGAAATTACCTCCAGGGTACTTTGATCAGACATTCTCAGAGTTCTTTAAAAAAAATAAATAAAAAATTATAAATGTATTCTTTCTTTCCTACTCTAGGGAAACTGATGAAACAAATGAAGTAACTTGCACAAGGATATTCAAAGCCTGTGTAATTGTCTAATCTGGGTTCTACCTTCTGACTACCACTGCTGAGCCTTAACAACTCCCTCTTTCCTCCACAAAGCTGCAGGCTTCAGCAAACAAAGCATTCCTTACAGCTAATTGGTATTACACAGGAAACTCAACTGCTCTTATTTACAAAACTACAGATTTATGTCAAGCAAAGCCAATTATGCTTAATGTATAAACTATTGCAGGTGCTCAGTGACATTGTGCTAGGCAGTAGAAGTGAAATTGCTCTTTTAATGCATCTTGTTCCAACTGGGAGCATGTGTTTTATAATCAGTGCAAACTTAACAGATGGAGATCTTAATCCTCTCCATCAAATTTTCTTCAGCCCCTCCATCCAAAATAAAACCAAAAAAAAAAACCCAAAAAACAAAAGCAAGAAAAACTGTCCCATGCATTTAGACCTAACTGAGGTGACCTGTGAACTGAGACAAAACTTGCACTTTCTTTTTTTGTAAGAGTGTCCATGAATGCAGTACAAAACACACATTTAAACATTAAAAAAGCACCCCCAAACTGTACCAGCAGAAATCAGAAATCCATCTGGCTGTGCAAGGCCAGTAATGACCTCTGATGAGCACTCAGCTAAAACCAGAGCTGCACAAAAAGCAACTTCTTCCCAAGTCAAGTCTGAATCTAGAGTCCTTCATACTAATTACAAGGGAGAAAAGGGAGAAAATTTAGGCAATAATCAAACAGGAAACTGAACTGGGATGTTTCTGGCCACCCCTCATTTAGAAGGCAACCTTTCCCACAATATGTTTCAGAACTATAAATAATCCTCATTTTATGAATTTAGGATAAATTCATATTGTAAATTTAGGATACTTGTGTTTTAATCCTCACCATAAAGTGAGAGGATTAAAACACAAGTATCCTAAATTTACAAGTGGCAACAGGTGACCTCAAACCCAAGCAGTCAGATCTGAGTGCTTGGTGAAAACTGGCACAGATCAACAAAAGGTTGAACAAAAGCAGGCTCTCCTAACATTTTCCAGCTGTTTATTGCATCATTTTGTATGCACACACACCCCCCCTTATTTTTTCTGTCCTCCAAATTTTTTTAGTGTAAAAAGTCACAAAATTTTTCAGGAGTGGAAAGCAGCTTCCTTCAAAGACCAAACCTTTGGAGTCTTTTATATTGATTTCACTGTGTGCTGGCACAAGATTTATATAATTTAGGCAGTGCCCTGTAAGCACAAAGGATTCCATCAGCTTTGAATGGAGTCCCAGATGCTGCAGTTCAAGAAAAATTCCTGTCTGCTGGTTTGGAGTGCTAAATTGCTCTGTCATAACAGTGAGATTGATTGATTGATTTTTGCATGTAGATTCCTCTGCTCCACCGACTGAACTAAGGCCAAATTCAGCATCCAGTGCCCCCTTTTCTTCTGCCATCCATCTGAAAGGCCAAATTCTTTATTAAAGCTGATAGAAAAAGCATTTCTCCTGTCTATGTGAGTATATTCAATATTCAACTCTTCATCCCAAAGCCCATTCTAAGCAGTTAACTAATCCTCTTTTTCTTATAGAATTATCTTGATCAGACAATTCAACTCAAATTTCTCATGTTTCAATTTCTGAGGAGAAAAAAAAAAAAAAAGTGGTGTTGGGAAGTTTGAGGCCATTCAGCCTGAGAGTGCAGCAGACAAAACATTTTACCTTAAAATAGAGTTAAGTTTCTTGTTCTTGGTGTAAATGGTTCCAAACTGCTGTTATTTTTTTTTTAACTGCAAAAGTAAATTAACAGTAGTTAATAAAGCATCTACAGTTCAATCATATTTTACCTACCCAAAAATTTAAATTTTATACCCTTTTACTACAGAGTTCTATTGCGTATAATTCTCAAATGCATTGAGAGCAATCACACCCCTCCTGCCAGCAGACTCCAACCAGCATTTTTGTAGCTTTTCTGCAAGGACAAAGGTCAGTATTTCAAGGATGTCTCAGGAAAGAAAACTAATATTTTTCATGGCTTAAACCTGGGTCTATTGCAGTACAAACATGATTTAGAAAATAACACCTTACAAGATAATAACTGCCTGGTGTCATGGATAAATTCACCCAAATATGTGGAAATTAGCCTGTCTCACACTTTTCAGTGCCCTCAAAGAGGGATCCTTCAGCCTTTTTCTGCCTCCCCTCTCACAGCCCCAGCTCATGCAGCCACTTTTGGAGAAATAATCTGTCCCTTGCTGGGAAGGGGTGTACTCATTTATAATTTTCTCCCAGTCCCACAATGTCCACCCTAAAGTTACAGCATCAAGTGTGGTTAATGGTGCAGAAAATATTTCAGTTTTTTTTTTTTTTTAACAGCTCTTGCAAAATTTCAACTCACAAGCTGTCACTTCAGTGAATTCCATCCTTTTCATGCAGCTTCTCCTGTGGTAGGGAATTTCTCATACCTAGCAAGCATTCTGACTTCACTGCCCCTTCTGTTATGAAAATCTTGATATCAAAGTGCTCCTTTAGGTTTTTTTGGGGTTGAGATATTTCCTTATCACATAAAGACCCCACTTCTCTCATCACTCTTTTTAGTTCTATGACTTTTAAATAGAAATGTTAAGGGTAAGAGTAACTGTCACAATAACAAAATCAGCCAATTTTGGGAGTGTTTAACACTGTATAGATCTTCAAACTGGAAAGCATTTTACTAATAATTATTTCCCCACATCTCCAGCTGCATCTACCCTTCCCCAATCTACTTTTCCTAATTCCCTTCACCCCCCTTCAGCTGGGCTGCAATTAATAAGTTTGGTGCTAATATATTCCAGTCTCCCATTCTCCTATTAGCAATTTTCTTCATGTCATCCTTCAGGAATGGCAAATCTCACAGTGTTGCTGCCAAGTGAGACTGGATGCCCCAGCATCAATTTTTCATGGCACACCTTATGGACTGATGGCTGGGATCTGGTTTCCAGTTTTTAGTTTTATTTTTGGTAGATTTCAAAGCAATTTGTAAAGATTGCTTGTGTCCATTTCACTGACAGAGTAGCAAGATCCAAGAGCAGTACACAGAACTCCCATCATTGCAAATATCAACCAGCCAATAGCAGATTTCAAGATCTTGTAAATTATACTTCAAACAAATTAGCATGTTTATTAATTTTTGACCACTCCTAAATACAAATAGATGTGGATACCTATTTCCATATAAAGATTAAAAGCCTCTCTCCATCAGCTGTGGCAAGCAGTGAGCTCTCCTTGGCCTCCATGTGAATTATGACAGTTCAGCCCCCTTCAAGGCCAAATCCTATGACTATTGCTATGTTTTTAACTTCTAAATAACATTATTGTTCACCATATAATTCATAAATACCAGAACATTGTTCCACTTAAGCGTGCTGGGTAATTTATCCTTAGAGAGCTGGTGGATAAAAACCACCAAAATTTAGGGTTGAAATTTTATCTGGGTGAAATTTTATCAGGTTTTCTCCACAGGAGACAAATTGGGAGAACTTTCCAGGACAGAATTATAATGCTTGATGGCTTTTTCATGCTTCAAAAGTTTTTCTCCAGGAAGACTTCCTCTGAACCCATTGGTGCAATTCTCATGCAGATTGTTGTATCTGGGGGAGATGATACAGAAGGAAAATAAAAAAATAGTCATCCTTTAAGGTGTTAGCTTCACCCACTGTTTATATATAGCTTTTTATATAGCATATGAATACTTATATAATACTAAGTTACAGTGCCTTCCAAGTCCTGGACTTCAAAACAACCAAAAAAATAGGAAAATGCAAATGTGCATTTTCCTAGAGCCTTTCAGAACTTCAGGATGAGAAGTATCAAACTGGGTGCAGACATTAATAATACCTGCATTGTGTCCTTTAAAAATTTTTAAGAATTAACATGTTTTGTTCCCTCAGAGAAATTTTAGTGCATTTTTTCTTATTCTCAGTTTTAAAGTCTGTTTCCCCTCAGCCTAAACCAGTGTTTTATCTGAATAGTCTTCACTCTTATTCCTCCCTGCTCAGACAAGTCTTATTCTTCAAAAAAAGAAACAATTAGAAAGAATTTTTAAAAAACCACATATTCTAGTAGGTCAAAACTTGTATTATAGAAAAATGAAACACCTTGATTCGGAAGTGAAATCCTGATTTGAAATAAAACTCTTTTAAATGTTTGAGTTTCTGTTTTTAGAAAGATTGGAGGTCCAAAAATTTCTTCATAAAAATGTTAAGCTGTGGTGGAATTTTTTTTTTAGTTTAAACTAATTTGATGCTAACATTTTGACAACCAAAACCTCTTAGTTTTCAGCAATAAATGCCACAATGAAAATTTCAATTTACAGGAGAATAAAACCCCATATGAGGAGTACAAAGCACACTCAGGAGAAATGTTTTAGTTGTGGCCCAGTCCACATTTAAAAAAACAGAATCGCACTGGGATAATCAACAAGATTAAACTTTGATTGGTTGGTAAACTAGCTGCAAAGCTCTTCTTCACTTTATATTTATAATGCTATTTATAAACAGAAAATCACCTGGGATTAAATGCCCCAGAACTGTGAGTTCCTTGCATTTTACAGGCAAAATACAAGGATTAAACCCAGGCTCTACAGGTGGCATAAAGTTCTCTTGTCTCCAGCAGGAAGCTGTTTTCCTCCCATGCCCAGTAAAGTATCAGAAAATATTTGGGGATTGTTCTGTTGCAACTGCTGCACACCAGCAGCAATGCAGCTTTCTCGCCCCCCCTGTGTCCCATGCTAAAGGTGTGAGCTCCCAGGGAGAGCAGCAGAGCTTTCTGTAAATGGGTACAAAACCAAGGCCAGTGGAGGTCAGTTCCATGGCCAGCACAGCTTTATGTTCCCATCTGAACTCCCTGCCAAAAAATTAACACCCTTCCAGAAAGAATATTATGAAAGAAGGAATACAATGCTCTTTCTTTAGGGCTTTCTGTATTAATAAGATCCTTTAACTATTTAAGGTTAATTACATCAGTTTGCTTTAGGGTTATTTTTTACCCCTCCACATGTGATCTCTCACTACCAATTCTTTATTGCACACTACTCCACAGATTTTATAAGAGTTTCTAAATGCACCTACAAACAAAACACCAAGTTTTCATTTTCTCACACGTACCTGTGTGCGATGGCCCAGAACCCCAGGGTGTTCACCATCATTAAGGAAGCCAAGAAGAAGAAGAACCTCTCCAATTTACCTTCATGCAGCAAGTGTGGGAACCAGCTGCCTGGTGAAGGAGACATTTGCAGCAGAATTAGTTTGCCTTCCAGCAGGAGATGCAAATCAGAGATTATTGGGAGATTTAGATCAAAAGCATAGCCCAGATCTGAACTAGAGCAGCATCAGTGTGCCCAAAGTCACCTTTCCCCTGCATGAAAGTCTGGTATCAAATCCTGCCCATCTCAATAATGTGGCTATCCACCCCTTGAATGAGCTAATGGGGAAAGAAGGACAAACCAGACTTCTTACCACAGCTATATTGTATAAACCTGATGGCCTTAACAGATCCTTTGGCCACTAATGCCACTTTTACACATTGATTGCCATCCTTAGATTGTAAATATTTTTCTAATTAGAGACAACAAGCAGTTCCACAGCACGGGAGAGACACCAGTCAAAGGATTACACCCTGCCAAACACACATTGATATATTTACATTTTTATCTTCCCTTCACTTCTTAGAGCTATAAACACATTTCTTTTCAGAGCTGTTGCCTTTAGTTCTCTTGGGACTGACAGAGAAGGGCTATCGGTTTTCCTAAGCTCCTGCACAGTCCTCTCCATGCCATGCTACCTTTTTGCCCATCACAGAGCAGCACCACCACATCTCTGCCTGCTCCCTTCCTTTGGCAGCATTATCTCAGAGCCCGTTTTAAAAACCCATCATGCAACACTGTAAGCTGACTGAGCTCCTAGGTGCTGTAACTTCATTTTAGTAGCTTATAAACTTGTACTGTCATCATTCACAATCAGGTAGTTTTTCATTTTGCATCCCCCAGGGGCCAGTGGAAGGCAGAGCCAGGACACGTGGATGTGATGAAAGAGAAATCATGCGTGGGGGTCTACACTGCACCTTGTCAGAGCAGAGTTCACACTGTCTGCTGGGTTATTCATTTTGCCTAAGCTAACTTCAGGAGCTTCCTCATGGAATGGCACTTACAGTGGAACCTGAAAAGAAAACATATACTTAAAAAGTTAATAAAACCAATTTTGCAGCTTGTGAATTTCAGAGGTCCGTTTGCACCATTCTCTGTGTTATCACTGATAAAGGCACCAGAGAAAAGCACTGAATTCCACTCCCACTTCTCCAGGGCCTGGGTCAAAGTTCCTTGCTCTGTCTCCTCCCTGATCTTTTAGGAGTTGCCAGTGTTTAAACAGTGAGGCCAGGATAATGACAGAGAGCCTTTGGAAAATCCAAATGACCAACAGCACAGGCAAGGACAAAATCAGGCAGGATATGGTGAGGCTCCAGCTGCCATACAGCACACAATTTCTCTCTAGTTTCCTGCTCTGTCCAAAACAAGAGGTGGGATCAAGGTTTTCTTTTCCTCTCAGAGAGGGACAACAAGGCTTGTTGTCCCTTCCTCTACAGAGGAACAAGGCAGCAGTCCTAAGGATATGCAGTATATAATTTTCATACATTTCCAGTATACATTTTCATCAGTGGATGCAGCAAAAAATAATATAACCCTTTCCTACTTACAGCCAAAAAATAATTACTTCTCTCTCCTTTTTCTTCTTTCATTACTTTTCCTTTTAATCTTTTTTCGCCCCATGGAATAGGGGATAAACCTGGACTATATTAACATCTGCTTATACTGACTTTAAAGAGAATCCTCTTCTCTGCTTGGTGGCAGTCAATGAGAGAAAAGTCGTGAGTGCCAGAACTTCACCCACGTGTTTCAGGCACCAAAACTCCCTTCAGATGCTCTCACCACTGACCCCACAAGCTGTCTGCAGGCTCCATCACCCTCCTCTGACTGCCTTTGGGGTTCATACTCTCAGGATTTCACCCTCATCCATGAACATCAGCAACTCCCTGGGCCAGTTTTTGGTTTTGCTGGAATTAGGCACCCTGGGCACTGCTATGATTGGAGAGTCCAGCACTTCCCCATCCTTGCCTCAGCATGCAACATGCTAACAATTCACTTTTCCCAAAAAGGTACTGTCTTTGGGCTCTGTGCATCTTTTTCTTTTCTGTGGAGATTGCCAACAGAAGTGGCAATTACAAGGTTGGTTTGTCACACAGATAATTGCTCACTGGGAATTAACTTTCTGCAACAAGCTCCTGATTTCCATTTTTATTCCAACAATAGAAATACTTAGTAGCATGAATCACTGCAAAGAAACAGAAGTTTCCTTTAGGTGCATTATTTTAAATAGACTTTCTCTACTGGTTAGAGGTGAATTTCTTATGTATTTTATGGCAAATTTAGAACAAGTTAGAACATGAAGCCTAGGCAGAGTCTGTTCCTCAAGCCTGCTCTGCAATCATGGAAAGAAAGCACCTGGTAAACATTCACTGACATTTTGGAGTCCTTTTGTATCAATTTTGCACCAAAAATCGCTCAGTTAGTCCAAGAACAAGGGATAATTTACAATATCAAGAGGAAACAACTGATCCTACCAAAGCAGGCAGAGGTGGAGGTGAAGCAGAGATGGACAACAACTTTCCTGGGCTGTTTCTGGTGGGTGACTGACAGCCAGGAGATGCTGGCAACGTGAGCCATTGAACAAAACCTAAAAAGGGCCAGTCTTAGACAAATATTGGTGCACACAGCATTGCTGCTGCTCTGCTGGCACCCTCAGAGAGCTCAAGGGAAAATTGCACAGGGAGGCACCCAGGATTTTTTGCACTATCCTATTTGATTATGGGGAAAACCTTGAAGGAAAAACAAATGCCAAAAGTTACTCTATCCTGTACCATTCCTGCATTTTTGCAGCCATCCTGTAACCTATGCTATGATTCTAAAAAAAAATAAAAAAAATTCTTATTTTAATAAGGTTTGTATTGCCTTCCTTCATTTCATCAACTTAGTGGACATACATTTAGTATTTGATCATATCCAAATTAAAGTCCCACTCTGCCTCTAATCCCTGTTAGCTAAGTAGGCACCAGTGGCCACCACCATCTGGACTGCAAGAAATATCCTTTAGCTTTATCATCTTTGGTATTTTAGAATCGCACAAGACTAAAATGATAAAAAGAACCAAAAAATCCAAACCCAAACCACAAACCCTCCCCGTGATTCTCTAAATACAAGCAGGAAAACTGTGTCTGGGACAGCTTCCTTCCTCTGACCTTTTTTATTTTTATTTCTTTCTTACATATTTATATTAATATTTTTAGAGAAATGTATTCTGAAATGATTGGCATAAGAGGACAGGTTTTGTCTTGCATCTTCTTCCGTTAAAATGTTAGGAGAGGTAAGGGATCCAAAAGAAAGCAGTTTCCCAGCTTGTACTGAAAATATCACTGTCACCCATCATCTGTTTGCACTCGTCAGATTTTTTAAAAAAAGTCTTATTTTATCATATTCACACCATCCTCCATAGATGCGTTAAAAATGATTAATGCAGCTTTGACTGTGACTGATATCTGATCAACTCTGCCAATAAAAACCCAAATAAAATTCTAAACTAGTGGCATAAAATAGGATATAAAAATGTTTAAATTTTGTCAACACCCTCTGTGCTTCAACACTTCAAAATACAAGTGGAGGATCTACTTCGCTGCAGGAACATGGAAAAACATGGTCTCAGTGCTAGAGATGGGAGAACCAGAAATAGTCTTGGCTCAGGTTTCAGTGAAACAAGAATCATGGGACAAGACAAAAGCATCCATAGCCCGGGAGTCACTCACTAAGCCTTGTTAAATCTCACAGAACCATTCCATCAACACTATCCTCTCTTGCTGCAAAAGAGAAAGAACTTGCTCTTCCAATATAAATAAATTAGTAAATTAGCTGAACCTTTTTTTAGGAAGAAAAAAAAGAGTTCTGGTTGGTTTGCTTTAATCCCAGTTTCATAAATTGTCCAGATACTTAATATTTACAAGCTCTTTAAACAGATCTGAAAAAAAAAAGGTAAAAATCCTAATTTGTGTTATTGGAATTTAATTTGACTTAAGAGGGGGCAAAAATTTGATACCTACAGCAGTCATCTTTCGTGGGTTCATTAGGCAACCATTAGGTTTCAATGAATTAAAAATATTATTTTGCTGATTGTAATGAGCACCAAAGTCCACTATAAGAAGCTGTCCACTGTAAAAATTGTGTGTACAGCATTTCCTACCAAACCAGGAGAAAACCAAAAGGGAGATTAAAATACATTTTTTTTGTTTCGCTACAGTCTATCCCCACCTCCAAAATTCTGATCCTAAACCTACTCTGATCCACAAGTCAGCAGGAGAACAGCCAGGGATGAGCAGAGGAGTGTCAGAACGCAAATGAACTCCCAGGAACATCCCCATCATTTGCAAGCTGTGAATTGTGTGGTAATTTGGAATTAATCTTATTCAAGCAAGGAACACAGAGAGAGATACCCAGTGAGATCCTAATTATTTTTAAAAATAAAAAGTGAGAGCCCAGTAATATGTTGTTTACATATTAATAGGGCAAGTAATCTCTAACACTCTCCTAACTAGATCAACAGAGCAACCACCAAGCATTTTTCACTTGATTTTCCCTAAAGCTTTTCAAGTTTTGCAGAGGACTTTTCCTGCTTGGCAGTAGTCATTCCCATCACAGCATCTTAATCTGAATACAGAGTGTCACTGATTCCCTTGGAAATTCCAGAGTGACTTTTGCTCAGGATAATGGTGCAGTCAATTCCACCTACAGGAACAGCAGGTCTGACAAAGTTACACAAAGACAGCTTTGGAAAAAGAAAAAAAAAAAAGAAAAGCTAAGTTGAGAAGTTTGCCACCCAACTTTCTAAGAGCGAGGAATATTTTAGCCAGGAAACTTTTCAGTTTGCTCAAGAATCCTGAACAAAAGGATGTGGCAACTGCAGTCTGTGGAGAATTTAGAGTTCAGCCTTCTTGGTTTTACCATCTCAGTTAAAACAGTGTTTCTGGCAAGAAAAAACTTTTTATGAATCAATTAAATTATTTCATAAAGACTCACCAAAAAAAGGATCAATCACCTTAATAGAAAACCAGACAAAAATGTACTGAATTGCAAATCAAATGCAAAAATTGGTTTCCTCTATCACAGAGTACAGAAATACTCAGTAATTAATTACATAATAGTGACACAGCATAGGCAAAATATTTTGGTGCTGACATTATGTTTGATTATTTTGCAATTATTTAATTTCCAAAGTCAAATTGCAGTAAAATGTCAGTTTTACTAAACACTTCAGTTTCATAAAAATTAATAGTTTCCATACTTTGAAAGGAGGGAGAGAAAAAAGAAAATCAGCAATACAGTCTGTCTTAAGCTGTTTGTTTAATTTACCCCATATTACACTGAACTCACAATAATGAAAAACAACTTTTTCCACCAGGGGATATTCAAGGAGCTCAGTTCTCCACAGTGGATGGCTTAGGGCTTAATAGTTCTTTGCCCGATTCATTTGTGTAGACATTCCTGGTTTTTACCCATCTCCAGGTGATGTTTTATACCTTGTAATAAAATTTTAATTGAATTTTTAACTTAAAAATAGGACTGCATGTCAAAGCATCATTTGTTCGCTCAGATCTTGCGAGTCGGAATAAATTTTCTTGTCACACTTTCAAAACACCCATTTCTGCCTGGTTTTAAATTACATGATTGTTTATAGAGGAAAGAGAAGGAAAGGAAGAAAGGAAAGAGAAGAACCCAGAACTTTAACCCTAAACAGTTACAAAATCCTGCACCAGTTGCAGTGGTGTCATGTATTAGGGCCAGCAGTTGTGGTCTCTAATGAAAAATTCTCTCTAAATCTTCCACCAGAGCTTGTCAATGGCATCTTCACAAATATTCCTTCAGTAGTGGGACTATTTCAAATTTGTGAACAGATTTGGGATGGCTGTCTCTCAGTTCAAGTTCTTTCCTTGTTAAATTTCCTTGTGGAACAAGCCTTTTCTGTATTGACCAAATATTCAGCAGCAAAGGAAAAATGACTTTTAGAAATTCCTGGCTTATTTTGAAAGTCAGTAACCCAGGAACAACTGCAGTTCAGAGCTTCCACTAAATGCACCTCAACAGGCCGAACCCGCAGCAACTCCTTTTGAAACAGGAAGATTTGTGGGAATTGCAGCATTCTTCTGCAAAAGGACAAGCCCACAGGGAGACAGCATTGTCCCAGAATGTGGCTGTTCCAAAAGCTGGCAAAGGCAGAGGAACCAGTGGCTCCAGGAAAGTGAATTCCCCAGACAGCTTTGAAACCCTCAGCCCTGAAACCTCAATCCTGGGACAGACAGGAAGGAATATTCCCCATTCCTTAAAGCTCAGATCTTGCTCTTGAGGCCAGAGGCTTCCATGTAAGTGTGAATAACATGAATGTACTTCTTCATGAACACAAAAAGGTGATTCCTAGGCAATTTATTTTCAGTCTTCCAGAACAGAAGTACAGAGATTGGACAGGAGGATTTCCTGCAAGATGCCATCCTCTAATTACTCCGACTATCAAAACTAAGATGACTCATTAAAATTGGATGAATACAGCTGGAAGGCTATTTCCTATCTTAATTCCATCTTAATTGTGAGAGCAAATCAATAAAACTTTGGCACCCCTTTTAATTCTGCTGCCTGATTCTCCAAATCAATAATATTAGAAAACTGCTCAGGAGCACCCATCAGGAGCATACTCTTACCTTGAGTGCCTGCGTGGGCTGTCTGAACAATGAGAGCTCCCATAAAGCATCCAGCTCCATTAAAGAGAGCTAAAAAATGCATGGAAATCCCTCTCATTCTTTCAGGCACAAGCCAGAATGAAAGTAAGGAACCTTAGGAAGGAAACAGAGTTACAAGTTAAAAAAGAAAAAAAAAAAAACAAACAAGAAAACAAAAGAAAGAATTAAATGATGGTAGAGCATAGATAATACAAAAATTTCAAAGCATCTCTATTAGTGGATTTCCATATTTTATGCAGAGAATTATTTGCTGCAGAGGGACAATCAGATGTACCCTATAACATGTCAATATGTGCCCTGTAACAAAGCATTATCTAAACTGTTTAAATGAATATTTGCAATAAACTACCCACACACAGCTCTCCATATTCCATAAGTACAAAAAGATCTTTCACCCAGACTTTTGCTTGCGCCTTTCAAAACCTCAGGCATGAGCAAGAGCAGAGAAACACCACCACAGCCAGTAAAGCATGAAGACAAAGGATGTGATATTTAACTGCAGAACAGCAGGACCTCCTATCTCAGAGCCAGTGCAGCACAGCCACTGGTAAACACTTCCAAAATCTAGAGCTCTGCCTTAATTTGGACAGTTAGCTTGCTTTACCTTAAGGCTGGACAATGCTCCTGTTCCCTGGAGTGCAATCCCCAGGCTCACTGGCTCATTTTTAAGACCTCATTCCTCACTTTCTTGCCAGAAGGCTGAACCAGAAGCAGCAACAGCTTTGGGGGAGAGGGGAAGCTGCAGTATGCTGCTGTAGCATGGATGCCTATAAATAATCCCACCAGCTGTAATTTGGCTGTAACAGCAAGACTTTATGATAGCTGTTCTTTTTGTGCAATTTTCACTATCACCAAAAACTTTTCTTTCCTAATTTCACTCCTTGAGTTCTCCTCCACACTTTTTCTCCCAACCCTGGAGTGTCTCCACCTGCTTTATTTGTTGAATTAGAATGACCTCCAGCTTGAAAAACTTGCCAGCAGAGGGTCTTGGATGCTGAGTTGCCTGAAGCACGTCTGAATACAAATGAAACTTTACAATCACCATCTTTCACCATTCTTAATTTGGATGTCCAAATGAGAGTTTTGAAAACATATGAAAGAAAAAAATACCATGGATAATGTTTTCTTCCTCACTCTCAATAGGAACCAGAAGCCTGAGGGCAAGAGAAAGCAGGTGAGCCTGGGTCACCTTCTGTAGATGCAACAGCCTGAAGCATTGTACTGGAGGCCCTAAAAGACTTAAAAGTTTCTGGTTGTTCCTCTCTTCTAAAAGCAGAGGCGCAAAACATGCATCTTGGTCAAATTCAGCCTGGGTAATTGCATCCTACTTACCTAAATTACCCCTGCTGTTTCAATAGCCTGCTCCCCTCCTCCCTTTCCCCACAGTGCTGCTGGGAGCTGTTGAACAGCTGCTGCATTTCCCCCTGGAGACTATTGCAATTTATTGGTGGGCAAAGCCATCCCCAATATATTCTCCAACTAACAGAGCTGTGGCATCCTGCTTTAAGCTAAGCTGGGGTTACAAATTCAGCCTGTCAAAGGCTAGTGAGAACTTTGTGGCACTGTGGAGGAGAGCAATACCTTTGATTTTATTTTTAAGACTTCCTTAGTGGTAGATATTATTCTAAGAGATGCTCATGCCACCCAAAGCAGATGATTATTCAAAACTCCTGTCAACAAGATAACGAAAAATATTGAATAAATAAATATAAGTATCAGCAACCAAATTACAGAATAGCTTGGGTTGGGGGGAGACTTTAAAGGTCCTCCAGTTCCAACCCTGCTGCTCTGGGCAAGAAGACCTTCCCTAAACAAGGTTACTGAGAGCCCAGCCTGGCCTTGAACACTGCCAGGGATGGAAGAGTCACAGCTTCTCTGGTAACCTGTGCCAGAGCCTCAGTACCCTCACAGCAAAGAATTTCCTCCTGATATCTAAGCCTGCTCTCAGCCTGAAGCTGTTCCCCAGTGTCCTGTCACTCCATGCCCTTGTAAATGATCTCCATCTCTCGTCAAGTACTGAAATGACACAATTAAGTCACCTTCAAGCCTTCTCTTTTTCAGGCTGAACAACCTCAATAAGAGAGGTCCTAATGAAAATAAAGAGCTCAGTGTGCCAAACCTAACATCTCTAACCAAGCTCTTCAGAAATGAGCTATCTCCTTTCTTCCCTTTTCTTAAGAGAGTGAACATTCCCCTCCTCAGCTTGGCTCATGTACTTTCAGGTGCAGTAAATTATTATAATGACTTAATTTGACCTTCTGCATAAGAAAGGCAGTAAAATGTCAGGAAAGGTGAGACAGCTCTGTGAGGGTCTAGGCTGCCACTGACATCCATGGAGATTCACTGAATGGTTCCTGAACAGCAATTCAGTTCAAACTGAAGTGAAAAGCCAGAGCTCAGGTCAGAAGCCTGAATGCAGAGGCTGGAGATGACTCAGTGGACCTCAGCCAGGGCAAGACCTGGGGGAAAGCCAGGCTCCTCTCCAGCAGGAGCTGGAGGTGCCAGACTGCAGAGAGCTGGCTTGCCCTGCCTGCACAGCCAAGACACTCTGTGACCAATTTTTTACCATGAATGCAGACCACCTTCCCCATCAGCTGCAGCAACATCTTATTTTAGGCACCTCCCTTTAGCTTTTTATCTGCAAGTCTTTAGACTTAGTCCCATTTAGCTGGGTTCTTAAGTCACACCTCTCACTGCAGCTCTAAGCACGGTGCTTAATCCCTATTCAAATGAGGAAGGACAGCTTTTCTTCCTAAGAAATAACCACAATCCTTTAAAAAAGGTCTTAAAAAAATAAAAGAAAAGGAAGACAAGCCCTAAAATGGAGTTTTATTTCTTTTTTAAAGGCTAATGTAATCTTCTGGTCACTGGACTCCAGTTGTGTCCCAGTGTGCCAGATTAAAAGGCCTAATTCTACCAGCAATATTCTTCTCCTGCTTTTGCATGAGAAGACTGTAAGCAAGTCACCTCCTAACCTTTTTTTTTGTTAAGCTAAACAGAGAAGGTCACAGTTTTCAGTTACACTTAGCCTGTAACCTAGAAACCAAATTACCTGCCTAGAAACCTGTCTCAGTTAAGTACTTGAGAGCTATCAGATGAAGAGGCATTATGAAAGTGCTAAGTATTTAAAACTAGGGAAAATTACCTTTTTAATGACAGACTGTGACCCACAGCTCTCGGTAGTCTCAGAGTATAAGAATGAAGCTGAGACACTGAAGTTATTTCCTGCTCTTAAACACAAACCTAACATTTCTGGGGTTGTACTGGAACAAGAGACACTCAACCCAGAGAATTAAATGCCTGCAGAGATCAGCCAGTCAATTACTTTACCTGTGTCTCTAAGTGAATGTTGCTGAGATTATTTTTATAATACTAACTTTTTTTTTATTTTAAAAGCTCTGCAAGGTAAAACACTGGTAAGCACTCTGCATGCTCCTCAAAAGAACACAAGCCTCAAAAATGTCAGCATAGACACAGAAAAGTAAATTATGAAAAGCAGAAAAGGTTCAGACACAATCAAGAGTCTGACTACATAATGTGTGGATGGCAGGCACAAGCTGAGCTCTGAAAAACAGGTGTTTATCTCTGGCTCCATGTCACAAGCTAAGACATGAGGATCTGGGGAGGCATGTTCTCATGACTCCTGATTGGAGCACTAACAAAAACCCTGCAGCTGCCTACACCCTTCTCCAGGTTACCCTGTCCCGTGTACCCACCCACATATGCTCTATGCCAGTAAAAAACACGATAATTCCATTAGCTGGGTCCAAAAATCAAATTTGCTTCACCTTGCTCCGACTGTGGCCTTTCAGGTGGTCTGAGAGCATAACCACAGCTCAGCTCTCAGGTGTGTTTTTATTCCATCTCAATAAAATCATCACAGGAGACTCCAGCTCTGAAGGGGTCTCAGGAGCTCATCCAGTCCAGTCCCTGCCTGAAGCAGGTTCAGCTCCAGGACCAAACAGGGAATTGTGCTCCCCAGGACCTGGCTGAGCTGTGCTCCCTCCCCATCGATCTGGAACATCGCTGCTCATCCTGAGCTACAGTCAGCAAGACAATTTATGCTTCTCTGAAGCAGGTAAAGCACAGATCTGCTCATTAAGCCCGTGGAAGAGAGCCAGGGATAAAATATCAGATGACAGTAATTATTTTTAGGCAGCTGATACAGTTCTCTGAGAATCAGGACACCTTTCCTTTAGCCTATTGGAATTTACTCACAGGAGGGAGTCACCAAGGCTTCAGCCACTCCAAGCAGGATGTACTGAGGAGCCAGGTGGAAGCAAGGCATGGAGGAGACCAGGAGAAGCTCCTCAGACAGAGTCTGCTCCACCTGGGGGAAGTGCTTGCGGTGCATCTCAGAGAAGCCAGCAGCCACCACAGAAAGGGCAGCAGAGAAGTGACCTACAACTGGGTGAAGACACAGAACATTCACCAAGGCCACACTTACAGGACCATCCTGGCTTTAGGGCGCAGCAAACTCCTAAGAAATGCAAAAGAAGCTTCCTACGCCCACCCCAAATCATTTTTTCTGGACACCTCAACGTGAATAAAGAGTGCTTGCTATGTATGTATGGCAAAAGGACACCAGCTCAGTAAACACACAGTTTCAGAGTTCAGAATAAATGAGAGAGGAAAAACCTCTCTTAATAACAAAGTCACAAAGAAGAACTTTTCACTTTTTTTTCTTTTTGAAGGTTGAGGGAGAAAAGAAAGAGGAGGCAAATGTCCTTCCAGATAATACAAGAGAAAGGGTAGGAACAAAACCAACAGGCAGCAGGAAATTCTTCCAAAATTCGGATGTATTATAACTACCCCACACTTCACCCACTGCATAGAGCAATATATAATACATCTGAGGTTTGGAAGAATTTCCTGCTGCCTGTTGGTTGTGTTCCTACCTCTTCTCTATTAAAATACATTATTTTGTATTTCTTGATCTTGGCAGTATGAAATGGTTGTTTCCTCTCAGAAAAGAAAAACAAAGAAAGCAAGGTTTCCAAGTCTTTGAACCATCTATACTTTTCATGGTTTGAGCTCTCTTTGATTTTAACTAAAATTCTGATTTGCCAGCATTTTTAAGGCTATACTGTGAGGAGAATTTGGTTGCTTTTGACAGTTTTGGCTCAAATGCTTAGACTGTGTTTTTCTTACCAAGCCTTCATGACTGGCAATTGCTTCACTTACTAGACTGGACATCAACAGATTTTGTTTCGTATTGTATTTATAACATATATACACTTTGTCTTTTTCAGTGTCAGTGTTTTTCAGCAGAGATTAAAATCTCCAACAGCTAAGTGGCCTTAGCCTTGCTGTGTTTTCCAGGCCTCTGTATTTCTTCCCTCAGCACCAAACTCTCACCCCTTATTCCAGCACAATTTCTTGTATGTTCACAGCTTTAAAAATCCCACCCCCCCCCTGCCTAACCTGAGCCTTGGATGCTGTTTAGGCTCCTCTAGTGCTTAATGAGAATATCAATGAATTATTGCTTGAAAATTGATGACAGGAGGGAATTCAACAGCATTTTCTGGCCAGTGCACCTTATCAAAGCCAGTTATGAAGCCCTCAAGGAACTTCTTGTAGTCATCCAAAGCGAGAGTTCTCCTAGTGAAAAATTATGTTGGTACTGAAGAAACCTCCAGCAGTTCAGTATTCCTAACAGTGCAACAAACTTGAAGCATTTTCCTCTACTAAAAGCCAATACATTTCAGAAAAAGGAACCTCCGGGTGTCCAAAAATTTCAGGGTTTTTTTTTTTTTTTTAAGATTTTAAGAGGCAGAGGAAGAAACCAAGAGCCTTGGAGGTACAGTTTTCATCTTTACTCTTCTCCCTTCAGCCCCCTTTAAAACAAGGGACTTGGAATGACTTGTCTTGGGCTTGGGTTTTACAGGGGAACAAGCTGTTTCAGTAATATTAAGGGGTGATTCTGGGACAAGATTCTTTATATTATCTAGAAACTGTATTGGACCTCCACGAATAAACCAACAACTACAGAGAAACAGACTACACTTTTTATGTAGACCCTTAATACAGAGCAATCAGGTATTTCAGTTGTCTGTACGGTTCATCCTTGAACACTGCTATTCTTAACATGCTGAAAACTTCCAGAAAACTATTTAAATTTCTTCTTCTTACAAGAGTTGAATTAAAATATAGTTATAGGCTGGCTTAACACCAACTGCCTATTTATACTTCCAATTTTGTTGCTGAAAATAATTGAGAACCTAATTAACTGTTGGCAAAAATATTGGCACTTAGAGGTCTACCATACTTGCAGGTGCAGTCATACACTTGGATATCTACAGCCATTGCCTGTACTCACAGGTATTTTTATGCCTCAGGTAGTTTATCACCACTAACAGGAGGCTATTTTGATAAATGAACCTATTAAGAACAAACCACTGCATATATTCTACTGCTGTTCAACATAACAGGATAGAACATTAATACTAACTTGAAATTTCCATGGTTTAAAGGAAAATGATTATCTGAATGTGCTTTTTGTGCTTTAATGCAGATGTTATTTTAAAAACTAGGCTAATTGCAACCTGCTGTGTTATATGCTTCTGGTTTGTATAAAACTTAATAACACTCTTAATTAGGCTAATTTAGTCAGATTAATACCTCTGTGTGTGTCAGTACTCACTGTGCTGCCTGCCATGGGGCACTGAATTAATAGCAGCACACTGAGAAAATAGCAGTTTATAAATATTTTCATCTGAGGTTTGCAATGCAGACTGGAAGATAAAAAATGCAGGAAGTTTAATGAGAGTATCTATGAAAGGGAATAGTTTAAAGACAGGGTTTTTTTCAATAATTTCTTTGAGACATTTTTACTTCTGAGCATCATCCCAAAACAAATCCATGTTAACATTTTTGGTCAGATATAATTGTCTAGGATCATCCATCACACTGAAATTTCTCTTTCAAAACCAGAAAACATATTAAAGCTGTATAAACACGTGTGTTTTTCACATACCAATGTAAATTGTTGGAGAATGTCCAGTGTCCTTGGAGCTAAAGAGCCAGGAGTTAATGCACTCCAAAATAGGAACAAGAATCAGTAGGGGCACGATGCTTATCACGTTCATTGCTGCAACTGGCAAGACAAATCCACCAAAGTGCAGGTTGGAATTCATGGTTTGGAGATAATATCCTGAAGGAATCTGTATTGAAGGATAAAACCACAATCCACAGATAAGATTTTCACTTATTTGGAAACCTCTCCAAGTTTTTCCTTCTGAAGAAGTCACATTAAACCAAATACCTGCTGGCAAAAAAGGAATGAGCATTCATGAAGAAAGCCTTTCAGAAAATGACAAGATTGTTCTCAGCCAGAGCATAACATTTCCCTTTTTTAAGATTTTCTCCTACATTTAACAAACTAAGCAACGATCTACAAGTTCATTTGATTACTCCTATTTAGAGCCATCAGCCACTATACTAAATAATTCCACCTAGAACTTCAGTCACTTCACCCAGACAGTGTTTAACACATTACTATCTTGAAATAGCAAAATGCAGAGTGATTTAATTTTAGAATTGCAAGGCACAGGGTGATTGTGGACTCATGATTGTGTGTTGAAGGTAGAAGCACTTTAAAAGCTACAGGGAATGAAGATATGGGTACAGCCTTAGAACCAGCTTAGTGCAACTCACAGTCAGGGCACCCATAGCGGATTTCCTTTTACCTGGGGGAACTGAAAACCAAAGACAGAAAGAAGATGAGGAACCTCCCAGTAGCAGTCAACTGGGTACACAATTAAGACTTGTAAGACTCTCTCACTACAAAAGCAAATAATTCCTCCTGCCTGTGTGAGGCTATACAGAAGAGCTGTTGAGTTTATAAAAAAAAGTGTAAAATCAAAATCCTGATGGCTTCTACCAATAGACTTACAGATTTTTTTCAGTGGGGTTTTTTGTTTGTTTGGGATTTCTTTGAGGAAGCTTGATTAACTAATTTCATGTGCAGCAGGGAGCCATAACCCACTGTATTTTGCAGACTGGGAAATTCCATCTTGAGCAATTCACAGAGCACAGTCATGACAGAACTCAACCTAGAACTTTTTTCTTTACTCTGTCTCTGTTTTTATTGAGCTCTGGATTCCTGCAGCATCCTGCACACTCTTCAATATGGTCACTGATTTCAAACCCAGGGAGAATATTACTGCTTTATAGCTGTCCAAAAATCAATGTATAATTGTTAACTGAGCTCATGCAGGGTTGTTCATCAATGGTTATAGCCAACCCTACCCACTCTGAGTCTGTTCAGTGCTCAAGAATTATTCAAATTCTAGCTCTTCACAAAAATATTTTTCCCCTACTTTCCACCTCCAAAAGGAAATATAAATTGTAAAAGGGAGAATAGACAGTAACAGAACTACATATGTTTAGAACTGAGTCAAATTTCATTGGTTCATTTTTTTCCAATGCTTATTGCAAATACAAATTGAGTTCTGAATAGGAATTAAAATATCATCAATATGAATCACAAGCACTGAAAGCTGTTAACTTAATAATATGAAAAAAATACTATTAATCTTTACAAAAAAAGATACTGATCTATCTCAGTTTTAGAAAGAGCCTTAAACTTCTTGGAAATTCTGCCAAAGGATTAAATTCTTTCAGCGGTGGAAAGACATCTGCATTTTCTAGATAATACTTTATAATCAACTTGATAAGTGGTAATATCTTTTTAATTTTCATGTGGTCACTAATGCATAACCTTGGTCATGTATGTGTGTTTGTTGGTTTTGAATTTTGTTTTTGTTTGCTTGGGATATTTTGTGCTTTTGTATTGGGACACACAAGACAGATGATGGACTTTGGACCTGGTTAGCATAAGAGGTTTGATAACAGGAAGTCTTGGCAAGAACAAACAGCCTTGAAGATTGCAAGAAGATTATATCAGACTGACTTACGAGAAAAAAGAAAATTACAGCAACCTCTGCAAGCAAGAAATTGTGTAGTATGTATAAGTTCATGTGATGATTAACCCAATCATTGTAGTAAAACATTAGTAGCCTTCCTAAAATACTAAATAAGCATTTGTATTTCACAATAAATTTGGATTCTTTGACCATCTCAAAATCTTCCCCATCTCTCCAATTCTAATACTTTTGGGGGGAAAGGAGGGACTGGGCAGGACAGAAGAAAAAGAGTGAGGCAGATGGATGGAGCATGGAGTGATGGCCTGAGGAAGTGTCAGTGAAGCAGTATACGCCACATATTTGTAAGAATTTCCTTAAGCAGCATTTTAACACCAAGGAGTAAAAATTAATTTCCGAGCTAGCTCAAACTCAGCATTCCAGTTGCTTCCAACTCCAAGATCACTCAGACAGAAGGGAATCTGAAGGAATTGTGTCAGCTTAAGGAGCTTCTTGTCACATTTACGTTTATATCACACACACCTGCTCAGGACAGCCTGACAGAGGGGCTGTGAAAGGACTGGAAACCCCCCCAAAGCTTCCACTGTAGGTACAGCAGCCAAACAAGCCTGTCAAAACTGTAGGAGAAACATGCAGCTAAAACAGCAAATAAAGATTTGCTACCTGCTCCCAAAAGCGAGGGAAGACATTGGAAAATTGCATTTTGCAAGAGCACTGAGCCCGAGTGTCAGTGTTGGTAACTGTGACACGACAGCGTGAGGAGAACAGGACTCTCACACAAGATGGTTCACCCAGTAAAAAGGTTCCAAGATAGCAGCAAGCACTCACACAAGCTTCTTAATGAGTCTTGACCAAGTCAATTCTCATTATTTGAGGGGATCAGAGGCTACAGCAAGGTATATTCTTAGGCAATTAGAGCTATTTTGCAAGGCTGCTCAGCTGGTGAAGCAACAGTCAGAAAAAGCACACCTAGAGAGATGGTGCTAAACACGCGCCAGAGCCTATTTCAAGATTCTTGTTTTAAAGCTGTGTACCCACCTGCATAATGCATGTTCTGTAGAGAATCTGGAAAGTGAACAAGGGGAAGAGTCTGGCCAGTGACTTTGTGCCCTCCACCTGGGTCTCACTGTAGTGTCCACCGTGGTTTTCCTTGGCGTGGTCCAGCCAGCTGGGCACAGCTGTGCTGAGGTAGCGGTGGCGCACACAGCACGTCTTCAGGGCACTGAAAATCACCCCAAAAGTCGTCAGCAGGGAACTGTCTGCAAGCAATCAGAGAAGTTGGACACATCTGAACACTGATATGTTTTTACCTGCTGTCAAGATAAACATCAGCCAAGACAAAACACTTTGGGAGGGAAAGTAGAAGCTGGTATATTCACCTTTATGTCTTTTTAGGAGGGGAAAGGTAATAACTCTGGATTTGTTTTTAAAAAATTCTCTTTTGAACCCAGTTGGTTCACAAACCAGTTATTACAGGAACAATCCTGTCCAACAGCCATGGAGAAGAGCTCCTTTTATTACCAGTTATTTAACACACCACCATGTGTTTCTCTGGTTGAGCGGGTAAAAAACAAAGGAAATTCATGCTTTCTTTCCATTTATTGAATGCCTGCTGAAGTCTGGTAGCAAGGGAAGGGCAGTAGTGAAGTGAGAAGGAAAAGGAGTTTAAAAAACAGTTGAAGGCTTAAGAGAATTTTCATGGATGAATTTCAAGGCCAGAATTATCATCTCCGGTCTTCCAAGTAGCATGCAGGACAAAAGAGGACTTTCCAGTCTAGTACTTGACATATTAAAACTTACTGACTGGTTAGTGGGTTCAGGAATTGCCAACTTGTTCCTCAGGTGAAATAAAAGTAGAATGAGCACAAAACTGTTAGCTTCAGGCTTGAAAATGCAGGTTCATTTACCTTTGGCAAGTTGCCATCCATACAAATGGGGGTTGTGGCACTTCTATGTTTTTCGGAGTGCTAAAGCACTGCAATAATTTGAGTATCTACAAATAAATACTTTCCAAAACCCAAAATGAACTAAGATTGCAAAATGAAAATGTCTGTCTACTATCTCTGATGTGGAAATTATTTTCTAGAAATATTGGCACCTACTGGAAGCACTTGCTTTAAAGAACTAAGTAAGGGCATTTTAGAAGATAAACCAATATTTATAACTCCCTGTGTAGAATTAACTTGCAGAATGTTGGCACTACGAAAAAATCTGAAATAGCATATCAAAACCTGAAAACAGAGTTGGTAGAGTTTTTATTGTTCTGTAGGACTGTACTTGGCAACTATTCTCACCACTCATTGTAAGTGATGTTTCATGAGTTTACCAGAGACTGCTTCCCACATTTACAGCCTACCCAGAACCTCCAGAGGATGGATAGAATTTATCACAGGCAGATTTTGGAGGGCTAAACCCCAAGGATGTACCACCAAACAAGGTGGAGTTATTGAAAAAGTAGTTTAGATAGGTAAATCAATTTCTTCTATGAAAGTAATCTCTGATGATGTTTCCTAAGACAGAGCTGCCTCTTACCTGTTTTGGGTTTGTAAATCATTTCACCCCGAACCATGTGAATTGTGATCATAGCCATAAGCCCAGACACAAATGGGATAAGAAAGCCAAGGTTCCTGGCCACAGACTGCTGGATGTAAGAAATGCTGACAAAGACCACTGCTGAATTCAAGTTAACCAGCCAGTGAAACCTGGAGCACACAGACAAGAGAGAGAAAAGTGGAGAGGTTGAATAATATAAAAGCTTTCACAGAAGATTAAAACATCCAATTAAAGGCATGGTTAAGTATAGTAATCATGGACAGCATCAGTACCATGCACACATTAGCACAGCAATTAAAACAGATTTTCACTCAAATGTCTCAGCTCCAAGAGGTATATGATTAAAGTAAGTGTACTAAGGCAGCAGAGCTGAACAAATTATCAGTCTGGTACTGGAAATATTCTTGTGGGTGACATTAATTAAATACATCAACATTTACCATTTACACATTTAATATCTGGTAACAAGTTTTGCGTATGAAATATCATCCAATCATATGCTTCAAGATTAAGAGAGAAATGTCTTAATGCCACCACTCTTTGGTTAAGAAATATTAAATGTTAAAAAATGCAAGAAATATTAAAATTTGATTTATCAGTTATTAGTTGCAAGGCGCAGCTTGAATTTTTGTTGGCTTCTGGAATATCTTGATAAGGAGTTTCCCCACCATAATTTTCTCTGAGACTGTAATTTGTAGTAGAGGTGCTTCCCAAGTCCTGAGCCCCTCCTAATCACAGAAGGCCTCCAAAGGATAAATCACACACTGCTGGAAGCAGATGGCTTACCACTAGTGGCAGACCTACTGCAGTTTGGAGCCCCTGAAAAGAGCACAATTATTGAGCAGTGCTGTCCCAATGTGTCAAAGATTACAGTCTGGAAGCAACTGCAAGAAGAGATTCCTCTGCCTTTGCTGCAGCCATAGCAAAATGATTTCCAGGTGAAATACACAATTATAAAGCTTAATACATATTACTGGAAGAAGAAAAGCTCATTTTCTTGTTCAGTGCCACTTCTGCATCATGCATGCTGTTTGAACTTGAGTATTTGGGCTAATGAATCTGGAATTACCTTCTCAGTGACAAATGATTTGAAATTATGTTACTCGATGACGATACAGTTGGAGGGATTTTGTACACAAAAATATTGACCATTCAACTAAAGCTTTAAAAAATATAATTACATGACTCATTTGGCTAGAACTTGTGTAAAAGTTTTGAATCAATTCTTAACTGACAATTATTAAGTCAGAAGCTCCAGTGACTGTTTTCCAAACTTCTTAGAATTGTGCCTGAGCTACCCAAGGTCCTGACATTTTTCACGATTCCATGAGGGTTTGGCTGGAAATAGGAGCATCCAAAGAAAACCCTGAAGAGCAGGAAAAACAGGAGAACACTTTCATTTTTGACTGCTGTATAGCAACATACTTTATGACAGAAATGTAAAGTTCCTCTTACCAAAATGAAAAGATAAAAAACCCCAACCAGTGTGTTCAGCAATCCCTGTAGCCAAAACAAGAAAGATGAACTAACCTCAATATCCATACCAGAATTCTGGGCTGTGCTCATATTTTACTGACAGCAGCAGATCAGTATTTGGGCCTTTATTACATAAAAGGTCTCAGAGCTCCCACCAGGGCATGGCAGATTAGTTAGATACACCAAGCTGAATATTCTGTCTAGTTTTGTAGGTAAGAGCCCCTTCCTGAAAGGCCTCTTCACAATGAGAGCCAAAAGCCAAATTGAGAGGTTAATTTCAAGACTGCAGTCCAGATATAAACTTAAAGGCTACAAGCCCACATAAATCCAATACACTTAAAACATTTTGCAGAAATGCATTTGTGGTGAAAACTTTAAAGAAGTAACATCCAGGTGGTTCTTATTGAAAACTATTGTTTATGTTTATACAGCTTGGTAGGAGGAGGCCAGTTTTCTCAGTATCACTATGGAGTTCTCTGCAAAAACAAAGTGGGGGATAAAGTCCCAAGGAGGTAGAAAAAGTTTTTAAAAAGTCAAAGTAAAGTGGATTGAGGAAATGGCAAAAATTGACCTGCAATATGTGGAAACAAAACTGAGAGAGTGAGGGTGGAAAACACTATTGGTCTCACATTCTCTGCAGTTTTTTACAAATCTGTAAGACAAGACACAGCTCTGCCCATTCTCACTGTACCCTTTGCTCTCATCCTCTGCCCCCACAGACAGAATGTATTTATGCTCCTGCAAAACAGAGCCAGTCCATAACCTTAACCCTGGAAATGCAGAAGGACCTAGAAAAAACAGAATCTAAGTTGCTCCTTCACTTAGAATTGGTATATTCTATGTATTTATAAGGTCAGAGCCACCGTACATACTCCAGCTTAGAACCAAGCTGTAAGATGGGCCAAGCAATCTTCTGGAAGGATTGAATTAGAAAACAGGTAACTACCAGGACTTATAATCCAATATTTAATTCAATAATTGTGATTGTTTAAACTGAACTTGGATAAGACCAGACTCAAACTCATCAAAGGTATGCCATCCCATTTTATATCATTTAAAAATTCCATCTCATGACAAACACCCACCAAGAGAGAACAGGCTACCAAGAAAAAGTGATTATATTCTGAGGGGTTTAATGAGATTAAAAATGCTTAGAATGACCCCCCCCCCCCCCCCATTTTTCTAAATTTTGAGATTGCATTCCAAAGCCCCTCCTTGGGTGCCAGTGCAGAAATTAAATTTTTTTGAATTGCACACGTGCCTTTCTTGATATTTCCAAAGTTCCAAGAACTGACCCATTTGGATTCCCCCAAGGAACTTTTTATTCGTATTATATCTCCTTTGTAATCAACACTGAGAAATGTCACTTTGATTAAACACAATTCTGAATGGCTAAGACCACAGTACAATAAACTCTCCAGAGCTATCCTTCAGAACAACTGATTGCTCTCCAGTCTTAATCCCCCAGAGTCTTATTTAATCAAAATGATGTTGCTAATTAAGGATTAAAACTCAGAATAGAGTAAAAAGGAAGGATTTTTTTTTTCCTCTGCTATGGGCAGGTCAAGGAGGCAGAATCTGCTCTAAGGAACTAAACAGTCTCATCCACCTTTGGTAAAGCTACTTTATTCACTGAAGTTTGGATTTAATTCAAAACTCCTTGATATTAACATAACTGGAGGAAAAAAGAATAGCCAGGAAAGCCATCCCCAAAGGAGGAGAGACCTGATTCACCAAGATCTTCATTGATTCTTCAGCATTGTATTGTTAATATGCAAATGTGCTCAGTTTTTCTTTTAATAACCATGCATGTAAAGGAGAAAGAAGGGGGAAGTTAAGGGCTTTCTTTCCCTCTGCCTTGAAGCAGAAATATGGGGAGTCCCACTGCATGGTTTAACCAGAAAATATAGCATTCTCTATAGGGCTACAGAAGGGGAAAATAAGGGCAAACAAAACACAAAAATTACTTCTCTGATGCATGGAGAAAGAAATAATTCATACCAAAAACATAAAAAAAATCCAAACCCTGATTTTAAGAACCATTTTAAGAGCAATTACTCCTATGAATGGGAAAAAAAATCAACCAAAATACAAATGCCAAGAGGTTTATCAGATGCCAGAACTTGGCAGCAGCAAAGCAGAAATAATACAGCAGATCCCTACCACTGAGTTTAGTATGAGAAAACTCTCAATCCTCACTTCCAACAAACTAGCAGTCTACGGCTAAAAAAACTGATTTAAATCTCAATATATCATTGAATTTTTATTTACCCTGATGTAAATCTCAATATATCATTGAATTCTAACACTGTTAGGGAGCAACAGCAAAATATCCTAAAGGCATAGCCATGTTAAAGACAGAAAAGCAAATGGAGTATGTTGCTCCAACAGCAAAAAGGTTAGCAAGTCTCTTGAGTATTTGGGCAAATTGATTAATCTGGAAAACTGAGTACTTCTGTAGGTGTCCAAAACAGATTATCATCTATGAGCAAAAGGAAGAAGTCAGAAAGAGTTAACTCTTGGAATCTCTTCCAAAAACTCAAAGTTCTGCCATTAAAAACAAAACATGAAACCCACCATCCACAGAACCTTTGAATTTCAAGGCAATGCTCTACCACTCCCAACAGATATTTAGCCAACATTAAATTACCAACCAGTTGAAAAACGAAAGCAGCTCCTTTGGCCCACAGTCCTCGAGGCTGTAGGCACTCAGAGGACACACAATGGCTCTTATTCCTCCTATTCCCAGGCTGGCTGTGAGGAGTGCAAAGTAGAACACAATTTTCTGCTCCCTTTTGGGCAGGGTGACAAGGACGTGTCGTCTGTCGATGTGAACGTCTTCAAAGGGGAATGACACCACAGGTAACAGTGCTGTGCCTGGAATGGAAAGGAAATGGTCACTGGAAAGGAATTGGAACAAGATGAATAAGACTTGGATTTTTTAGAGCAGGTATGTTCTGTGCAGTTGTGAAAAGACAGTGGAAAATCAAAGATAAACAACAGAAACATGTAGAGGAAGAATTCTGTGAAGAGGTAGAATTTTTTGGTGTTGCTGTGTAAAGCAATACCACTCTGGACCTCTGAGAAACCAGACCTCCTCTGAAGGTGCTTGCAAGGATTCAGGTTCTTCTATCAACTGAACCAACAATTAATCAAAAAACCCCACAAAACATCCCACAGTGGAGTGCAGCTTTTTTCTTTTCCTTCTAAAATCCCAGAATTGCAATAGGAATCATAATTTAGGAAATAAATTCTCAAGATTTTGTGGGAAAAATTCTTCTTTCTGTAGCAGCTTCATAGAAAAGATGATTTTCAGAAAATTTAACTATAGAAGCACTGCCACAAATTGCATTTGCCTCTTCTAGTCTGCAAAGCAAGTCTTTCAGATTTATTCAGCTGTAGATTCTTCAAGTTTTAATGGACTTAAAGCTTAAAATAGGTTGGTGTTTCAACAACACCACTATTAGCCACTATTGTGACATTAAACTTTAATATATCAGGACTGTTTAATGCTTTATCTCCAAAGGAAGAAATGCCCTAGTTAAAACAATACCCAAATCCATCAAATTGTGTTTGTGTCTCCCATCTTCTCCTTTAAGAAAAGCACTGAAAGGACAAGTGGCAGAAAGAGATTTAAACCAGAACACCAAAGGAGAAACAGGGGAACACAACAGCAAACATTTTTACAGACTGCTTGAATAATGGTTTTGCAATCAGCTCAAGAACGTTTCAGGAATGTTCTGATTTTTTTTTTTAACCTTCTTTTTTGCATGTCTAGATAACAATAACTGTCTGGCTACTGTAGAAATCAGACTTGCTCAACAACTGGTCCAAGCAAGAAGCATTTCTGTCAACTTGGTTTGATTTGACAGGTTGTGCTGGGAGATGCCCTACACTAGGAGGCCAAAATAGTGCATGGGAGATGCCCTACCTACTACAAAATGGGTAGATTTTTTTTGAGCAGTGCTTTTTCTGTAAAAAGTGCTCAAAATATTTCCCAGGGAAGAGTCAGAATGTGCCAGCAGAAGGCAGGCCCTCAGTGCAGGTGTTAGGATACAAAGTTTGTGTATACTGGTGTGTTCTTAAATACTTTTCCTCTCGTCCAAATGCAAAACTCCTTTGTACCTTTACATATTATCTTACTCCTAACAGCAGGGAAGCAGTTCCTAGATTCTCTCTCTGGCTGAAGCCTGGCATTTGTGCCAAACACTGATAACCTTAAGGACCAATTTTAAGAGTTGAGCATCCATGCTGTCAGCAGCTGAGTCACTTTAGAGGAGCCAAGTTGTGCGCCAGCTCCATGAGATGCACACATAAACTCTGCTTTGCCTCGCTGAAAGCTGCAAAGGTGAAAACACTGCTGTGCATTTTGCACGGGAGGAGCTGAGTAACCAGCTCTTAGAGGAGATGCCAAACACCTGCTCAAGAGCACATTTCTACAAGAGAACCAGTAAAACACGGCGCTGTCACCCACCTAGGAAGTGCAGGAACATGCAGATGCACACCAGCTTGGTCCTCCCCACCAGGTACTCTGCCAGCCAGCCCACCAGCACGGGGGTGAGCGTGGAGGTGCCCACGAAGCACATGTTGACCATGGCTGCCTGGTGGCTGGGGTAGCCCAGCCTGGCAGTGCAGAAGAGGATCATGTTGCAGACGATGCCGAAGAAGGTGAACCTCTCGCACAGCTCCACCAGCAGCACGCACACGGCCTCGTGCAGCTTCTTCTCACCTTCAGGCACCTTCTTCCCAGCACGGCTGCTTCTCCCAGCTCGCTGCTCCTTGTCAGCCATGTGGTTCACAAATCCCTTCTCCTGCGTGTCTGCATAAGGCATGCCTGTCTTTTTTTTTTTTTTTTTAATTTTTTTGGAGTAGATCAGCTTGAGTTACAGGTACACCTCTGTGCTCCTCCACTGTCATTAGCAGACTGGTAAGAGTCTCACTTTGAATTCCACACTCTGCTACTACAATTTCTTAGGGCACCTGTCACTTTTGAGATATTGCATGTAGGATCAAAGAATATTTAAATAAAAACCAAAAAGCAACAACAACAAAAAAAAATTAAAGAACTATATGAACATTTCAGTTTCTGAATACAGAAATACTAGGAAGTTAAGTAGTTTATTTAATTAGTTCACTTGGGGGTGAAAGATTTTTTTCCCCAGAATTATATTACCTATTAAATTATGTGAATCCAATACTGTATACTAAACTCAATCTGTATTTTAAAGATAAAGGTTTAAACACATGAAAGCTAACATTTTCAGCAGAATTCAAAAAACAGATTGAGAAAATAATTTGGTTAAAACCATCCAATACTTTAATTAGGCAACAAGTGAAAAACAGCAAGTAGATAAACACAGGGATTTTTTTTTAAGGTTAACATTATCAAATGATTGTGCTATTTCTTTCTATTTCTGGTTGAAATTCAGATAAAGGTAATTATAAAATAAACAATGCTACTAGGTTTTAGTTAGAAAGAACAAGTTTTAAAATAAAGTCAGTTGAATTTATAATCAAAAGGAAAAAGGGGAACCTAAAAACAGCCTAGTCCAAAACTGTTTCTTAAGACAGATTCTGCCCTGTAGGTACCACGCACTAGAAGGGGCAGGGGCACAGGCAATATTTGATATTTTCTTTCATATGAAACAAAAGCCATTACAGCCTTGAAAGGGAATTAGGAAGAGCCAAACTCACAGTGCTTTATAATGCTCCTGCTACTTTATCCACAGCAAAGTCTGCTGATTTCCCAGGTCAGCTTCTCCATTTCGTGGAGCTCATTAAGATCACTAACACCTGATCCAAACGCTCCCACCTACAACTGGAAGCATCCCACAGCTGTCTTGTGCAAATGTAAATGCATGCACAAGCTACAAGGAAGTGGAACGCCAGGTCAGATTCTCTGAACAGAGATCTCAGTGCTTCTGATGGCATTTTTTGAGACATGGCTTCTGCTCTTTGCTTCCATCTGTCCTTATAGCTACTCAAATTTGGCCTCTTCAATTTAAAATGTGAGACCCACTACATCACAAAACAGAAGCACAATAGTATATAACCAGCATGAATAAAGATTCCAAGGTTACCTAAAAAAAACCAAAATAAAAACCCCAACAGTGATTCCAACACAAAGCCTAAAAACTCTGAAACTTAAATATAAGTAGTAATAGGTTGTTTCCTAAAATTAAATATACTTTTAACCTATTACAAGTCTAAAACAAGAACTCAGACAGCAAAAACCTCACAGTTTTCAGAGACATTCAATTGGGGATGAAAACAGTTGTGACTTTTAACATGCCAAGAACTACTTTTGTTTTCTGATCCATGATAGCTAAAATGATCTTCCTTTGAGCAAACCAACAAGAGAAGTCAAAAGTATAACAGCTTAGTTTCTTCATGAAAGCCTAAAGAAGACAATCTCAAACTAACACAGGACAGAGAAAAGTATTTTAACTCAGAGGTGCACATAACTTCTGTTTCATGAAGCTACCTTTATCCAACTGTTCATAAGGAAAATAATTTTTCCTTAAGCAAATTTTTTTCTTTAAGCAAATGCAACGACATTTTAACATCAGATAGAAAACATAAGGACAAATAAACCCTTGCTCCAATAGACATTTGGATGTAAAATACTCTGTTTTCCTTCAGAGGGCCAATTTTACCTGTTCTCATGGGTGCTGGCAGCTCACAGTGAATCACATCATGGGAAGCAGCACAGAGAGCAGGGCTCCTAGCTGGGATGGCTCTTAGCCCTCATGTGGTTTCATTTACCCAAATTTGGGGTTACAAGCTGGGAAAAGGGCATAATTGACCAAGCCTTATAAATGCCCTAGAAAGCAGGAATTGGGTGATTTTCATGATTACTTTTGAATTGCCTTTGCATGTGATCAATATGGGTGTGGTGCTGACAGTCCCCGATCAATCAGTGCATGATTACCATGTGCAGTGCTAAGAGAATGTACAGCTTCATGTAACAATAGGATCTTTATCGATTGACTTTTTAATCACTTCTGCAGCAATTATAGGCGGTCAGTCTATTTACTTGACATGTTTTCTAGTGAATTCTAGTTGAATCATCTGGCATTCAATTGGCTTATTCTTACTCAAGGTAATAAAACTGCATAAAGCCTGACGAAAAACCTCTATTACTTGCATTAACATATGTAGAGATTTATATATACCGAAGCTCCTAGAAACTGGACACATAAAATAACTGCTATTTCAAAATCCAGCCCTTCTGGCAGTACTTCTCTGCCAATAAGGACTTTGTGTTTTTTAAACAAATCTTTAAAGATCTGAAAATTTGTCAGTCACATCTTGGAGAGAGGCTTATAAAAATACTTATTTCTCACATGGAGGTGTCAGCCCATGAGAGCTGTTAATAAAAGAGTTGCTCTTTGATGCCCTATCACCCCAGGTTAAAGAGTTACTTCTTCTCATACTAGAACCTGCACATTAACATTAGGCAAGCGAATTAAGCTGCTCAGGTTGGAACTGAAATTTCTACTAATTTTCTCTGACCGGGGATAATAATTGTCAGTGTTTTTATTGTAGAGGGGTAATTTACTGAAATTGAAGAGGCAGAACTTCAGTGTCCAGCACAACAGTTCTAGCTAAAAGGTAATAGTGGCTTTAGACCTCTGTTTGTGTTCTAGAAAGGTCAGTCTCTCTAATTTTTTAGTAAATTTAATTCAGCTTTACTCTTTTTTAAGGAGCATGTGAGAGGTGTTACCCATCATCATAGCAGTAGCTGTGGTTCCTGCTAAACATCCAGGGTGGAAACAGAATTGATATGGACAAGGCTGACAATGCAACACAAGAATTTTGACACTTGTAAATAAAACATTATGTTGGTCAAATCTTTCTGGTTAGCACTAGGATTCCCATTAACTTGCATGGTTTGGGAAGCTGGCTCAATGACCACTGACTTGAGGACTAAAATTTAAAAGACAGAAGAAATGCAGAGCAAAAGGTTCATAGTTTAAAAAACAAAAAACTAAATAAACAAGCACACAAAACAATTTAGCTTCTAGGCTGAACTTTATATTTTTCTATTAATTTTTGGGGTTTTTTTTTGGATCCCTTTTTTTAATCATTAGGTGTCATGTTGGACAATGTGTTAATTCCTATGTCCTACATCTCCTATTTCTTTCATAGGTGAATAATGAGACTTCTTTTGTTGGAATTGTTACCTCAGACAACTATTTCAGTGATTTCTGCACTGCCTGTCTCTGGAGCCTCAGAGTACTCTGGCCTGAGAGAGAACAGTGACAGATTATGGCAGTGCTTCTTTGGAGTTCCCAGAATTTCAACCCCATACCTGATGCTTCTGGGAAACTTCATCAGCATCAGTAAAAATGCCGCCTAGTTTTTGTCTGACTACATACCAGAAGAATGAATATTGCAAACCCCAAATGCTTGTGGAGCATGTAAAAGGTCAATTAAGAAACTGAGATGTAGTCATCATGAGTTTGAGAAAAACCATTTATGAAATCTGTTATGTTAGCAAATCTACTAAAAATAAAGTAGTTTTATATTTGGCAAAGTAGACTCTAAGCAAGATGAAAAAAGTTTCTTGCCCAGTTGCAGAGCATGACCTCTCTGAGTGAGGAATTTACTTTACACTCTATGAGTTCTAATTTATTTTGATGATTTTTTTTTTTCAGGGAGATGGTTTTAAAATTGCTGATCCTCAAACCTTTACTATAAATGAGAATTATTTTGGCATGATTATCCTGTTCCTTCAAACTGCACATGTTTTGTTTTGGGGATTTTGTTCAAACATATCTAATTATCTATGCTAAGCAGTTTATCATATGTTCTAAAGCTTTTGTCTTTATTGCACCTAGCTGACGGTTTTATAATTCAGGAGTAATTGAATTGCAATTATTTTTCATGATGCATGGTGTGGTTTTATATCATGTTGTTGGCAGATATTCTTTATGGTGTCGTTTGGTCTAATGGGAAAATTAGAAGTAGCTCTATCATACAGAAAGATGGCTTTTTTGTGTCATGTTATAGTTTGTAGATGGCACCCAGGATATTTTCTTTTGACATATAGATTTTTAGGTAGAGGCTGAAATGAGATTCTAAAGCAGAGTTCACAGTTGAGACAATATTATCTGTACATCCAAGATGATTTCAACTATTCTCCCATAGTGACAGTTCATTTATATTCAAGTCCATTTAGTAGACTGTGGTTAGTATTCTAAAATACATATATAAGTGCTATGTGGTGGTGGAGTTTCTGCTTTAAATTCATCCCTGATCCAACAGAACTGGTTTCAGAGGAGCCAGGAAAAGGTGTCAGCATCTTTTTTAGAAGCAAATCTCCATCAGAGCAGGGGATTGACAGCAGATCTCCCACCTCAGTGAAGAGATTTCCAACCACTGCAGTGCCCAGGTAGTCTTTTATCTCTCCTGCTTCACGTTGTGTCAAGATTTGTGAGCTTTATGGGAGCTGATTTTCTTAACCTAGAGACTAGGGCTGCTCTCCTGGAATTTGGGAAGAGGCAAATGCAAGGCTCCATGTCAATGAATAGTTAATTATGTCTGCAGAAGAGAAATTCTTCAACAGACAGGAGAGAGAAAAGCACCCTTTGAGAAAAGTACAGTTTTGGCCCAAGAATGGTAGAAAATGAGAGCTGAAGGCTGGACCCAGCAGAGCATCCTTTTACAAAGGGAAAAGTATTCAAAAAAGTACTCAAAGTTTTCAGTTTTATTCACAAAATAGTATCTGGAATCTCACAAATTTGCCTGGGATGTGTCAACGGTCATAGGAACCCCAGATTGTCTGCCCATATAAAATCACACAGATGATCACAAAGAAGTTCATGGAAGGAAGGTTCAGACAGTCCTCTTGAAACCTTTTCTATTTCCCTTATATGTTCATACTCCTTTCTGCCTTGTAAGCTAGTACAGAAAGAAGTGCAACATAACTGTATTTATCCATCTGCAAACTTGAACATCCACAAGCTGAGAATTCTGTGAGTCACTACAGACCCTGTCTACAGTGCCTTGTGTGGCTTGATTGAGGGACAAGCTGGCAGAATTTAAAATGTTTCTCTTGTAATGGCTAATATTTTCTCATTAAAACTGATTTTTGATCAGTTTTTGGTCTTCATGAAGGTGTCAGCATGGTCAGCAGGTAAAGGGAGGTGATGCTTTCAGGTACAATGTCCTTTATTGTCAGCAATTTGCCTAAAATGAGAGAGACTGAAGTTACACTCCTAATCTGGGGATATGTACAGCAGAACTGTTACAAAATTAGCTTCAACTGAAATACACTGGATTAACTTTTTCTACTCCATTTACTGTTAAACCTGACTGATTTGAACCCAAACAGATGACAGAAGGCTCACACAATCCTTTCCACTGATGGAATGGTTGGGTGCTGGGTGCTTTCAGCTGCAGAGGTTTAGGAAGGAAGGGGAGGTTTTCCCATGCCTCAGACACTGATAAGAACACATCACCTAACTCTATAGCTGGCTGCACCTCTGGGCCTCTGCTATTTGTTGATGTGAATACACCTTTTGCTAACTGCATTTGGCTCTTTAAAGACATCACTGAATTTCCCAAAGCACAGTTTCTGCCACTTGGATTGCAGTCCATGAGATCTGAATTTGTATTTGGAAATGCTGTTTTCAATTTCCACTTAAAAATCACACTTACAGCCGTCAGTGGCTCTTCCACCTGCTATTCAGTGCTCACACAGAATATTTGTCGCGTTCAATACAAGAAATGTCTGCAACATCTGCCCAGGCAGTTTTGAAAGCATGGAAGCAATTTAAGAGAAATAGAACTACAAAAATTATTACCTTTATTTATATTTGGTACATCAGATTCAGAGTTATTGGCTTTTAAACACTGGACTTTAAATTTCAGTTTTAGTGCTGGTGTGTGAATTTCAGGACAGAAATACAATTGTTTACATGGAATACACTGAGTTTAAAAATAATCCTCCTCCATTTTGAGACATGCAATATACTACATTTTGAAAAGTTCTTTTCTTTTTTTTTAGAGAGGTGCACTTGAATGTGTGGTTCCAAAACAATATAATCAGACCAAATAGCTTTATCAAAGATAGCAATTCAAAGCTTTTAGTGCAAATGCATCACAAATGCTCGCACTTAGAAATTCTCTTTCTAAGGTCGTGTTTACAGACTCTGCCACAATAAAAGAACAAAAATATCTTTGATGATTTAGCAGAGAAAAGGGAGGTAGTGAAAAAGAGATGAGAAAGAATGGGATGTGAGACACTATTGGAAAATAATTGATACTGTTACAGGAAGAGAGCCTAAACTCAAAAAGAAAGAAAGGGAATAATAGAGAAATAAATTTGGCATTGGGTGCTCACATTTTGCAGTTAGATGCATGACTGTTTATACATCAGTAGTTTAGTCACATTCATAATGCACATTGACCTAAACCCACATTTGAGTTTCTCAGCTTTTCTCCCTATTGCTTTCTCCTTGACAGACTTTTTGAAGATCTTAGATATGAAATCTCTTAACGATACGAGCATCAAGTAATTGTATTTGTGGCAGAAGAGATGAAGGTGGAGGAATGCAAACCAAGTTCTGGCTATCACACTAGGATCTGACAGGAAAAGAAAAACACAAGGACTCCCTAATCTCCTCCCCCAGCTGCCCTGGCTGAGCTGGAATGGTGGAGGAAAAGCCTATGTGCCAAGTGATGCACTTGGAGACCACATGGGCTGCAGGGTTTCACAGTGGTACAGACACAGCACCAAAATACTTGCCTTTCTCCGTGTGTAACAGTGGGCATCAATTTCAGAGAGAAGACCTCAAGTTTTGGCAGAAAAAAGTCTGGCAAGTGTTCCAAAGGATGAGGAAGACACCTTTGGTTCCAGTGTCCTCTCACAATTTCAAGTTCCCATTCCATGGAAGACTTTCAATGAGTTTATGTCTCTCAGATTATCACATTGCACTACCTGAAAATAAACATTGAATTCAGATCAGTTCTTACAGTTACTTATGGATGACAGAGCACACAAATTTGTCTGGCTCCTTCCAGGAGAAAAAAATCATGCTTCCTGCTAAAAAAAAATGGCAGGGAGAAGTTTAATGTGATTGCAACTAACTGTTAAAATCCAGGCAGCTGTCAGGAGAAAAAACCAGCGGTTATATTGTCCCTCTGCAGAGATGTTACATTTATAAGATAATCTCCAGCACAGCTCTCGTAGCTCATGTTTGTTCACATCCTTCAGAGGAATGTTTTCTAATCACCCAGAGAGGTTTACAATGTTGTGTTAACACCAGTGGAAATCAGGCCAGCAGGCAGGAGATCCATCATGAACATCTGCACAGCACCTGTGTGCACTGTGCGAGGGGCTGCTACCCCCAGTTTGGTGAAGAAATCACAATACACATTTTTCACAGTGGAGGATTTTGGCAGTCACACAAGCACACTTTCATAGAGTTGTAAAATCCTGATGGAGCTGTAAAATCCTGAGCAGATCTAAGCTTAAATTTGAAGTTTTAAAATTGTTTTTTCTCATGGTCCATAGTGTGCTTCACCTCTGGAATTTGCAGGTGGGATGGGCAGAGTTTGCCCTTCTCTGATAAACAAAATGGAATACACCAACAAAGGCTAGGCAGGAGTTCAAGTCTTTGGCATTGAATAAGGGGAAAAATTAGGTTTCAAAATATGTGCATGAAAGGAACCATTAATATATTTGCTGTGATATGCAGTAATGTGTTTAAAATGCATCTTATCAGTGCACCAACTGTTTTCCAAGTCATTTGTGAATTCTCTGTGTGAATGTGTATCCAGAGGCTCAACCTGATAGTCTTGAAGAGCATCAATTTTCACAGGATGTCTCTAACCAGTCACTTCTGAAAACATTGTCTGCTGCTAATTAAGTCTGGCACCTTTCTGTCAGATAGGCAAGGAATGTTTGCCATGCTAGAAATGGGTCAGTTGTGGTACAGAGAAACTGTGGCTTCCTTGCAAATTAACAACAGGGCCAAATATAGAAATGAAGAACCCTAAAAAGAATCCGAGGAAAAACTAAGATCCTAAATAATCACCCTACTTACATAAGGTTGAATCAAAGCCACTCCAAATTTTACATGGGAGAGGAAAAAAAATAGCATATTCAAAATATTCTTCAAAATTCAAAAGAATTTTCAAAATATCCAACACTGTGACAATCAGACAATGAGCTTTACATGTGGGGCACACCATTTAAAGCTTTTCTGTCATGATACTGAACATTATGTTGATATTTGTCTTGCTGGGAGAATAACCCACAGAAATTTTCTAGGTATTCTAGATTGAATTTTTATTCTAGGTTTTTATTCTAGATTTTCTAGGTATAATATTTCAGATAGTCTCTAAATTGCTCTGCCTTGCAAAGAGGCAGTTAATTTAAGTTAATCTGATTTTTTGAAATTGGACATTAAAATAAACTTTACCCAGCTGCAATTGTTATTGGAAACCCTTGGCAAGAATAGTTTTTCACTGCTTATTTGAAATCAGAAAACAAATACTGTACTCCAAGTATTTCAAGCTATTTGGCAATTTTTTACCACGGCCCAGACTTCAGTTCTACTGTGTAACTTGGTGACAATGTGACTGCTGATAGAACACATAAAATTGTCTTAATTCTGCACATGAGTTGGATGCTAAGAAATCCTTCTGTGCTCATTGCTAAGGCTGCTGATGCTGCTGCCACAAACCTGGTGTTTTCCTGTCTTGGTGAGATGTTTTTGCCACACTCTTTTCATTGTTAATGGTATTTAATGCAGACTGTAATGGGCTACGATTATCCCTGGCCACAGAAAAATGTAGTTTGTACCTGAAACTGCTCACAATCTCTCTGATTTAGACTTTATCTACACCCAAGATCTCTCTCAGCATAACATTTTAGCAGCTTTTTTTTCCTTTTGGATGTAACTGTAACATCAATAAAAAGCTTCAGTGTGCAATACAGTACAAAATCATCCTGCTTCCCTTGCTGTACAGGGACAAGTACATGACAGAATGATGTTTTACAGGGCTCTAACAACAGCCAATGGCTTGTAGCACTTTAATTACAGCGGTATATTTAAAGTGGCACAATTTTGGAGTGCAGACAAAGCCTTATTTACCACTTGAGGTATAACAGCTGCATAAAAAATTATACTCCACAGATAAATCACCCTGTGATGGTGGCAAAATACTGCATTTAGCATCTCTCTGTGCCAGTAGGAGTCTCAGCAAAGCCTCAGACACCTGCTAACGGAAAATAGAGAGGCTGCTTATTTTTCTTACCTTCAAAGTTTTTGTGATACTAAGCTTTGGATGTATCAGAAATTACCGATTTTATTCCCCCTTTGGAAATTCGAACTTTGCTGAAAAAGAAAGAAAACAGTCTTAGTGATTTCCTGGGTTTTTGTTTGTTTTTTTTTTTTTTTTTTTTTTTTAACAAGCTGTGATACTGAGCTTTTGTATTCCCCAACCCAACTCTGTGCTGACCATATCCCAGGAGACATTAATGTGGGAAACAAAATTGACCTGCATTGTCCCCACTCAGTGGGGGAACAATTTTTTGCCACAGAGACACAGAATACTTGTCACCTGGCTACTTCTCCCTGAGTGTCAGGTAGGTGCCTCAAGCAGTCAGGTTCCCAAAGTAAATGCAAACTTCCCAAGGGTGTGATAGTGTCTATCATCTAGGAACAGCTGGATTATGAAAAGGTATCTTAATTTTCCCTGTTTTTTTCTTCTTTTTCAAAAATTCAAAGGGGATTTTGGGGTTTCCTGGAGATTCATTTTCTTTTATCTGCCATCTGTCCCAGCAGTTAGTTACTTAAACAGACAAAGCTTAAGAAAATACTGCCCAAGAATTTTTTTGTTTTGTTTTTTGAAAACAGTTTAGACTCTGTTCTGTTTTTCACTAAGAAAAGTGAGCTGAAATCATGTGACATATTGGAAAGCACAGCTATACTTCCTTCTTTTTTAACTCCTTGTGTCTTCAGGCTACTCAGTACCCTTTTATAAATGTACAGATTGCACTTAGAAAGAGAAATAAGGGGATCAAATTATTATTTCTGCTAATTATGGAAGTTCAGCAGGGCAGGACTCCAGAGCAAGCCAGTGCATGGCAGTGGCACCTATTCCTGCTGGCTGTGAACACTTCTGCACAACTCACACCAACTTTACCAAACCACCAGAGGGAATTTTTTTTCGATTCCTGATGCATTCAATATTGCTTCTTCCAGATCATAATCATTCCACTGATGTCCCACTGAAAAGTTCCAGGTTTCCACTGAACAGGAGTTTGCCACATGCCTGTGGTCCCTTTCTCCATGGCTGGGCCACCAAGGCAAAGACCAGCATGGAAATTGTGAATCCCAGGAGCCAAAACCACCTCATTTCCAACCAGGCATGGGCCCCAAAGCTGGTCCAACAAGGGAGCTTCCTGTTAATACAAGGTTTCAAGGTGAGATATGTCTTCAGGAAGTAAGGCTAATAAAAAGAATTTAGGCGTTTTCAGAGCTTTGTTAAAGTTTTAGTTCACTTTCCATTTTTACTCAGCTGATTCTGCTTTGGCTGATAGCAAGGATGTAGTGCAACTCTAGCCTTGAGACAGAAAGGTGTTGACTAGAAAGTGAAAAGCTATCAGCCTCAGCAAGCCTGCAGACATTATAGTTCACTGCCTAAATTGCATCCATACAGCTCTCATCATAAGAAATATGCTGGGTAAGTTCAGGGGTAGGCTAAGCTGCCATTGATGTATAAACTTCCTAATTAGTTGTTGTTTTTGTTTTGCATGTAACTGTTTCTAGAAAAGGGTTTGATTTTATTTTTAAAGCAGCTCTGAAGTAAGCTAGATAGCAATGAAAACTGTCAAATGACCAGTAATTGATGCCCATTTTTTATTATTTTTTAATAGAATGGGAATAAATAAGTTCTGCAATAAATTGTCATCTGGTCTTTTTAAATGCTGGTCAGGACAAGCCTCCTCCAGCAGTTTAAATTCCTGTAGTCCGTTCAGCCTTCTGCCTGTTGGCCACAGCTGCCAACCAAGGGTTATTTACTGAGTGCCAATTGTGACAGGACATTTTGCAATGCTGAAGGACCAAAGGGCACAGCACAATGTGCTACGAGAAAAATGCCTCATCTTAATCAGGAAAATTGTGAAGGAAAAAAAACTCAGCCACCAAAAAACAACTGGTATTGAGGACCTTCTGCCTGATAAGGACTGAAAAAATATTTTAAACCTCATTAGAAAAATAAAGTTTGCCTATTTCTCCTGTTTCATACACTGTGCAGGGAAGGAACACACATGCTGTCACATTCATATTTTACGGCCTCTTTTTTTCCCCCCCAACCTTCGTACCTCAGATTTGAACTTTAAACTTGTGACAGTGTTATGTTCATTAGAATAAAAATCACTTGCTATTTCCATTGCAAAGCTCCCCCCCAGAGGTTATCTTAGCTGTTTTATAAATCATATCAGGAGGAAAGCTGGCATAAAGGTTGACAGCTCACTCTAGATAATCACTTCCCCTTCTCTTAAGTGACTTTAAGCAGAAAGGAGCATGTAGCTTGCCAGTTCAGTTTTTAGTGGTCAAGCATCCACATCTAACCACCACCAACACCTTGACTAAATTAGCTTGTAAGTATTTTACTGAAATGCAGGAGGATCACAGGAGAAGGAATCTCAAACATTCATCAGCTATCAAGCTATATTTTCTCTGTCCTTCCAGGGCAGAGCTCATTACACAGAAGGACATGAGCACCAAAGCCCTTTGACACAGGGTCCTTGAAGGGAACCTGGGGTTCAGATTACTGTTGATTTATCAGCTTCCTCAAGAGCAGGACTGATTAGACTAATGGCTATAGGGGATATGATTTCCACATTAAAGTCTTGCATCGTGGAAACAGACAAATGAAGCAAGTTAGATCTTGTAGTAAACAGAACCTACAACTCAAGGCAACAACACATTAAGTAGGACATTAAAGGGAGAAAACACATACCAAAAGAATCCTGGGTTTAGGAGAAAAGGTCAGCTTATGTATTATAATTTTTCTATATAAACTAACAAAACTAAATCTTAATCCTCTCTCAGAGAGACTGAAGCAATCCAGAAATGGTGCCACATCTTCGCAGGCTGAGTCAGAAGAGAAAAATAATCAAGAAAACTTTCCCTTTAACGCCTCACTTCCCCATCACCTCATTGCAGGCATTTTGCAATCAATATGGACCTCACACTATTTCCATTGGGCTTTAGAGGCAGAGTGCTTAGAAGACAAAGGGTTAACTATAGCAGGTAAAGAGGGGGAGCTCAGGAAGCAAATGGAAAACCTTTCTTGGAAGTTGGTTGTGATAGAAGCGAATATTAAGGAAGGAAAAACCTGAGAATATTAGCCTGAAACATAAGTATGATTCAACTGCTAATCACTCCATCTATCCCTGAAACTGTTGTCTCTTGGTTAAATGAGGATAATGAGCCTGCCCTTTATAAAAAGGCTAATCCTGAAACTGAGTATCAGTAACAAAGATAAAGGGAGCTTATTTTCTCACTGTCTCATAACACAGAATCAGAAGAAAAATTCAGCTCAATGCCATTAGGAAGAATAAAATCCAACCCTAAGAAAACAATACTTTTTTTACTCAGCTTATAATTGGACTTTGCCATTAATTGCTCTTGGAAGCCAAGAACTTGACAAGGTACAAAAAAGAACTGGATATTTATGCAGACAATGAAAATTATCTATAGGATTATTGATTTTGAGGAACAAATGTTAGGAAAATATAATCAATTTTCTGCTTCAGATATTTGGCAACTATAAACTGAGCAGCTTGAACTGAGAAAGAGTAGTTAACTAGGTTCCCCCAAATAAATAGTTAACTGTAGTTTTGTGGAAATAAAGGAACCTCTGAAAGTAGAAAACATCTGAATCTTTGGCAATAAATTGCATGAAAATACTTCAAGTTAAGAGATGTTACACAAACCACTACCCATTGCAGCTCTTACTGGTTCTCAGCCTTCCCTGTATTAAGTTGATCAGCCTTCCCTTTTATTAAGTTGATCTTAGCTTTTACAACATCCAGCTTTTACAGGAACCAGATGAACCTGACATCTAGTACACCCTGGTAGTTTCAGAACTTGGCAGCCACTTTACAATGATGAAAGATGCATATATATATAAGCATTATTCAGCTATTTACACACACAAATCTTAAAAAGATGAAGGAATACATAAGACAGCAACCAGCAAAGAGGGTCAGAGTTGAGGGTGTGTTTGCAGGCAGGTGGGAGGACACTGAGCATCCTTCATTACCAGATTCATGGTACTGGTCTTCATTTTTCAGACCGGTCAGGTTCGCCCAGGTCCACAAGAAGGAGAGGTTGTAAAATGCAGAGATTCCTTGTCTGAGTAATGGTTCCCTGGCTTTTTGACATGGGAAACTGGCAGAGCTGGGTGTGCACTGACTGTTTAGCAGATATTGTGCCTTGCTCTCACCTGTCACTGGGTTCAGTGCCTAGGAGCAGAACTGGGAGGCAACTACAAAGTCAATATTGTGCTTTCTCTAAAGGAAGAAAAGAGGTGAGGAAACTCAATCAAAACCTCTGCATTGCATCTTCCACCTATCTTCACACTTAATAAATGCAAATATTTGGGAATGAAACATTAAACTAGTGTTACTATTCAACTATTAAAAGAGGCAATGACTGAGGGAAGAAGGACCATATCTGATTTCTAGTGAAACTCCCTTTAGAAGAAAGGTAGTTAGAACAAGCTTAATTTTTAATGTAGGCATTAACTTCTTAAATGAGAATCTGCTGGAACAAAGCTGCAGCTATTCCAGAGCCTGGCTGAGGACTGTTACTGCGTTTAAAACTGAGAGAGTGGTTTAACTTTGCAGCTTGTGATGAAAGAGATTGGTTGCATCAGTGGGAGTTCCTGGCAAGACTCAGTTTCCCAGAGAAGAGCTTGCCTTGGGTAATCTCACAGAAAAAGAAACACTGCAATGTGGCTGGGTGCCAAGGTCAGTGACAAGCTTAGGACACAAAATAAGAATTTACTGGGTCCATTGTCTCCAGGAGCCCAAGTGACATAAAGCATCTTTCAAGAGGCCAGAATATTCTTCTCCCACTGGGAAACCAGTTTTGCTGTGTTTTGCTGTTTATTTTAGCTTTGATCAGAGATGTGAAAAGGCATGGGGTGGTGCTCACTCCTGGCAGTTTCTCATGGCATGGTTTCATTTCACCATGTACACTCCCTGAGGGACAGAGAGACCATTCAGGGGTGCTGAGAATTGCTTGCGACAAGGAATGCCTTGGAAGTAGCCAATGGTGTGTGTGGGTGTGTGTGTGTTCATTTCAACAACAATTAATGGCCATTCTCATTCTACCTTTGATTTGAACTCTGGAGATATTCTTATAAAAATGTAATTTCTGCAGAATGCTTTCTGAAAGCATCAACATGAGCTGTGGGATGAAGATATTGCCTTATTTACTCCAGACTCACCTTTACCTTGCCCCAATTTTGCACAGTCCTTTTGCATTTTGCTGTGAGAGATGCTAAGCCATTAGTGCGACTACCCTGTTGTACTAACCTGAAATTATTAAATTACACGTTGATGAATTTGGCTGCATTTCCTGGCTCCTTGAATGGGGACAGTTCAACACAATTTCTAACCTGCACATGCTTGCAGCCTGGGGGCTGTGAGTCATGTTTGCTTTAAGAGAGGCAGCACTCCCAGACTGTCACTCACCTGGGTTATTAGAAACAGAGCACTTTAAGAATTACTCTGCCACCTCCTCACCTCTAAATATAGCTGGTGTGCGTGGGTCTTAAGCAGTTTAGCTAGTCTGAGTAAAGGTCTCATTCCAAATAATCAATTAAAAATCCATCATTTTAAGAACTATGCAGGCCTCAGGCCAAATGCATCTTGGATGTAATACCTTTGACTGTTTAATGCTGGCATTAATTATTTGTATTACAGCTGCAGATCTCAGAATGAAATTTCTCTGCACTACCCAGCAGCAAGGCCTGTTCCAAAGTGTGCACTATTTAAGCAAGCATGATGGACAAAGAGCAGCAGCAGAAAATCATCATTATTCCCTGCTTCACGGATGGGAAACTGAAAGACAGATTCAATGACCTGCCAAGGGTCACATAGGAAAAGGACTAATTCATAAATCCCACCACAAGGTCTTAAACCATGAGATTTCCTCTCGTTCTTTAATCAATAATAAAACACCACAGATGTCTAAGAATCTAATATCTGCAAAACTGCTCCAAGGTCTATAGGCATGACACAATTAATTTCCATTAAGAGCAGTGTGATGTGAGGGCACTATGTAGTGACCAGAAAAGTAGGCCTTGCAGACTTTGCAGTTTTTAAATACTGTTTTAATAGACAATATAAAAATCAGGGATAGTCTCATTAAAATAAAAATATGGGGAAACAGTTGCCAAACCCTTGACCCAAGTTAAAACCAAAGGAACTGATTCAAGAAGTAAACCAATGTTTAAAAAAAAATCAGGTCTAGAAAAAGCAAAGTCTTTAAGTGAAAATATTTATAACGAAAAAAATTAAATTAATTTCATTTAAATCAATTAAATGAAAATATTTATAATTTTCCCTTTCTGAATGAGGATTATATTTCTCAGTGTTGCCTGTGTTGTTGTTTGACCTTTAGGGCTGTGCTGAGCCACATTTTTTAACTCCTTCCTCCTCTACTAGTACAAAGGATTATCAAGACAAATTCTCAGAGATTCACCTGCCTGAAAGACTCGAATTTCAGGAAAAACCTCGAGTATCAAAGGACTTGCAACATGATCACAAGCACCAGCAATGCTGAGTTGCTGACAACACCTGCAGGTTACAAGGAAGAAGTTAAGCACTGTGGGAAAAGTTCACTCAGCCCTCACAAGGCCAACACAGGGAGCTTCCATAAACAGCTCAAATCCTTCTATCCAAATCCTTCTGCAGTTTCTTTCATGAATTTCCACAAATCTAACAGGAATCATCACCAGGTTGTGCAATACATAATCAGACTTTACCAGGAATAACTTCCTGTCACCCTCTCTTATTGTTTGTAAAATGAGTAGAAAAAACAAAATTAAAAAATTATTGCTGCTCCAATAGGCCTGAATGTTGCAGTGAGTTATGATCATGTCTAAATTTTTGTGCAATGTACACATTACTGACATTAATGCAATTGCACAGTTAAGCATAAAAGTTAAGCACCATTTTTAGGTGTTGTGACAGGTCTGACTTTTATGCTTTTGAAGGATGTAGCTAGACTGGAACCTGTAGCTACTGTTCCAAATAAAAAAATCAAACAGCACTCATATTATTTTAATACAGCATGCTACACTTAGAGTATTGATACCACCAAAAAAAATAGAGAAATTAAACTTGTATCTTTACAACCTCCTACAGTCTTAAACCTCCAATATTTCCAATATATAAATTAAACTGACAAAACATTAAGAAAACTTTTGGCCAGCACATTTTAACCACCATTCTGGAGAAATGTAGAAATTCTGGTTCAACCATTCATTCTGTAGAAAGACATTACAATACAGAACAGTACAATACAGTACAATACAACACAATAAAATACTATTTTCCTTCCTTGCAGTGCTACACAATGAACTTTGATTCTCTAAGGAATTTGCACAGGGTGCCACCCACAATTCTTTGTTAAAACTATTGCACAGAAGCACAGAAGTGAAAAATCAAGTTCACTGCTCTAGCAGAGGTGCCAAATTTACTGGCTGGCATGGACTAACTAGCTGGAAACTTTGGCCCATCAGTGTTTATTCTGATAAGTTATCTCCAGCTGTTGCAGGGTAAAATTCTCAGAAAATAGATGCCATTGCTGTTGCTTTCTGCACTTGTGAGAGGTGAGCTGCAGGTAGGCTGTACTCATTCAACATCTACTCTTAATCTTCTTCATCACCAAGAAAATTCAGGTTTGAAGGAAGTGCCTCTACTTGTGACAGTGGTTATTTTTCAAAATCGTGAAAATTAGTGAAATCCTTTGTGTGTCACTGAAGATGGATGTGAGCCATGTCACAAAAATTAGAAAAAGAAAATCTGTTGTGTTTCATAGGACTTGGATTGGGTCTACTGCAGTGGAAGAAACAAATCAACTACATTTATTTCTGCAAGAATAGTAGTCAAAAAACTTGAATTCAAGTCAGTACAGCTCATCAAGCAATAGCTATTTTTTAGGTGTTTCTGAACATATTGTAAAAGGTCATGAAACCTTGTAGGTGGCTTGTTTATTCAATAAAATTTAGTGAAGGAAGGAAACTTACACTCCTCCTCATGGAATTAATGGAATGTCCACAGATTTTAACAGCACCTTCTGTGGAAAGCCAGTAGCAGAAAGATTTGCATTCAGGCAAATCTGGCCACTCTGATGTGCCCTTGACCTCCCTGATGTAGCATTAATATCAATTTATCTGCCTTGTCAAGGGAAGAGTAGAGGGAATACTGAGTGGCAAGAATGAGTGATAAGAGTCCCTGAACTGGTTTCCAAAGTAGAGGAGGCACAATTTCAGAGAGGCTTTTCAGAGGCTGAAAATGAGATGGTGCACCTGAAATTTCAGAACTAAATGACTGAAGTAGCCTCACGAACGTTTTAAAGAAAACATGAATGAAATGTATTGGTGAACATATATAAAATCTAAGAATATGGGGCTGGAATTTGCCCTTGGCTTGGAAGGTTATGCAGGGCAGCTAAAGGGGCTCACTGACAAGCAGCTCTTTGTTTTGGCTGCTCTGGACTGGGAAGGCAATGCCATGTCTGAGTGTATCATGCAGTGCAATGTTAATAGCTGGAAAAAAATGATAAAAAGATGGAAAAAATCACTAACCAAGAATAATCACTTAACTCTGTTAAAAGTTAATTAAGTACATTAGAAAGTTAAGGAGCAAATCCTGTAGTCTTGCCCAGGAGGAACAGTCAGCTCCAGCACAAGGGAAGGACAGAATTTGGCTTCCATCCTTCATCTGAAGCTTCCTCCTCAAGGCTTCTCTCACCTCTTCTTGTAGATCATTCAGGTCAGTGCTGAGGTAGAGTCCAGGTTGTGATCTGCACACCATGGGAGATTTTTGCCAGGGCACTATGGCATGGACTGGGAGGAGGTGATGTGTCAGGGATCTTTGCTTTGATCTTTTTCTTGTCGAGTACATTTCTCCAACTCTCTTCAACCTGTAATACCATGAAAATCTTTTATTCTGCTTCACAAGAAAGTAATTTTCCTTGTACAAAGGCAGTTAATGCTACCATTGGAGGTCAACATTGCCTTTTGCAACAGGGACCTGTGTGGAAATTAGGATAGGGTGAAAAACACCAAGAGCTCAATCCCAAATAGCTTTGGTGCAGCTACCAGGGTGGGAAGCCAATCTTCCACAGAAAGGAGAAAAATCCTGCTGTTCTTAAAGTGGGAAGATGCTCACTTTTGTTTTAGGAACCGTTTCTCATTCTCTCTTGCTGCACAGCTCCAGCACTCATTCTATACATATGCATATATTGATGATTCATTAGAGCTACTGTCAGGGACACATTTTCCCCTCAGTTTCAGCACACCCAAATATGTAGTAAAATGCCTTCTCCTGCAGGAAAGTGGCTCATTCCTGCTGGAAGAAGGCAAGGTTACTGCTTTGCCATGCCTGCCATGTAAGGGGGCACAGACATGGCTTTTAAACCTCTCCTCTCTCAGAAGAGCAGTGTGTTTTGCACCAAGAGGAAGTGACCCGCCTCAGATCTGTAACCTCTGTTGTTACAGACCTGTGTATGACTTCTCTCCAGCTCTGAATTCAACACTTCTTGTCAGAGTGCTGGAGATGGGAATAGAAAAGGGGTGAATTCAAGGTCTTTCCCTACTGCATGGTAAAAATTCTCTGCTCCTCCTGCTTGCCTTAACCCCAGGCAAGGCCTGTGGATGCCTTCCCTGCAGAAAGGCACAGGGAAGTATTTCAGAGCTCCTGTGTGCAGTGCGCACAGGTAAGAAAAACCTGGCCTAAGTGTGAAGAGACAGATTATAGTAAAGAAAAAACAACAACCCAACAAAAACTTGCACAGCTCCCAGAATTACGTTATTGAGGATGCTATCTGTCATCTGCTGGATAACAGAGCATACATTTTGAAACAGGCTGGCAATTCCATTTCATTCACTCTTCTCTTTCCTATTCCAAAAGTGTCATTGAAGGTAAGCAGCAAAGTCACCCTCTTCATGAATTTCTCAAACTGAAATGCTCTCCTGAGGATTGTTATCCTGCTGCTATGTGATCTAGTCTGGAAGGCTGCATGTACCAAATTAAAGAGAGCTCTATGAATCAAAGCTGAGAGACTTGGTGCTGAGATATATAATGAGCACAAGAGCACAGGAGGCCCAGTCCTGCTCCCACAAAAATGAGCAGCAAGGGTCTGATTCTGATTTTGCTGATCCAGCTATAAATCAAGAGCAACTTCACTGAAGCACACATGAGTAAAAAGTGAACAAGCAGTCTTTCAGCCACTAAATTCCCAACATATCATGCACTGTGTTTTGTACAAAACATTGTCCCAGCTTGACTTTGCCTGCATGGCTATCCTGGGACAAAATGGTGAGGATATATTCAAAGTGTGTCTTAAGAGAAAAGCAGTTATGAAGTAGCAGAGGAGTGGGTTAGCGCCCTCTGAGCCCCCACCAACTGCCCAGCTGAATTAAAAAGAAACAGGGAGCCTCTCAGAGTCCAAACTAAGCAAGTGTACTTCTCTTTCCCCTCCTGAGTCCTGAGCTGGAGGCAGGTTTTGATGATCAGATACCTGTTAAGAGATTAATAAAATTTTATGTGTTTATGAGCACTCTTTATTAAAGCAAAATTGACAGTGCAGCTGAAAATACCTTTGTATTTTAACACCGAAAACAACAGAGAGCATCAAGCCACAATATGTTGTAACAGTCAAAAGATTTTCACCAGGACTACTTAGAATTGCAATGGCAAGGAAATTAATTCGTTGCAGCAGAGTAGTTATAGAGGTTTGGAGGGGAAAAAATATAAATGGTATTTTTGTTAAGGCATGGTGTTCTTCAGAATAGCAAGGCTGAAGCTTTAAGAAAAGAAATTGCCCATATTTATCAGAGGAATGTATGATTTTGTGATGTTCTTTGTAAATAGGATTGCACCAAAGAAGATCATCACTACTGAAGAGAATAATTCTACCCCTATCTTATCACCTTTTTATCTCTTTAATGAGAATTGCCTGGCAAAGAACCATACACTAGGTCACAACACTGCCCAGAGAGGATTTATGTTTGAGTAGTGACCGAGTATGTATTTGTAACCTATTATTACTGGGCATTATAAAGACCAGTAAATGAAAAATGGTCCCTGTCCCAATTAACTTTTAAATCAATTACACAACTCCTTTTTTCTACAAGCTAAAAGATGCAGTAAGACACGGACTCTTGTCTTGCTACAGTGGCTTGTTTGTTTTTATTTCCCATCCCAGGGCTTTAGGGAGTGTATTTCTGCTAAGTATTTCTGCAGCTGTTCAAAAGCAATCTGACTGCACAATACAGTATCTGAATAATTGTCTCAAGTGACTATTAAAGTCTGCTGCTGCCCCATAAAACCACGAGGAGCAATCTTGCACCACAGCAGAAAATATCCAAGAGCCAACCCTGCAGAGTGTCATTTCTGTTAGGAGAGAGCTGCTGCAACTGAGTGGAGATTCAGGGAAGCAGAAGGAGCACAGGGAAGGCTCTGGACTTTAAATTGTTTCTTTTCTCGCTGACTAAGCAAAGCTGCTGATTGCTAAATATTGAATTGTCTGTATTCATCCCTGGCCAACTGAAGCCAATGGACGGACATGGAGGAGGACTTCAACCTGTTACACATGGAATGTTTGTCTTCCCCTCTGCCTCTCTGTCTCTCCTTAAAGCCTTTTATACACTGCACTAAAGGAACCCCTTTAAAGCCTAAAGTATGGTAATACAGTTTAATTGTGGTTGGTTGGGCTGTTGGGGATAAAAAGAGCTGGTTCCAAGTAATTTTGCTGACTCTAAACTTGGCTCTGTACAGAGAGCTGGAGGAGGGGAGATTACTAATAAAAAGAGCTGTGCTACCTGGGGAAGCTCTGCACACTGCAAAGGTACTCAGACTAGGCCCTATAGTTGCAGATAATTGATTTTTTAAAACAGTGACATTTGCCTCACACTGACTACACAGTCTGCCTCTTAACCCTTCTGTAGGAACAACTCACACACAAATGTAACTCCCAGACAAGCACTCTCTGGGCACTCTTTTCTAACTTAGCAAAATCTACTCACTTTGCATTCATTACACAGCTCCTTTCAGTCTTGGAGTTGGATACAGCTGAATGGTTTGAGACAGAAATCTCCTGTCTTTCTTTCCTGCAGGATGAAAATAGACACACCAAATCTGGGGGGCCTGTTTCTTCTACCCACATCCTCTGATGTAGAACTTCTGCTGAATCCTATGTGAAATCCACCTGTTGTAAGGACAAGTGATTACTACTGATCAATATTTTACTTACATGGAACATTTAAATCTTTCAGATGGTTACTCCACAAAAATAACCATCTGGGCAATAATATCCCTCTCCTTCCCTGCCTTCAGCTCTCATAATCATCACCAAAATGCCAGGCAGAAGTTGTTCTGTTAGCTAAGCACGGTTCACATCCCATTAGTGATGCATATATGTACAAATAAAGTGTTAAGAGACTCCAATTTTAGATGACTCATAATGTGCAAGGATCATTTAGCCTATTGACATTCAACTGTGATATAAATCCAGTTAAGATTAACAGAAACCAAAGGTTCAAACCATCCCACAGTGGCACAAAAACCTCATGAGAAAATGAGCTTGCTGCAATCCCCAGGGCCAAGGTCTTTCCCTGCCTTACATAATAAGGTACATCTACACAAGCAGTACAATGTAGGATCTGGGAGTGCTTCAGAAATCAACTTAATAATTTTACCAATTTATCTATAGACATACTAAGCCTGTCTGTTTGCAGGTATTTCCAATAACTGTAAAGCTTTTGCTTGCTTACTTATGGAAATATCTTGTCTGCAGAGATAAGTTAGCAGCTTCTTGCTAGATACTTTTTATCATCTCTGTCTTCTCAGTAGCTCACTCAAGCCTTCTATGTGCAGTTGGAATGTCACTGTGGCAAGAAATCTTCAAGTCTGGTCTCCAGCTTTATAATTTCCATGTGTCTCTGGAGTAGAGAAGTAGTACAATACCAAGTAAAACCCACTGGACTCTTATATAAATGATCAAAACCTCAGTGTCTTAAAAATCCTTTTGCTCTCTACACCCTGTCATTTCAATCTGTGAAGTGAAATTTGAAAAGCATTCTGCTTTCATAGTGAATATTTTCTCCTTCTGCCACTTCAGTGTTATTTTAAAGGATCAGATTTTGTTCTGTGAGCTGTGTGTAATAATGTTTAACAAATAACTCTCTCATGGCATTAGTTTAAAAGAAAGTTACTATGGTTTATGGTGGCTGCAAAATCTGTTTTATGGGCATATAACATCTTTCTTATGTCCTTTAATGGTAATAATATTTTGTTTTCCTAACCAAAACAATTTTACAGCTCAAAGAGGATCACAAAAGCAGAGTGAAGCTTTCCCCTCCAGTTCAGCATGGGGCTTTAAACACCTCACCTCACCACACATGCATTACTGCCAGCTGCAAGGTGGTTCTGTGCTGCAGACTGATTTTCAGGAACAGCAGGGCTCTTGCAGTATTCTTTTGCAGTGAAAAAGGAATCAAGGCAAAAAAAAAAAAAAAGAGGTTCATGTATAGACCTAAAAAGGTTTTCCTATATGCCCCCCAATCCCTTTCTGAGTTGTTTCTCAAGTGGGACATCAAGCTGGTAGGAATTACGGATTATAGATAATTTTCCTGTGTTGTACCATTTCTTATGATTGCTCTGCACTTGACTTTGATCTGGAAGTTTTTAAGCAACTTTAGATGATAACTTGATAATGATTGGTAAATGAGCTTTGTCGGGACTCTGCACAACATATAAATGATGTATATATCATATACATATAACCAGCAGGTGTAACCACTCCTGTGCTTTGGGGAGTTTGTACCTTTTTCTCTCGCTGCCTGGTGGTCACCACTTACTGTGACTGGTCACTTCAATCATTTTCTGTTTCTGTCTCACAAGTGAGCACCTGGAATTCTGAAAAAAATGGTGAAGTCCAATACTGAGAATGCTGTCCTCTAAAAAATGGTGTGGATAAAACATCTGATGGACATTGCTGTTTTGGTGCTAGAAGATCTACCAAAAGGCAGCTTATGCCACAGAAGCCTTCACTGAGCTGTACCCAGCAGGAAAAATTCCCAAAGGATCCTTTCTTGCTATATTTGAAGCAGTTCCCCAAAGAAACCAGGCAGCAGCTTGAGATCTCATGAGGAAGAGGAAGTGTGTGAATCACAGTGAAATTACATAGGTGTCAACATTTAATGTAGTGAAAATACTTGCTAACCAGAAGGTGCAGGTTTTAATAGAGTAGCACAGCAAATTACTCTAGTCCATCATACTAAACATTTTTGTAACACTTTTCTTGTAACATTTAAACAGCATTTCAGATTTTAAGTTAAAATATGGATTGGATCTTACTGCTCATGATCTGATTAGTGTTCACCAGTGCTCTGCAAAGCACTGGTTTATTTAATGAAGCAGGCATAATTTGTCAGTTTCACTTGAAGAAAAAACTGATTTATATTATCAAGGGGGTGGTGAACAAAAGCTTGAGGTGTGGTGAAAATGTACTGTTGCTACCTTCTTTACCACTCTAATTATGGTGAATAAATGGAGCCAGAGAAGGAGACAGAACAGAACAGGTCTGATCAATACTTGCCTCTCTATTGCCCTCCCTGCAGTTAAAAGAGAATGATTGCACTTATCTGGCCTTCTAGGGGAGTATCCATTCCTTGCTGGAGGTTAAATGAAAAACTCTTTTATTCCTACTTTTATGCTGACCCTAAGCTCGTGTCCTGATTCTACTGTCTCTGACTACATGGATAGTTCTTCAAGTCGATGGGAAAGTTGTCATGAAAAAGGGTTGCTGACATGAACGAGACTTGCAAGATCAAGCCCTTCATGATCGCTACAACCCTGGGCTCTGGGCTGATGTGGCATCCCTGATTTACAGGAGTAATCCCATTAGCATCCGAGGGACAATTCGCAGGAGTAAGAACTGTGGGAATGGGCCCCTCAGGAGCAACTACCAGCACAGTTATGTATCCAGCCTCACTCAGATCCTGCCTCACAGCCCTGTCCAAATGTTCTGCAGGCACTTTATGCTGTAGAGGAGAAAATAGACCTTGGGTGCAAGTTCACTTCTGCTTTACAGGCTATGGCCCCACTTTGGCACTCTTCTTATTCTCTGCCCTCAAAGAGTCTTCCCTCTAAGAACCTGAACCTTTTAAGTGGTTCTGGGTTTGCAAGAATTCTTGGCTTCTCTCATTTCTTTGTTTTTCCCCCCTCTACCTTTCTTTTTTCCCCCCTTTGTTTCAGTCTTACTTTTAATTTTTTTTTATTTCTCCTTTTCTTCTCAGTTTTATTTTTTCCTGATTTTATTTCCCTTTTTAATATTTCATTTTCTTTTTTAGTCTCCTTTTATCTTTTCATTTTATCCTTTCTCTTCTGTTGCCCTCTCCTTCTAATTTTGTTTATATTTTTCTCTCTTTCGTATTTTTTCCCTACCCAGCTTTGTTTTTAAAGTTCTTTCTCTTTTCTCCTTCTTTCTTCCTTTTCATCCCTTCCTGTCCTTCTCCATTCCTCTTAATCTTCTTTCTCAGAATTAGGGGTATTCAAAGAGGGTAGGAAAAAAAATCAACAAGGTGTTTGACTCAAAATTAAAAGACTGGGAGTATAGCAGCTTTCCCAGTTTCAGAAGTGCTTTTTAAAAGTCACATAAATCAATCAGAATTTCCAGAATCTGAAAAACTGGAATGTAAAATCCAAAGGAAAGCATGGAAATAGTAGAATTTCTACATGAATTTATGCTTCTTTTTATATCCTACCTACAAAGAATGAAAATCACCTTTTTCCTGGTTTTCTGTTGTTTCCAGGCATAGTTCTGAGAACTTGTATAAATCATTTACCAGCTTTTCTTCTCAAGTATAATAATGTGTGTTTAGTTTTACTGTTAACTTAATAGGTTTATCTGCTTTTTAAACTGACTGTGAGTAAGGATTAGAATGCCAAACAAACAAAAAGGTGGCAAGAGAAGATAATTACAGTTTCATTTCAGTCACACCATGTGATCATGATATGTGTTAGTCGTGGTAAAAAAAAACTATGAAGACACAATTCCTGCCTTGAACTAAGGCATGAGCTGCAGAAATTCTTCCATGTTTTTGAAATAAATCCATTCTCTGGGATGGACCCACGCTCCTGTGAGTTTTTTGGTTGATTTCAGCAGAAGCACTGTTTGCCATGTTCTTAGTGAGAGCGAATGAAGGTGTTGAACCCAACTGCTACCAGCATTTCAAAACAGTTCTGATACTACAGAACTGTGATAAAAAGTTAAGACTAGCAGCACAGTTCTGTTATAGCACGTTAACAAGATTGTTAAAATTTGAGCTCTTGCTCAAATGAGTTTTACTGTGGTTTATGATTTTAGAGAAGAGTTACACAGGAATTTGATATGACATGACAGGACATGACATGAAGCACAGAAGCAACATCAGTGAGCACTGAATGTATGTACCTAAGAGTAGAGATTTTTCCTAAGAATGCAGATTTAAATACTGGATCCCTTTCCTGCTGTGCGCACATCTTTAGGATTAGATTTGAACCCTTTCTGCCATCTGAGTACATTTACGTCTATTTTTTTCAGTCTTGCTTATCATGAGCTGCTTAGTCACAAACATTGCTCCTGTTGAAGAGGAGTGCTGTAGGGTATAACATAATTCTCCCTGAAGAACCACGAAGAAGCTCGGACACCAGGTTCCCTCTGCTCATCACACTGTAGCACACTGGTAGGAGAGCTCTGTGGCCAGTTTCAGAGTTCCCTACTTTTCTGTTTCTCTTTGCAAAGCAACATGATGCATATATATTGGAACAGCACCAATGGCTTGGAAATACAAGCAGCGTGGCAATACAAGTTTAATTTTCTTGCCCTTTGGTAAAAGTTAATGCCCACCAGAACATGGGAGGGGATGAAGTAGTGAGACTTTCAGAGTAGCTTTGAGCCCTCTTGGGAATTTGCACAATCGCTGGACTCGGCCGTCACTACGAGTGCCTGTCTGGGTGACAGCCTTCGGCTTCCCGCTGTCCGAGGGTGTTCAGACAGCAGAGCTTCCCCTCGCTCGTTCTCACGCGTTTTCCTTCTCTTCCTGCCAGGTTTGCCGTGCTCCGGGCCTGACCCGCCGCTCCCGCCCCGAGCCCGCGGGGCTCCGTGAGGGCGGCCCGGGCGGGACCCGCCTCCGCGGCCGGCGGGGCGAGGCGGGGCCGGGGCCGGGGCCGGGCCGAGCCGCAGTGTCCGCCGGGGAGCAGCGGGGCTCGGATCGCCGCGGGCACGGCCGAGGTGCGGGCACGGCCGAGGTGCGGGCGCTGCGGGAGTGGCGGGGCCCGAGCCCGCCCGGGTGCGGGAGGGCGGTGCGGGGAGCGCGGCGTGAGGGGAGACCCGGGGAGGCGGCATCTGCCGAGGGCCGGGCCGGGAATCTGCAGCTGGACTGGCAGCCGAGCCTGCGGCCACAGGGCGCTTGGAGAAGTCGCGTTTGGAACACGCACAAACAAGCGGCCCCGTGGGCCCGTGGCGGGGGCGGCGGGAGGGTCTGAGCCCGGCCGCTGCTGCGGGCCATACCATTATTATTACCATTATTATTATTATTACTATTACCCATGTACATCAGGCTGTTTGTAACCGTAATGGGCATATCCCTTAAAACCCCGTGCTGTTTGCGCACTTGGGGTTTGTTTTTGCAGTTTCTGCCGGCGCTGAAATCCCGGGTTTTTCGGTGCCCTTCCATTTTGTGCTGAAGGCAGGGCCCGGGCATGCTGGGAGCTCGGAGGGCAGCGAGGGGAGATGGATAAATGTGGCAGATCTCCCAAAGTGCTGCTCAACACTGTCCCATGCCCATGACTTGGCATCATCCTTGGATGTATTTTCAGCATAGTGTTGGGGAAAATGCTCTGACGCCGTGGATTTACTTTTTTGTTGTTGTTGTTGTGCAGAGCACTGTGTGCTTTTTGCTGTGATACAAAGTTAAGAGTAGCAGGACAGTTCTGTTGTAACATGTTAACGAGATTGTTAAAATGAATGGGAACAGTTACTGTCCATTTCTGAGAGGAGGCTTCGCCAAGTCGCTGTTTATCTTGGGAGCCGGACTGTAATGAGAGAGGAGGGAGAGTTACATGGAATTAATTTCCCAGGGTCCACAGACTTTGTGCTGGGCCCAGTGACCCAAGCCCTGTTTTAGAAATGATAAAAGAGGGAGCAGAATCCCATCACCACAGCAGGTCCAGGCAAGGCAAGCTTTGTTTTCAGTGCACAAGAAGCTGCTTACCTCCATCCTGCCCACTTCCTCACCAAGGGCACGCCTTCTGAGCAAGTCTTCCATCGTGCTCTTTGCTCATCAAGTTTCCCTTGTTTGGCAATAGCTGACTGTGCTGAAAGTGAGATGAGAGGTTGTTAAAAGTGTAATCAAGTGAATATTAACATTTTTATTACCATTGTTAAAATTATATCACAGGAAGTGAGATAGCTGTAACAAAAAAAAATAATTTATTTTGATCTCTAGTGAAGCTAAGACATCCTACTTGTATGGATTCCTAGTCACTAAATGCATGGTTGAAGCACTTGGTGAGGCAAAAGCCTGGGTCTGTGCAGGGCAAAAATTGAATGTGCATGGGGATGTGCTTTTTTTTCCACCTGCATTCACTCCTCAGCACCTCTTAACTTTCTGGTGTTGATAAAAGGTACTGCCTTCATAGGATTTTGGATTTGGTATCGTCTCATTGGAAAGAGACTTCATTAGTTTAAACCTCCCATGATAAAAGCAGAAATAGTCCTCTCCTTTTTGTCATTACAACTTAATCTTTGCCTGTGAGTCATGCTAAAAGCAATTTTTAAGAACAAGGTCTCAAAGGGGAAAAATGCATGTTCAACTCGGTTTGATCACAAGTTACTGCTGGGTAGGAAGATACTGGTTAGGTTGAAAGCTGAAGTGCAATTATAATTGTGTCATTTTACACACAAAAAAGGGTAGGCAATACTAATTTTCCTCTTTACATTTCATAGTTCATAGTATTGTCACATACTCCTCCTATCCTGGTAACCGCTTAGGGAAATTTGCTAATTCAAATGAATTGGTCTAAAATTGGTCTAAATCCTTGTGTTATTTCAGAAGAGTACTAATTTCTGTGACTAAGTGTTGTTTCTGCAATTACATTAAATATTTTGGTAGTTTGTACTTTGACAGTTTAATAAGCACTTATAATGGAAGCAAAATATTATAATTTATCATCTTAAGGTATTATATTATGCTATTGTGAAAAAAAAAAGGTAGAAAATTGCTTAAAAAGAAACTTTCCACGCCGGCAAAATCATGCTGTAATTACAGTGATGCTAAAAAAACAAGGCCATTAACACAATGTTGTTGTCAGAACTTTGGATTGCAACAATGGTTTTTTTTTAACTAACTTTTAATGTTTTTTAGAGGTCGTCAGTGAGAAGGGGAAAAATGGCCAAATCGACGCAGTTAATTGACAATGAAGTCTTCCGGGCTTACGCTACTTACACAGGCATTGTTCTTCTGAAGATGATGCTAATGAGTCTGATAACGGCATACTTCAGGATCACAAGGAAGGTAATCTTTTGGAAATACTGGCTGAGGGAACAGACTGACATTTATATTGAAATACAGAGATATCACAGCTATTTTTATATATTAATGCATCTCTAGAATTCTGAGGCTGAGGATATTTCACAAATAAGGGATCAAGGCTGCCTTGGAAAGCAATCATGTAGCTCTCCTAAAATCAAAGTATTTTTTTGACTTGTATCTGCCTTAGCAGTCCACAGAATGCATATGTTACTACATGTGTCAGCAGGGAGAAATCAACTGTACATTGAGTCTGCACTGCCTGAATCAAATGTTGTTTTCAAGTAGTGTCTTGCAGTATTTTGAGGTAATGATGGGTCATGTAAGTGTAAGAATTTGTACCTAAGAGGAAAGGGAGACAATTCCTTGGTCATAAATGAGAATGGGAATAAGGCTGTCAGATGCTGTTGCTGTGTAGGCGTCTGCAGAAGGAAGGGATCCAAAAGGACTTTCAGATAATTTGTCAGGAATGGTGAAAAAGAGACTTGAGAGCTTCCCCCTTGTAGGTGCCTATGTTCTCTCAGCCTACTGGCTTTACTGCAGGCTTGTCCATCTCACAAATAGGCTTTATCTAAGTGCATAAATTGCATTGCATTAATTTGTCAGCACACAAATGTACAGGCTGGGCTCAAGAAAGCAGCAAACATTGTATTATTCAGTGTTTTTGAATACATTGTGTATTTCAACTGTGCTTTCAACTTCAGGTAAGTTAAGTGAGGTTATTGAGGCATTGGTAAAAAGAGTGACCTTTATAGCAAGCTGCCTTGACTGGATAAAACATTTTGGCTACTAATGTCACTTGTGTGCTTATGTTTGAAATAGGCATTTGTCAATCCAGAAGATACAGCAACATTTGGAAAAGGGGAGAGTGCTAAGAAATTCCTGAGGACTGATCCAGATGTTGAACGTGTACGCAGGTAATACACAGGAACCTGAGAAAGTTATTTCAAATAACAGAATAATATTAAATCAAGGAGTTAATTCCACCCCATTCTCTGTCAAGCCTGTGTGTGTTTTATGGTGCTTTATGTAGCAATCTAATATATTAATTAGTTTAAATGAACAAACCATTCCACATTCAAATGGTCAGTGTGCATTTCCAAAACAATAAGCCTGGTTATAATAGCTGACTCTTGGGTGGTGTCCTGTCTGATGGGCAAAATGGTGAGAACACTGTAAAATATGACCATAAATGGATATAGCTCATGGCAAAATTTTCTATTTCCAAAATCCTAAATTTCAGGATGCTGTTTGATGCACCTATGCTAACAAGGAAAGCTTTAATTGAATGCTTTCTATAGGATTATTGCTTGATGAAGCTAAGTTTATTTCTATAGCAAAAACTTGAATGTCAGTGAACTCTTCTCATTTAAACCTCCATTAGGGAAGACCTTGAAAATATATACCAGTGCTGTTTTAAGAACACTGCATCCTTGCAAATAATGGCTGTTGTTTCACAAAGCATATTTCTGTATGCCTCTTATGGATTAAAATCGCAGAAAGAAGAGCCTCATCTAAGTGGGCTGTAAAGATGTTCTGCTCCTTCCTTTTCTGCCCCTGAGTAGTTCAGGGAAGCTGTTGCTTAATTTCACGGGTGTTACATAAAAGTGGAAACTTTTATGGTGAGGTGTAATTCCTTTCTCTTCATAAATTGTAAGAGACCAGCTAAGTTGAGAATAACTTTTTCACTCATTTAGCTCAAATTGTTGTGGTAGAGAAATGACAAGCACTTCAGTAATTTTCACAGAATAGATTTTTAAAACACTAAATTTTCAAATCCTGTTTTGTGGAATTTCTCAGACATCCCCAGACCTAGTAAGTAAGCTTGGTTCTAGTAACTATGTTGGTGTTGCAACATCCATATTTTCCTCCCAACTGTGGTTCTTAGTGAAAGTTTAATATATTTTCTTCTGCAAGCTTCATGGCAACAGATAATGCCACATAAATTTAGCATGGTTTCTCTTTTGTATAAGTGATTGGAATGTGTTCAGTGTTTGGGGAAAAAGATTACTTTCTTCAGAGTGCTTTTATGGGGAATGACAATAAAAAAATGTGGAGGGCTATGTTTCTTTGTAATTATAAATATATTCTAAAAGCAGCTGCAAGACAGTGCCATGACCTGATTCCAGTTGGCTCTGAAATTTGACATTGTTAGTAAGGCTTAGACATTGTTTCAATCAGTAACTTGGGCTGGAAGTATAATTTATCTAAAGAGGTGAAGGGAGCTGGGAAGGTTTAGGAAGGGTTGTGAAAGAACACTTCAAGATATATGAGTTCATTCTCAACACATTTTTAGTAAATTATGGTCTCAAAATTTCAAACATCTTTCAGCTATTTTAGTGCTCAAAGTGAAGAAAATGAACGAAAAGCATAACTGTCACACCTGTTAGATGTTCAAAAATAACCTTCTTCAAGATGATGGAACTTCATGAACATTTGATGAACATAGCAACTCCTATGTAGGATATTTCATATTTTCTTTATGCACACCACAAACTGGATTTATGGGATTAGAATAGTCCTTCTAGGCCATGAACTGTAATAGCTTCAGTCACAGCCCTCCAGTTAATTGATGTTAATTGAGAGTGGCTCCAAGAAAACAGCTACCTATTTTCTTCACTGACTTTGCATTCTTGCACTCTCAGGTGCACTCAGACACCTCATGTAACTCCTTAGTACTACCAAGATCCTGGGGAAAAACTAATACCTTTCATACAGAAGATCAGAAGCTTAAAAATGTGGGGTGCAGCAGGAGAGACCAGAGTGATGGCAGGTGAACATGCCAAAATTGTTTGAGTAATGAATCAGATCCTCTCTGCTGAGGAAGCCAAGAGTTATTGAATGGTAGCATGCTCTGAAGGTGTTGAAAAATAATGAGGCTTGAAGTGGTTTATTCAACAAAATACAACACTTTAAAATAACTTTGCTTCTTTCTCCAGAGGCCACCTGAATGACCTGGAAAACATTGTCCCGTTTGTTGGCATTGGACTGCTGTATGCTCTGAGTGGCCCTGAGCTGTCCACAGCCCTGCTGCACTTCAGGATCTTTGCAGGGGCTAGGATCTTTCACACTTTTGCGTACTTGATCCCTCTTCCCCAGCCTGGCAGAGGTTTGTCTTGGGCAGTTGGCTACTCGGTGACCTTCTCCATGGCCTACAGAGTCCTGAAGACAGCATGGCTCCTGTAGCAGAGCTGTAGCTTCCGTGTCCCCTTCGACATTCCACACTAAGTTCCCGGCACTGTACCATCATGTCTTGAGTGAGCCAGTGAGTCTTCCGTGCTAACTGGAATTCTTCTTTTCAACAAAAGCTTTTTGTTCCTGTACAGAAGTGTTTCTTTTTTGGAGGGAAAAAAAAATAATCCTTCTCCCTGTATTCCCTGTGCATGGGTTGCACTGCCAAATACTAGATTGGATGTTCCCTTTGCGATTTGTCAAGTGCTTACAATTCTAAACATGCCATGATGCTGTATTGATAGAGTGTTTGATAATTTTCTACAGATGCACTATTTTTGGCTGTAGCTCTGAAGTCTAAATCAATAAAGACAAGATTAAAAAAAAAGCCTGTTTGTATTTTTGTTTTCATTTTGACTCTTCTCACTGCAGCCAGCAAATAGCATGTCACTATGTATCAGGAAGAGATTCCAATCATACAGTTCTTTGAAGAGAGCTTACCTTAATAATAAGATATAACCAGTAATGCTAGTCTTGTTGTAAAAAAATCTTTGATGAAAATGTTTGTATAATCCACTTTGGGATTAAAAAACCTAAACCATTGCAGCTCCATTTCTTTCAGTTGAATAGATTAAAAAGAAAGAACATATTTGTGCTAAATTCTTTGGAGGAACTGGTAAAAAATTTAAGTAATTATTTTTGCTGGAGTTCCTGCAAATGTTCATTTTGTGACTGGATAAAGTGTGGACCCTTTGTAGAGGATTTTTTTTTTTTTTGTTGTTTTTGAATAAATTCAGCATAAAATGAATGACACTTGCAAATGTAGCTATCAAGGAATCCAGATGTACATATATAATTAGTTTGTGTGTCATACTGTCATAAATATGTTTCTGATAGGAAGTTTTGCTCTTTGCTTACATCTTTTCTATGATGTGTTAATTTGAAATGCATTCTTTAAAGACTTTTCCTTGGCTTCTTTTTGTTTGGTTGGTTATTTTGGGGTTCTTTAGTTGCACTGGCTTCAATGATATCAGGAGATTTCAAGTGACCCAGAAAAGTCTTTATATGCAGTGTGCTGGTCAGTGAGAAGTTTTAAATGGCAGAAGTCAGAGCACAACATTTTTGGTTTCCTTTCCTACCCCAGAAGCTGTGCCTGTGCCCCTAAGGGCTGGCCCAGGGAAGGAGGTGGAGAGTTCTCACTGCTGCTTCCACGTCAAAGATTTTGTTCTGCTTTTTACATGGGAGGAGTAATTGTAGTACTGCAAGAAATAACATGGGAGGGCTTTCCTACCTACCCACGGTTGTGAGGTGGAGGTTGGAGCAGTGTTATGTTAGGCTGCAACTCAGAAGGGTGGCAGGAAGAATGGGGAAGAATTCAGGGAAACTGGTTTAATCCAAAGAAAGAGGATTTTTGTTGCAATTTAAGTGTAGTGTTGGATCATGTCTACTAAGGAGGAGGGGGTGGAACTTGAAATCAAGAAGTTAATATTGATTTACCAAAAGTTAAATCTAACTAATGAGTAAAATAACAAAGAGCTGGATCCTCTAGAAGGAGGGTGAGAGGAGACGATGATTAAAAGTTGAACACTGGGGAGCTTCAATGGCTGCCATGGCAGAGTAAGCACACATCAGCACCTCTGGGTTAGCAGAGGCTCCAGCAGGAAACATGGGCTTTTGTGTTTCCTCTCACACCTTTCTGCACCACTTCCAACCTGTGCTGTTATCCTCCTGTTCCTTCCTCCTCTGTTAGGTTTTATGGGATCTTGAGAGCAGCTACCTTGGATGGTATTGTTGTGACAGAGGCCAGCAGCTCTTCTGGTTTGAGAAGGAGCGGTGATGGAGGGTGAAGGAGCGAGGCTGAAGCCTGGAGCTGTGTCCCAAACCAGTCATGGTCACAGCCAGCCTGCCAGCTCTCATCAGCCTGTGCCTTCTCTGGCTTCCTTGAGTCATCACAACAGCATCTAAAACTCTTTCGTCACTACTTTGTGGCTTGCCTCCTCCTCCCAGCTGCGTGTCTTTGCATCCACTTCAAACAAAGGGAATGTAGCCACTGTGCTGAGGGCCCCATTTGAAATTCAGCAGCAGAGCAAGCCCTCTCCTTCAGCATGGAAAAGGCTCTTCAGACAAGCCTGGTTGTCAATGCCAGGCATATGCAGGAGCAGCATTTTCAGCTCCTTTTTCATCAAGCTTCTGTACAGGAATCTCATTCCTGGAGACTGTCTTTAATTTTGTGATCTTATATTTGAAACAAAACTGGTTTCGAATCCCTTCCATTGCTCAGTGGTTGCAAAGCCCAGAACATACACTCATATGTGCTGAGAAGTAGAAAAGATAACTGGAAATCCTTAGAAATACCTAGAGTGATTCAATATTATTCTGTGTTTCTCTTGCATTTATTTTAAACCTATATTTTATTTTCCTTTTGCTCCCACAAATACCATCTGTGCATCTGGGCGGGGTACGTGCTCAATCTGGGAAATGTGCCTTACCAGATTCTGTCAAATGCCGACTGCCAGCTCCACAAAAACTCTGTTGGAGTGGTCCTTGTCACACAGCTCTTCCATTTCTCTGCTCCTTGCCCTGTAGAGGTGCACTGTGCCTGTTATACAGCTGTAAGTTGTGAAAGGTTGGTGTATTTCAGGGGAGCTAGCAAAGGAGGAAGGGTATGTTAGTTGACTGAGCAATAGCTCAGCTAAACTGAATTTTCACCTTTAAAACATGCACATGGATTTCAGCCTGCTAGTATCAGTCCTCTTGCAAAACCATGAAATGAAGTAACCTGTAACTGATGAAACAGCTGACTGTTATCAGCAGGTGTGCTCCCTTTGACCTGGTAAAAGTACAGAAAGGGCTGTTCCATGGTAGCCACAGAAAAAGGGGTCAAACCATCAGCTTCTATGCTTCATTTCTGTTTATTATGCCCATTATTCCCACCACCAGTCTTGGGCAACTGGAGAAACTACAGGGTTTCTCTTCTCATTATTCCTGGCATTTTGTGTTCTTCTGCCAGGTATGTTGTGGATCTTTGAAGTGGCTCTTAACAGTTGGCCATGAAGCACCTCAAAATGCCAGCTGACAGAACCTTGTTACCTGAGTTCCTCTCTGAGGGAATTTCATGGGCTTCTTTGTTTTCAGAAGTGTGGAACTGGGCAATTCGTTAGTTTAGTTTTTGTTTGTGTGGGTAACTGCTTAAAAGCCTTTGGGCAAAATGACTTTGTGCTGGTTTTCCTGGCTGCAGACACATGCACTGAAGGCACTGAATTGTTGGGAGAGATGATGACTGGTGAAGAGCTCTGAGCTAGGACTTGCTGTTTGATCATGACTTTTTGTCCTGTCACAATGAAGAATTTGTTTAAAACTATAAATGATACATTAAACATTTCCTGGAATTTTCAGACACGAATGTGTGTCTGAGCTTCACCGCCTTCAAGGTATTTATTTCAAGAAGCTGGGTCAATGCTTCTGTAAGTGATAGAATTGCTTGTCATCAAAATACAGAAGAAGAAAAGCCTGGGCTCTTAACTCAAATCACTTTGGGGTTTGGAAAAATTCTATTTACCTGAAGCTGATTATTGCTTAGCTGTGTCTATTCCTAGTTATTTACAGAAACAAATTCAATCTAGATTTTTCATGGCAAATGCTTGTAACATATATCTTTTCTAAGAGCAAAAAATAAAATGCAGAACTTTTACAGTACTGTTTTTAAAGTGTTGCCTGTCTTTATTCAAGCTAATAGAGTTTTCATTTCAAGGTTGAAGATTAAGAAGAACTTTTCTCTTTTCCAAATGTTGTCCTGCCAACTGAGATGGCACCAAGTGTTCTCTGAAAGGTTGTATTGACATGTGTTAAAATAGTCTCATGATTAAATATCTCTGGCTGCTGGACACTTAGAAATCTAATACCTCTTTGTGATTCACTTTAAGTAATAGTCAGGCTTCCAAATCTTGGTCAGTGACTCCCGCTCATAGATTCTGAAGGCTCAAATAGATCATTAGCTCCTTCAGCCTGACCTCTAGTGGAAAAGAAGCCATGGAATGGCTGCCCTTCTGCTGAGGGTAGTTCAGTCACAGCATGACTTCCAGAAAGGTGTGTGATCCTCATTCAGAGGCTTTGGAAAACAGGCATTGATTCACTCTTTTCTGTGACATTGGTTCTCTCTGGTGTGTATGTACACTAAACTTAGGCTTTAAACATAAGATAGTTTGTTTTGTTGGCTTTGTTTGTTGTTTTTGTGGGGTTTTTGGTGGGGTTTTTTTTGTTGTTTTGGCCTTTCGTTGTTTTAATCAAGGCAGCTCTTATTACATTATTGCAGCGCAAGGTGGAGTATGAAATATTTTAATCATGGATTTTCCTCCTACAAAGCACTCTGCTCTAATTTAACAGTACCATATAATCTCCACAAGTGAATGCTTTTACCAGGCGTAAATGTAATGCTTTTACTCTTTGCTGGTAGGCCCTGGTGTGCATCACCAGTGACAGTATCATTCTTTTATTTTTTATTCTCATATGTGGGAGAACTTGGAGGGAGCTTAAGAAGAGGAAGTTCCAAGGAACCTGCCTTTTTACTACCAAAAAAAAAAAGAGAAAAAAGAAGACTGTCTCATGGGTACTGCTTGTCCAGTGAGGGGGAATAAATTCAGAAGCTAGTGTCAGTCCTGTAGAAATAATGAGGAGAGACAGGAAAAGAGAGAACTGAAAGGAAGGAAATGATAGCTTAGAACAGCATCAAGGAACAAACTGGATGAAGACTGGTAGATGAAGTGTGGTAAGAGAGGCAGGTATCTTTCTGCTTTATAAAATTGCTTTACTATCTCTTTAAAACAAATTAATTTTTCAGAATGTTTTCCTTTGTATATCCAGTCATTAAATATCTGCAAAGAGGATTTTAAATACCTCAGATCAGGATGGAGAAGACCTATATGTAGCTAATTCTGTTTAAACAGTTGCCTTAAGGCACCTGTGGTGCACAGACCACTGTAGTGGGAGATGGCACTTGACATTGTGTGACTAAAAAACTGCCCCAAAATAACATCACACCTGCAACAGGGAAAGGATGATTATTTCCTCTTTGCCTGGAAAGTCTTATATGACACTTGCTTTCAAATTTACATCAAACAATTCCTTTTTACTACAATGCTTTCATGGAAACCAGAAAGGACCTCCAGAACGGTGAGTTTGGGAACTGGGCAGAAAGGTGGAAGCTCTGGAGATTGTCCCACATTTCTTGGAAGAGTTTCTGAGATTCATCTCTTTAACCCTCACTGTGGGAGCTGTAAGGATTAGTGCATGTGGAATTGCTGCAGAAATGCTCAAGGTAGGTTTAAAATTCTTAATCTCTAAGAGACCTAAATAATTGCTATAAAGGCAGAACTTAATCTGCTTCCTCTTCTGATAGAAAGTGACACTAAAACCTCAATTTTCCTTAAAGAGCCTGCAGTTATGTTTAAGTGTGCATGACTGTCTCATTTATTTAATACTGGCAACTGTACAGTGGAAAGTTGTTTACGATGGGATTTTCACATCAAACCAGGTGTGGTCCATCTTACAAGCTGCATTTCCCAGAGAGCAGGGCTGGCAGCACCCATACTCATCATGTGAGAGTTCCTTCTGTACTCTTGAAGGGTGTTTTCACAAGAACCAGTTTGTTGTGAACACTCCGGTACTGAAGTTAGTTGGGACCATGTAGCTCATGGGGTTTTGTTGTCTCTCTAGCAATTTGGGGTATGCTGTTGATCTCTCCCTGTCTTCAGCTGGGCAGGGTTCCTGTGCTGCTGCTCTGTCTCATTAGCTGACAGATGGCTAATTCCACTAATTTTGTATGAGGATTCTGTGGTGATTATAATGACATATTCATTGCTAATATAAGTGACAAACACTAAATTTTATCACTGGCTTATTGGGTGAGTGTTCAGAAGTTTTGTCAGGCTGAAATTTATTTTGATGCTCTGCCCTTGGGTGGAGTTTGATATACCTACTTTCAAGGTAAATGAAATTAGTTCTGCAGGCCCTCTTGGTTTTCCTGGGATTATTTTGCAAGTGAAAGCCAGGCTACAGTTTCCTTATTTGAATTTCAGGTTCAGTGGCAGCATTGTTTGATGATGGCACTTTCATTTAGATTCAGTTCATTTAGAGGAATCCAACATTCTTCCAACGAATCAGACTCACAGTTATTCCCACTGTAAGTGGCAATGTGTTAGAAAAGAATAAAATAGCCAGATTTTTCTTTCCTGTTATTTCAGTCTTCCCTTCAAGCTTTTCTCATTCCCGATGAGAAACCAGCAGTTATCTCAGATCCATGGGCATGGCAGTAGGTTTTTCTTCCCTCTCCTCATTCTTAATTTTGTCCGCGGTACCGCTAGATGTCCCTCTTTGGCTTTTTTTTATTAGATTTCAGGACTCGACCCGTGAAGAATAAACTAGCTGTGCTCGGCATCTCTGGCAGATTAAGTTGTAAGGGGAAAATATTTTGCTAGATTTAAAGAAGACATTTATAATAGATATTAAGACAAAAGAGTGTCTCTGTACAGTAAACTTGCACTAAAAAAAACTTTATGGAAAAAGTGACCTTTGTGAAAACAGAATATGTAACCTGTCGCTGAAACATTAGAATGTTTTGTATCATTTTGCTTTTTGAAATTAACAAGGCACCAGGTAACTGCAACATCTGAATGCTTCTACCATGGTTCCAAGAGAATGATGCAATTTTTATTTTAATTGTCTGCTATTGTTTTTGATAGGTAAACACATTTTACAATTTGTATTAACAGTAGAGTAAACTGAATGGGACTGGGGCTGTTCAAAAACTTGAAGTGAGTAAAGAAGCAAAAATAAAACTCAGAGGATGTGTCTGTGCGCCACAATAGAGGAGAGATTTAGCACAAACAGTTTACTTCATATTACCTTGATAGTTACAAAATTCGACTTGGGAATTTAAAGGTGCTGTAAAAAATGTTGCTTGCATTTGAAAAAACTGAGATGCCCTATAAAGTAATGTGTGCACAGCAGATTTACTTGTCACACAAAATGCCAGGGAAGTGGTGGGGGGCATCTTTGAGTGATCCACTTGGCACAGAGGTGGAGTACAGTGTCAGCATAATGAATAGGAGCTTGCTTGGTGGATGGAAAATATTTTAAATTGAGTTTTTATTTAATGGATTTGAACTTTTCATGCCCAATTACCTTTTTGCTGAAAGAGAACAATAATAATAATAATAATAAAGTGCAAAGGTTCAGTTTCATTCTAGAAATGGGGAAATGTGCTTGGAGAGCTGTCAAAAGGCACAGTTAGATCTCAGGAGCATGGAGCAAGGTAGCTAATGCTCTGGAATGAATGCCCATCAACTCCTTTTGTGGCTTTATGTGTCCTTGTCAATGGTAATGTGGCAGAATGGGATGAGTCATGTACAGGGCCAGATGGCAACAAAGAGTTGGTTAAGGTCAGAGAAGTAATGTCCTTGCAAGGGGGTTTATATTATTTCTTTAGTTTGTCCAGTTAAGTCTTGTAGGTGCATGAATTATGGAGGAGCCCACCCTCCAAAACAAGCTAGCAGGATTTAGGGAAACTGTTCCAGGAAATTCATAAATAAATCCTTCCTGCAGGAACTTTAATCCATCCTATAGTGGGAATGGAAGAAGGACCAAGTAAAGCAGCAGTCCCTGTGATATTCTGTAGGTCTTTTCCTTCTGAAATAACAGCCTGTTGTCAGTGAACTTCCATTGTAGGAATATTTAGCTTCAGGTTAGTCCTGATGTGTTCAAGTGCACTAAATACAAGTGTACTTCTAAGACTATGTGTAAGGAAAAAGGACACTGTATGTAAATGATCCAGTTCTCATTGCTGTGATATCTGGATATGAGGTATTGACTGCAGACCTAATCCAGCAACCAGTGAAATGGGCAGAACTGTTCCCACTGACTCTCACAGTGTACCTGGACAAATTATCTCTATCATGCTCCATTCATTTAAGTATGTGAAGAATACAGCCTGCACTAAAATATTTACTTCCAGCAGCAGTGTCCAAAGAAAATACAGTATTTTGTAAAATTTCAAGGGAAAAAAGCTAGATGCCACCTAACTTCAGCTTTACCTCTGCTGTAACCACTCCTAGAAGTGGCTGCTCCATTGTTTACATATTCTTGATCCCAGCAAGAGCTTTATTGATGCTTGGCCTTTGACTTGGCATTACTGATGGCTCATATGGTGCAATCCTCAGCAGGGGACATGAGAGAGCACCACTTTAAAATAGACCCTGCTGGCCCTGTGGTGCTGTTTTTGTTCTGTGCGCTGCTAAAAGAGCCACTGTCAACTTGAAACCTGGTCAATTAAAAACAAACAGGCTAAGAGGACATGTCCCCAAGTCCTTTCTCCAGTTTCTGGGGGATTGCAATCAAGAGCATCGTGTTTTCCTCATTCTTGCTTTTTGTTCTGTGCGTGTGTGACAGCAAAAGACTTCACTGACGTGGAAAGGAAAGAGTGGATGTGACCAAACCCAAGGCATACAGAGTAAATAATCCACATTTGCTTTGTGGATTTCACAATGTGGGAACAAAAGGTGTTTTTCCTTCAGCTCTTTCAGTTGTTAAAAAATTTTGTCGGAAAATTTGCATGGAATGAACTCAGCTGTAGGACAGACAAACTGAGTGGATTTTACGGCAACCTCTAAAAATAGTAATTTTAGAAACTGAATACAGTTTGTTAGATCTGAATAAACATTTTAAAACATGGTTTTTGAAACATTTTTATTAAAAAGTCATTAAATTTCTCTGATTTGAGAAATCAAAATATTTTATTTTGTATAAAATGTCATTTTAATATTTTTACAATGGATGAATTTTGCAACACAACCTGTGGACAGAGCATATCACATCCCGTATCACACCGGGGATATCAATGCAGAAGATAGCAACTACTCAGTCATACACTGAGAGCACTGTGACACAGCTGAAATAATTTTTCAACTGCTAATTTATCTGCTGTTTCTCTTCAAAACAGACGGGAGAGAAAATTCATGCTCAAACTTGAAGTATTAAAGCAAGACTAGCAAACATACCAGAGAGTGATCTGAGATTCTCATATTCTCCAAGGTGTGGGCAGCACAAAGTCCACTGCAGCCCTGGCAGAGGAGTTGATGGAGCGGTTAATGATGCAATACTTTTTTTAGTAATGTGTCTCATTTGGACACCACAGCACATCCTGTTTGTATTTCATCTGCTTTCCCTGGTATTTTATCTATGTCCACTGCGCTTGCATTTTGACCCAAGGGACTTTTATTTTAATCATTTGCTCTTCCTACCTGAACTTTCTTCTACATACTTAATATTACTTTACTTGGGACTCGAACATATGGAACAGATATTTTTAATTCTCACAGTTAACGCTTGACTGCTTAAAAGATATATTTTTCTACTTTCAAAGCAAGCATTTAAAATCTCCTATATTATGCTTGCTACCTAGAAAAAATGTTTAGTGCTGACCAGGAATGCATGCAAAGTGAAACTTGTTTGATTATTTTTTTTCCCTTTTCCCTGGCAGGACAACAACTGACTTTAGTGAATGAAGAAATTTTATCTTGTGGGTTCTTGAAGCTCCTTTGCAGACATGTAGGATCATTTGGCCTGCTCATGGAGCTGTTTTATGTAGTCATATTGGGGAGGTACCAAATACTGGCAGATATGTTTTATTAGCAGCATCTTGATGCTGTGAGAGTCAGGTTACAGGTAGCTCTTACCAAGAGTAGCAGTTGCTTCTGCTCATAAAACCTCAAAGTTTTATAACTGCAGCACCAAAAGGTCTGTATTCTATCCCAATTTTATTTTTGACCAAGTCAGGTAACAGCTCTGTGCTTCTGTTTCCAGTCTCCAAACTTCTGTCAATAAAATAATTAATGCTTAAACAAATGGTAACTCCTGAAATTGCCTGTTTACATGGCTGAGTTGTATATCACACACACTCACAAGTAAATGTTCAGCTGCAAGATAGGAAGAGACATAAAGTCAAAGTGCCAAAGAAAATGTAAAGCAACATGATACCTTGGACTTGGAAAGGGGAAACTTTTTCTACTTCTCTTGTGTGACACAAAAAGGGGCCACTTCTTTTTGCTTTGATTTTGTTTCTGTCACCTTCCTTTTGGGAGTTTTGAGCAAGTGACTGCGTCTTATTAACAGTGAGATTGGCACAGAGCCTTCTGTTAGAGGATCATGTTTCTGGTGGAAGCTGCAATTTTAATTTGTTGCTATAGGTGGTACTGTAATATTAATACATAATATAAAAGAATCATACATAATATAAAAGAATAATACATAATATTAAAAAAGAAGAGGAAGTAACAAAAAGGTGAGAACAATCAATGAAATGAATGGTAGCAAATACTGATGGTTCATACTAAGTTCCAGCTGAGTTGATTTTTAAGCTTGAAGGGGACATGCTCAGATTCATGTGGTGGCTTTTGAGCTGAGTAATGCAAGTCTGCAGGATATTTTGTTCTCAGCCCACCAAATCTCCCAGAACCACAGTTCACACCCTCCTCACCTGGTGACAAAACTGTGAGAACTTGACAAAAATGCCCCAAGATGGCCTGGAAATCTTGAGGTAGAGCTGTGAAAGTTGGACATTGCTTTTCAAAATGAAGAAGGTTCTTGACGTACAGGGAACCAAAAAACATTTGAGTGGAGTCTCATCCACAAGAGAAAATTTCATCTCCACAATCTTTCCCAGCCTCACCTTAAATAGGGTTCCCTCTCACTTTGCATTTCTGGACTGTTGTTTTACTTACAGAAAAGCTTAATAATAACTACTTAGTTTTCTTTCATTTTATAATATTGCTGTTTTCAAGTCTGTGTAGGGATTACAGAGTCCAAAGAGGAACTGAAATATGGTTAGGCTTGTGCAAGAATCCCTTCTGAGCGAGTTCTGTAGCTCTCCCACTTCCAGGTATTCTTTCCAATCCATGTTCCTCTGGCCAGAAGTGTGGATGTTGGTGTCAAGCTCTCCAGCTTTTCCTTGGTTACTAAATTTGGGAGTGCAGTACCACGAATCAGTATTCAAGGCAGCTGGATTCCCTCAAAGCTGCTATTCTGACAGGATAATGCTCACTGATCTTCTATAGCAGCACCTGTGATAGCACATTCTCAGGGAACAGTTCCTGTACAATAAAGGTGATTCTTGGGGCTGTTGAGGTCAGCATGGGTCTCCTGCCTTGTCCTACAAGCCCAGTGTTGGAAATTCTCCCAAAATGGCTCTGAGCTGCCAGGCAGCAAAGCAGGAATTTTGTGAGACAGCTCAGGGCCTCTCCAGCCCAGCCTTGGACATCTTCAAAGGTGGGGTCTTCGCACTTCCATTGAAAACCAGAAGCATTAATTACTGAAGTCTTGTTGTCAACAGTTAGTCACCAAAGTTTTTTAAAAATTCCTGGACAAAAAAAAAAATCTTTGGGACAGATAATATTCCTGATTATATAGCAATTCCCCTGCATGCTTCCATAGCATTAATGATAATAGTAAAAAAAACCCCTTTCATAAACCACCTTTCAGTAGGTGATTGTGCATTTCAGTGTAGACAAAATGCTATAGAGAAGGTATTCCACAGTGTAAAATGTTTACAGTAAAACCTGAGAGGTCTGTCTTTTACTGTGGTTTTTCAGATATAGTTATGTTTGCTCAGTACTGCCTGTAAAATATATTTTAACCTTCTCCCTAAAAACATATTTCACTACATCACTATAATATCCTTGTGAAACAAACATTTGGATTTTTTTAGCATCCAAAACCATCGTTTCACAAGGCTTTATACAAACGGGAAACATAGTTAAGATTTATTTATTATGTAAAATGGCAGGGATTATTATGTTCATTATTTTTAAATTGCACAATGCTTTTACATTAGGATCAATTTTAGAGCACAGGATTAGCTACTAAACTACTGGCAGTTTTGGTGCCTTATTACCTTCTATTATATTCTGAAGTAATTTTCATTTATTTAATTTAAACTTCTGTCATTCTGCTTTTTCAAACCTTAATGTCTCTGCTTCTAAAAATCCACTCAGTGTTTTCTATCTCCACTGCTAAAGAAGAGCTGTTATTAAGTGATTCCATGGCTTGTTTAGTCCCTTGACTATTCCAAGGCTCACTTTGCTTAATTTAACTACTGTACTTGCCTGCTCCCTCTCTCCTCCCCCCGCCCCTTTTTTGTTCTTAATTGTTTTCAGAGTACTCAACTTCCTGTGGGGAATCAGTCAGCATGCCAGACTTCAAAGCACTTGTTACAGTAGACCAATTTGGCAATATGCTAATTTAAACCTATTTTTATATCTTTCTACGTGGTTCCTACGCAAACAAAGACCATTTTGGACATTAGTGAAAGAGGGTGGTCTTGGGAGAATTTTTTTTTCTCTTCAGATCTTACTGGGGGGAAAAGGGGAGTGAGTCTTAGCTGTTGGAGATGGAAAATACCTGTAGGGTCTCATTTAATACATCTTTCTCTTAATTATGTACTCCATTTTATTTGCTTTGCCTAATCCAGTCCTGGTCCTTCGAGTAAATCCTCATACATTGGACATGGATTCACTTTAAATCAGGGTAACTGGGCTAAAGCTCTCACAACATGGCCCTGAGATATGGGGCCTCTGCTGTACTGATCGTTGTGCCTTCACAAAATAAAAATATCTAAAAAGTGAAGGAATGCTGAGTTAGACATTCTGGACCTCTGAAATTTCCCATAACAGTGAAACATGTTGAACCTATGAAGTTTTTAAGTGTGCTGGGCAAAGACATGTAATTACAGACACTGTACAATCTAAGCTCTCAGGCAGGTGAAATCTAGGAGATGTGTGGAAAAACAAACTTTCTCTACCTCCCCCCTGACAGTGGCACAGCAGAACAGGGAGTGGAGCCTCTGGTGAGTTCACAACGCATCATCTTTGCTGCTCCTTCTTCCACAGAGGGATGACTCCTCATGTTCTGTGCCATCTCCAGCACAGGAACTCCAGCACGGTCCTTCAGGACCAGACTGGTCCGGCATGGTCCTGTATGGGACACATCCTGCCAGCAAACCTTCTCCAGCTCCTCTCCATGGGGTCATAGGTGCTGCCAGGACCCTGCTCCTCCAGCAGAGCCTCCTTTGGGCTGCTCCAGCACACACCACGGGTTGTGGGTGCATCGCTGCATCCCTGTGGATTTCCATGGTTCGCACCAAAGGCTGCAAAGGAATCTCTGCTCCAGCTCCTGCCTCTCCTTCCTCACTGGGCCGGCTATCTGCAGAGTTGTTGCTCTCACCTATTCTCAGGTACATTTGCTGTTGTGTGGGTTTATTCCCTCTTCTGAAATCTGCTAGCCCTGAGGTGCTGTCACTGTCACTGCTGGGCTCAGCCTTGACCAGTGGTGGGTCTGTCTTGGAGTCATCCTGGTGTTGGCGCTGCTGGACATGGGGGAAATTCCTAGCAGCCTCTCAAAAAAAAAAAAAAAACACCCCTGTAGCCCCTCAACTACCACAGCTTTGCCATGCAAACCCAATACAGGGTGGTTTGCACACAATCCAATTAAATCTTTTGTTTTTTAAATTTAGCATCATACATCATCTCAGCAAAGTCAATGAAGTCAAAGTTCCAGCTTCATCCATGTGGGCATCTGTGTGTGCATCTGTGTGCATCTTTGAGTTGTCTATCCATAAAGATTTGTTCTGAATCCATCACAGAACTGTGATTAGGGCTATTTCTGGTAAGATAATGATAGCTACCAGGTCTGTGCTTCATGCTGGTTGCAGGGTAGAGGGTAGAAGATCTGGCATGATACTGGGATGATCTCTTGAATGTATCTTAACTGGCAAGACAAGTTCACTTAGGGTCTGGAAAGAACAGCATTTTTATATTGTTGGGGGCCAGTGTGTCTTGTAGAACCATGACCTTGGATTTATCATCTGCTTATAGTTGGCAAGTTTAGCTTTTCAGTGGTATTATTTGATGATAGAGAGAGAAATCCTGGCCAGATTCTGTAAGTCTTCAGTGACATCAGAATCTCATTCAAGGCTGTTATTAGCTTAGTGTTTTGTAATCAATGCCTTTGCAGTTCTTGATTATGGTAATTTCATTAGTGATACTGTTCCAAAATGGCATGGATTGATTTTTGCAAGGAGCATCTTGTACACAGGGAAAGAACAGGAATTCCTTTATTCCCATATTCATTTTTCATCAGCACACTGAGGAATGCATTTTCAAACTGTGCTCTCCATTTAAGAAGGCACTTCTGTGCTGGAGGATTTCAGCCATGAATGGAGAGGCTGTTGTGGCAGCAGAGGCTGTGTGCTCACAGAGGGCACGGGCAGGTCATGTTGTGAAGAGTTATCAGAAATCTCTTACATGGAGCATTTAATTTTTATTTGAGAAGCTGGTGAGCATGAACTCAATGTAGAGTGCTGGCACAAGGGCCCTTCCACAAAGGCTGCAAAGCAGATTCTTGCATCACCTTCTTTCTGCAGAGGGAGCACTGAGCAAACCCTGAAAAAAACACCTGAAGCTACGTTAGAAGATTGTCTAGCAACACCTGGAAAACTGGCTTGGTCTGGTGGCCTGGGATTGATGCCTAGAGAGGCTGAACCTGGAACAGAGACTAAGAGCTAAGAGACTAAAGTAGGGATTTATTAAAAGGCCTTAAAGGATTCACCTTGGGCAGCACAAGAGCCCAGCTAGGGCTGCACCCAAGATGAACCAAAATGGTCCCAAAATGGACCAAGGGTCACAGGGTCTCTCCCTTTTGTAAGTTCTGCTCCATTTGCATATTGGAGTTAATTGTCCAATTATAGCTTTAGCTTATGAAGTCCCATTCTTCTTGTTTTGCTCTTTTTCAGTTCCCTGTTGTTTATACTTTTTGGCCTGATGCTTGTAAACAGTTTCCCTTGGTCTCAAGCTGGACGAGGATTGTTTTGTCTGCCTACCCTGTGAAGAGAACCTACTAACACTTAATGTGAAGCTCAGCTACACACCTATTTTAGCCAAAATCTAAAAAATATGGAAGCTAAAACTTCAGGGTTCAAGATCATATTAAATTCTTAGAGACTTCAATAAACTAAATGTAAGATCAGGCCCTTTGGAGGATCTGATTTGTTGCTGTGATTAGTAATGCTGGCTTTTTGCGTGGGTGTGGTCTAAAGGTGTTCTTTTGGTTCACAATGTCAGTTGAAAAATGGAAATAAATGATGGTTAATTACCAAAGAGGATTCTATTTGAGCTTTCCTGCTATAAAGAAAAGAATTAAAGAGATGTGTAACCTGTAATTTATATTTTAAAATAAAATTTACCTCCTTAAATTCTTATAATAAATATTAAACATCGGTGGCTTTTAAAGTAAAAATTCAATTTGTAAACTATAGGTTGAAATATTTTAAAGCAAAATATTTTTTTTTCATTTTCCCAGGCTATTTTAAATTTATTTTTTTACAGCTGAAACTTCTGTCTGAATCCTTTCTCTCTGTTAAACAGTTTCAGACTCTCTAAAATGATATTTCTCATTGGTAATGCCATTTGCATTTGCAATATGTACATTGCTCCAGCACAGTGTTTCTTTAAAAACTGGTTTCTTATCCATTTAGCCACATCTATAAGGTGGAGTGATGCCTGCATATGCAAAAGATCAAACTATAATAACATCTTTGGAAATGTATGATAGCAGACTCTCAAGTAGCTCTCATTAGTGGAATTATATAGTTATAGCTAAGGAAATTATTATCTGAATACTACAGATGGTTCAATGGCTTCTTAGTGCAGGGACAGAATGAAAAAAAAAATGTAAGCAAAACATGCTGGGAATGACTAAATGGAAAATGAGAATTTTTTTCTGATTCCTAGCAGAAATGGCTCCAAGTCAAAATGTCAGATTCAGATAGCTGCAGACCTTAAGGCTAATGAGATCTGGATCTGTATTTTGTATCTTGCATCCATAGTTTAAAGTGAATTTGAGATCTAAATTTATACGTGTGATGGAGTTTAATATCATTTGAGTTTCTGGTTCTGGTTTCAAAGGTCTCTTAAGCAGTGATGGCGATGGAACACATATCTCACGTTTTGCCCTAGTCTTTAAAATCAAATGTTATATCCTTTAAGAATGTGAATGCACAGAAGTGTCTATATTGTACAAGTGTAGGAAAGTAAAACAACTTCTTTCACAGTGAAAGTTTAGGTCTTGTCCAGTTGATGTTTGTTGTTATTTATTGAATTTTGCTGTATTGATTTCTGTAACTCTGACTATTTATCTTTCCACTGCAACACACATTTCAGTAAAAACTCTTTACGGGGCAAAAGGCCAGAGTGAAGTCTTTGCATGGTTTATCTGTAAAGTAGGAAAGGAGAGACTCAGAAGTTGCACCTACAAAAAACAGTGGGGACTCTTTGATGTCTCTCTTAATGTGCTGGGTTTAGATTACTTTGTGAGCACAAAAAGGGTGAAAGGTTTGAGGATACTTTCAACTAACTCCTAGGATCATGATTTGTCCATGGGGCAGTTTTTAATAGAGCAGATATGAGGGGATGGGCTATCAGATGCACTGTCCTGAGGCTGAAATCTGGTCTCTGTCCACACAAAACTCTCATGACCCAAAGAACCCTGATATTTTCAATATCATACTTCTTTCAAGGAAAAAAAAAAAGATGGAAAAAAAAAAGGCCACAACATAGGATATTTTTTTCTCTTTTTTTTTCACCTCAAGTCACTTTCTATAACTAAGAGCACATCATCCCCCCTCTCCCTTTTTATTTTTTTGTTAATTCTGCAGATAACTCCAAGATGTCTTAATGTAGAACATGAAGTGCTGCAATGTCATGGGAGCATGTGCCTAAAGCAGGGGATTTAGCAAGCAGTGAAGTATGTTTAGAAAAGCTCCTGTTCTATGGCAATGAGTTGGCTGTTCTTTGTTGGCCATCTCCTCTATCATCCGTAAGTTTTTGCTGAAATGAAGGGATCTTTAATGAGAAGAGATAGAAGGCTAAACCATTAAATCTATTTTCACAGAATTTTTACAGAATCCAGAATTACGTTTTCAGCTGAGCTTAATTGTTCTGGTTTGGAGCAAATTTGTCCAGTAACAAAATGTAAAGTAGTGAGACAATGTTTATATTTATGTACTTCAGAGAGGAATTTAAAGACAAATAATAATTTCCTGAGTTTTGCACAGATCAAGAGCATTCAAATTCACAGATATTGTGGGTAAACTCATCCATGCTGTGAGTAAAATCATAATTCAGGTTTAAGCTTTACAGGGAGGCCAAATTCTATCCCTTCGTGTTTTTCCACCTGTAGAGGACAATAGAATACAGTGTCAATAGATCCACATTCTTCTGACATCCTAATTAAATTCCCAAGACTTTCTAATAAGCTGCCAATCCTATTACATGTTTTTTTTTTGCAATAATGCCAAGCACACAAGGTGCATCCTTTCCTCTTAGATATCTCCTAAAGGCAATAAATTATGTTTTTACACTATATTACACTGTCCTTGGCTGATTAAGACCTGGTTTAGGTGCACTGGTTTTAGTTCTGACCTAGGGCTTTCAACCAATAGGTAATTCAAGAATTTTGTTAAGCTGATATTACTGCAGGATTCCTGACAAGTGAAAATGTACAATGAAGTAAATAAATAAAAAATTTCATGGAAAATGATCCTGTGTGGGCACAATGCTGTGGAAGCCTAAAGCTGTCATCAAAATTTTCTTTACAAAAAATCTGAAATAATTATTAAAATCAGTCTATACAGCTACACAACTTGGATCAGAACCTAGCTTTGGATATTCCACTGGTTTCTCTGCTGTTCACACAGGGAATTGGTAATTTCTGCTCTTCTTTTTCAAGTATAAATGTTATATTTTCCCTCTGAATAAATGGATTGAGGATGTGTCAGGCCAATTTTGCAGCTTTCTTTCAAGAAATTCACAAACTTTTAAAATGTCATATTCCTTTTATGCATTAAAAGGTCTTAAAGAACTACCTAGGGAAAAGATTCATGTTATTTATGACTTTCCTGTATATTTTTTGGCTTCAAATATTTGAATCTACTAATTATTGGAAGAAATAGACAGCTGTGGTCTCTGAAGGACTTAAAAAATCAGGGAAAATTTACAGGTTAGGAATCTTCCTGTGTTGACAATGAGCCCCAGATAATTATAGGCCAATTTATGATCTAGTTGTACAGGCTGAAAATTCTGCCTTTTAGAACAGAATTTTGGACAGACTTGGTCACACAGGAATCTTCTATTACCTACTCATATCTCATTTGTCACTGTGCTATTCCCCGTTTTAGGAGAAACAGGGGAGAACAGAATTTCTCCTTTCAGCATCTCCAGGACTGCTTCTGGAACAAGCAGGGCAGCAGTGGCCCAGCTCTCTTCCACAATGGGATTTGTGTACCTCTCCCAGCAGAGGAGCTGGAGAGGACATTGTCATCCTGCTGACCTGAAAATGTGTGAGGGACGCAGGATGAATGTCATTCCATTGTCAATGTCATTGAACTGCAAGGGTTTTTTTTTTTTTCCCCTCTCAATGCAATGCCATCATTTTCTTCACATTTTCCAGAATTCTCATAGAGTGGGCACCATATTCAATAGACAATTTGAATATGGATTGTTCCATAATTGAAGCTAAGCTAGGACACTAATTAATCCCTTTTCTGCAGCTCTGTAATGAGTTGGCTGGCTTACAAATACCACTGACCTCTAATGGATGGAAGCAGAACTGTTCAGTCATTTGTCATGTCTCATAGGGCACAACTCCTGCCCAATCTGCTTTAAGTTGAACAGCAAGGGCTTGTGCTTTTGGGTCAGGAGGATCTAATTTCAAGCTCAGATGTTGCCAGGAATTTCTGAGTGGCTGTGGTCTCCAGCTCAAGATTAGGGTGTCCTTAGTGAGCCCAGAGGAGTGAGCAGTTACTCACAGGAATGAGTTAATGCCTTGCTCGCCACTGTAAGAAAGTTTTCAGTCTGTCCGCAGTAACAAATGGGAAGCTGTAGGTGGTGAGAAATTTGTTATGCTATATAAACAGAACATTTCAGAGCTATTATAAAAGTTGAGGTTTTTGGTGAGCAGGGCGCTTTATTATGCCTTTGTTCGTTGTGGGCTAGCTAGCAGTGATTCATGGAATATTACTGTACATCTGATTTAATAGTTGCCCATTACATCATGTTAACATATTTCAGTAAGTGATCAATTCAGATTTTGGTATGCTGCTTTAATTCAGGTTTCATTCCTTGCCTGGTATTTATTTTTGGAGGGATGTTGTCCATCTTCGTCTGAGATCATGCTGCCCTTTTTGCAGTAAACATTTTAGGATAAAATGCTTAATAAGATTTGCATTTAAAAAATGAACTGAAAGAACTGGACCCCCTCCAGCGAGAAACAAGTAATTATATCATTTGTATTGCAAAACAGGAGCAGCTATAAAACATCAGTGTACTTTTTCAAGATTGATATTCTCGAGAAGCATTACATTACATACAAAATAACAGGCCAGGCAGAGGGGAGAAGCCTTTTCTTGTGGAAGTACCCCAGATATTCAAGGCTGAGGCATGAGGTTTGTTCTGCATTCTGCTTAATCAAAAATTACAAATTTGCCCCTTTCTAGATTTTTGCTTCCATGACATGCTGGTTGGAAAAGCTAGTGAGCGACACTGATAGATTTTGTTGTAATCAGAACAAATTTTTGATAGATTCACTTCAGAAAACCATCCAAGTGTTGCATAACACATTCAGAAGTCTTTTGTCTGGGCAGTTTATTTTAGATTTCTTCTCTCCACCCCTGCTGAATTATAAGCCGCTGAAAGTTTTGTCTGCATAGCTGTGCAGAAACAGCAATAACCAAGGTGCAGCTTTTGATGCTGGTTAATATGGCAAGAAATATTTCACGTAGCATAGAGGCTCCTGGCCTTAAGACCTCTTGTTCCAAGTAAAAGTGCAGGAGTTGTTCTTCCTGTTTGGATGACTAAACCAGTTTAAATAGTCTTCAGGCAAAGCACTGTCTGTGCTCAACCCTGTGTGACGTTTTCTGAATCTCAAATGGAAATGCTCAACAGTTTTCCAACTGCTTGTGAATTATATGTAATCTCAAGAACCAGAATCATGTGTCTGGCATTTTATTAATGAAAATATTCCCAAATCAGTGTCTGTTAGCTTGTTTAAATATTCAGCGACTTCTACCCTGAATACAGACCGCTTGCAAGAGGCTGTTAGGTGAATATTAGTAAATTAATATGTTAATCAAATCTGCATCTGTGTACAGATTTTATCACTGTTTGCTTTGCGTCCTTCTAAAGCTTTTTGAGCTTTTATTTTTGTGTCTAGCAAACTTTACATTGGTGTTGGTCAATCTATTCTCATATTGGCAGAAGGGGATTTTCATTGATTGTTTTCTCTGTATTTGCCTTTTTTCCTCCCTCTCTAAACCCTGGTGCTGTAATACAGAAGATTTATTGTCAATGATTTATTAAAATGTAATTCTAAGGTGACTCCTTATCGTGAAAGTAATCTGCAGGCTATCTTTGTTTAAACTTGCAACCCGCTTTGTCAAAGAAAACAGCCTATGAAATTTTCATTATAATAGACAGGTTTTTATAATGAACTGGGAAAAAAGCCATTATGACCAAAAAGCAAATTGTTAGGAAACTTATGCATTGAAACAATATGCTCATTAATTGTAATTTTTTTGGGAGGGTGAACAATTCTGTTTAATGGTTACATTTTTCAGGCTTATAAATTAATTTGAATTACCCAATATCACTTAATTTTTCCCTAGGAAAGCTTCTGCTTGCCCGAGCAATATTATAACTGCTAATTCAATTACACTGAAATTGTTTAATAGAAAATATAATTGCTTATTCATACAGAATACCCATTAAAGAAGTGCAAAGGCCTATACCCTAGGGTTACTACATATTAGTACTTGGGGAATTCAGAGGGGATTGCTGGGTAGGAAGGTGCTGACTGATCTTTAATTGTTCATCACCTGCCTCCAAAATAATATGAATGGACCCAAACTAAATGACCACTCATTACAAGTTTCAATTTAGGAGCTTGGCTGAGGTCAGCAGATTGCTTATGCTGATCGCAATGATTTGAAGTTGTGATTACCATAAGCAATTTAAATTTTATTGATCTACCCTTCTGAAAGTTGTAATTGAGCATAGATGTTGGACCCGTAGCTCTCCAAACTAAATTGTACTCTGAAGCCCTTGCTGGATTACTGCAAGAATCAATAAGCAGTCAGTCACATTAACAATGAAATAGCTCCATTAACATACAGTGCTACTGGTGAAACTTTATTTAGGAGGGGTGTTAGTTCACTTCATTGTTTTATCAATGAATTTCAGTTGTACAGGGAAAAGTATAGCTTGTGTACGCCTAATGAGCTTGCATAATGATAATCTTATATGCTTTAACTGTGACTCTTTTTATGGGTAAGAAAGATTATTTTTTTCTGTGACAGATTTGCTTTATTATGAACAGAGGAACTATGGAGCTGGAATTACAATTTGTTAACTGTGATGCACTGAAATAACTTGGTGCCAAAGAGTTTTCTACTGTGACATATGTTCACTATTAGTGGGTTTCACACAAAAGGTCATGTCTCAAATGAGAACACAGACACATAGTGAGTTTGTAATTTATATATATTTGGAACTTCCAAGTGGAGTTTAGTGATCAGCCTCCTAAACAGCCTCCAAGTTTTCTGCACCTCTGTGACATTGCTGAGGAGATTTGAACAGTGACCAGGGAAAGGCTGGTTGTTCCTACACAATGTAGACAGCAGGAACAGCACAGGAGTAAGAGTGAGATGGATATAGACCTATTTGGACTGTGTGAAAAAATTGCTTCCTGTGACTCAAAAGTGACTCAAAATTTTGAAAAGAGTTATACCCAAACTGGGCAGTTTGAAGTATGGCATGGCAGGAAAGACAGAAATATCTTGGACTAAATGTCTCATGTATCCCTTTGTGCTTTATCTCTGCTTTTTCTCTATCTACTGTCTTAGCTTGTCATGACTTTTAACTCTTCTTGAAATCTGCTTTACTGTAGTACCTTGAAGCCCTCACTGCAGTACAGCCTGTCTTCCTTCCCTCCAATCTGGGTTTTAAATGAGCAATGAACCAATATTTGTTGGCTTGTTTGCCCGTGGTATTGTGCTAATTGAGTAGATTTAATTGAGTAAGCTTGGTTTTGGGGAAGTGCTGTCTTTGTAATCATCAAAATGTTAGTAGAAGATCCATTTTATGTTCATAAATTATTTCTATTTATACATTTTTATTACATGAGGTATTGTTGATTTTATACCATCCCAGACAGGTATCCTGGCAACTCATTAATGAGGAAATGACAACCACTGGCATTATACTGGACCTAGTTTTACCCACTGGTAAAAAACACTCTTAATCCTTGAATAACTTGAATAACCTTTGTAGAGCACAAACTATGATTTCAGCACCTCAGTACCACAGAATTTGTGGTTTAATAATCACTACACAGTCAAAATGCCTGATTCATATATATATATATATATACACACACCTATCACAACTAGGTTTGGAATAAAGGCTCACTCCTTAAAATTTAGCAGTAGATCAGCTTTTGTAGTCTGGGGCATTTCCTTTGGATCAGTAAGACCAGGTCCCCTGAAGGCTGCAGATATCCCGCAGTGAAGAGCATACACAGCCCTTTTCTAGGAAAACGAATCTTTTTGTGAGCTGGTTTTTAGTGTAGGACAGTTCAACCAGCTTTTTGTAGCTGCAACAACAGAAACAAATATCTGGTCTGTCCTATGGGTATAAAAGTACTCCATGATATTTTTGCTGTCCTCTCAGGAATTTATTTTCTCTGGATTTTTTGCCACATCTCATTGAGATGATAAACTGTTTCTTCCCTAGATCTTGGCTTCTCAAGGGTTGAAAGTAATGCATGTGTACCATGATCCAGCACTTGGAATTCCTCTCTCATTCAGCATGGTTTCATTCAATTGGCATGGTTTATGTGAGGCTCTTACTCAGGCCCATAACTACTTTATGAAACTCATGCAGAGGATGGATCAAAGAACACGTGAATCCTTTGTCATTTCCTCAGCTGAGGCAGTGTTGTTATCCTGGGGAAATCATGTGGAACAAAAGTATATCCTATGTACATACAATTTCTATACCAGCTTCTGACACAGAGCAGACACAGAACGAAGTGTGATGTGGCATTGATTCATAAAAGGCTAAATCTGAATGGTCACTTTCAAGTATAGCAACATGTTTACTACTCCAAGATGCCCTAAAAAAAGACATAACTTATCTTTATATAGGAAACATCAGCAAGAGAAATGCTCAGTGAAAGCCGTCTTGTGGAAATTACAGTTCTTCAGATAAGAAATTACACTAATTAGAAGAGGACTTAAGTATTTTATAAACGATAATATCACTTGAAAAATTGATAATCAGATACATACTCGATTTTCAAAAGACATTTTTGAATATGGTGTTCTACTGCTGATATATTTATTGCAGGAAATCTGAGAAAAAACATGTCTGATCTATATCCTATATAAAATGTCATGCATCAAGAAAATTCCACATGTGCTGTCTAAGTGTTATATTGAAAGGATGAAGAGTTCTCTGTCATGATAGTCTGATTATGAGATATTACATATTAAATTACATTGAGGAAAGGAGATTCTCTTTTAATGCTTGAGATTCTGATCTCTTTATCATTTCTTTTATGTTAAAGAGCTTTGGGTTTTCAGGTCACTTCTGATAGGATATCTAACCAACAAAATAAAATAAAATACCCTTTAATTTAGAGCCCTTTACACTAAAAAAAAACACAATTAAATTTTGAGATCCATTTTATTTTAACTTATTTTAAGCACCATCATGAACATCTGCCACCTGGCATAGAAATTGGTTCATATGGCAGGTGGGAAGATGAGATTTATTTAAAAGTTCTTTGTCTTTGATACTTTTCCCTGCTGTATTTTCCAGTGGAGTGATTTGAAACTGATGGCATTTAAATAACCATTTATTTCCATAATAGAAGAATACAGTTAAAAATATATAGGGAAATTGCTGTCATTCCAAGCTAAGAATACAGTAGAAGGTATAATGGTGCAAACCATCTTCAGTTTAGTTTGGCCTCCAGCCATAACATTGGCCAAGACTTTGATCATTCAGGAGAAAATAGAATTCCTTCCACCTCTTTTCTGTGCATGTACGTAATGCATAAATTGATTGATTTATTAACCTGGACAAAAAAAGTTCTCTTTTTCCCTCTGTAGACAGTGCTTAGACCTGTGAGCTGATTGTATTCAGTTTTTAACTGAATACAATCCACAAAATCCTTCCTTTGTATCCTTCTCTGAAAAGCCCAGTTTACACATGGAACCTCCTTCCCACAAGTTGCAGCCTGTGCTGTTCCGTATATTCCCTCCCTTACAGATTTGTGTACTTTTTCAATATGACAGGAATTCCAAATCAATTTAGGAAGATTCAGCCTTGCCCTCGATAATTTGCAGCAGTGTTACAAAGTAAGCATAAGAGGTGGGTTTAGAAATTAAAGGGAGCACCAGTTCTTCTGCTATTTTTTTCCCTGCCTTGGCTTCCTTCATATCATTGCACAATTTTTGTGTGGTGTTTTATGGACAAAGAAAGGTATTTTCTATCGTCCTTCTTACGAGCCTTTTGACCTCTGTAATGGGATCATCTCATAGGATCATTTGTTCTTCCAAAATTTGAAACATCTTGAGCAAATGACCTCATCTGAACAGTTTAACCTGAAGAATTCTTGCTGACTCTATTAGGTCCATATGAGCTTAATGCAGAACTAAGGGCTTACAGAGAGTGAAGAAAATTTGCAAAAAGCTCCCAGTGCACTATTAACAAGTATAAAATGATGAAACTTTGCTTTAAATGCAACACTTGATTCTTGTGCCAGTGATTTCCCCACAGCTGAGTTTGACTGCAAAACAGTATTTTATATCTGATTCATTTTGTTCCCTCTTACATTCAAAGTGGTCCTAAAAGTCATTCCAAGTGTTGAGGAGAGGAGGGAGTGTGAAGAGACCAATGAATGTGTTGTAATTCTGTGAATTTTGGATAGCTTACTTATCCAACTTTTTAATCAGCTGTTTTTAAACTCCACTACCATTCAATAAATATTCCTGTGATTCTGTTCATTTGTTGACCAGGAATTTCAAGGAAACAGCAAAACATGGGTATATAATGGAAAATATTTTTGAACAGCAAATTGTAAAGTTGGTGACATGAAAATTTTCAGCAAAGGTCTGGTCTCTGAGCTCTCTGACATCTACTTTGAGTGCACATAACATACTCATGGTGACTAATTCAGAGATCAAAAATTGCCAGAATTATTAGGAAAATAATTTTAAGCAAGAACTGCATCTGAGGAAAAGTAAAATAATGTTTAAATGGAGGATTCATTTTATGTTCAGCTAACACAGTTTGTCCTGTTCTATATTTTTCTCCCAAATCTCTGACAAAAACCAAAACTGAGTATAAGTCATTACCTTATATTATCATTAAAGATTCCCAATTGCTCTTTCTTTTAACTTTATTTTTAACTGCAGGGGGAACTGGGCAGATGTACTCATTATGGCATTCAAATCAATTCTCCAGCATCTTCCTCAGAGGTTTCAACAACATCCATTGTCCAAGGACCTCATTCCTGGACCATCAGTGTGTGAACCCAGATTCGTTTTGGCCAGGAACTGAAGGCTTGCCATGCTTCATCTCCTCTTTACTTTCCCTCCAGAGTCAGAACTGAAATGTCCCACAACTAAAAATCATTTTAAATTGAACCATTGTCAAATTTAACTACTTTCATCAATTTTTTCTTTGAATCATTAGTAAATGCCAGAGGCAGACTAAGGAAAAGCCAAGTATCCTACTCATTTGAGAGGAAAGTAAGTTGCAGGCTTTTCTTTGTAGCCTTTTGGACATTCAGGTTTAGTTCTCTCCTCTGCTACTACTTTTTTTAAGGAGGTTAATCAGTCAAAGCTACATTTAAAAATGCTTACATTCATTCATTCAACGGCAGCTAAGCTATAGGGCTGATTTTGGAAACTGAATTTGGAAATAAGCACTGATGGGGTACATCCCTCTGGCCCATATTTTCAGATGTATTTCCATGTTTGGTTCCTATTGATCTCAGTTAACCTATAAACCTTGGTCACTCACTTGTGTTGTGTTGCAAGTACATGCTTTAAGTCTGAAGCTAGATGAGGAATATTTACTTCTATCATAATAGACAGAACAAAATTAGAGATCTAAATAATCAAGAGCACTGACTGTGAATAAGGAGTGATCAAGACCAGATGCACTGAATTTTGCATGGTAGGTTCACTTTTAATATTAATTTTATTATTACCCATAGTCCTTCTCTCATTTTATTGACCCAACCATGATCATGTATATTCTTGAACTATATTTTATGTCTCAGCATTGAAAAAGTTTAAGTAATCAGAGGTCAGAGGGTTTTTTTTTCTTATTATTAGAAGTATTTGAAAACATTTATTTTTTTAAATTTAAGACCATTTTTTTTGTACCTGCAGTGATTTAATTGTTGTTAGGATAAATACTTCTGAGAGCAGAAATATCCATTTTCTTTAATTTTTTTTTTCCAGACCAGGTAGAAGTTTGTTATCTTGTTGCAATATTTTTTATTACAATGCTTATAATGTCTGGAAATATTAAAATACGTAATTGCTAAAGTAATGTGTTTTTGTGGCAAAAACAATCTTATGCCTATATAAAAATAACTGCGAATAAACTTACATAAAAGCACTTGATTATTTGTTGGATAAATAATAGCATATGAGATATTAGATCATCAATACATATATATCAAAACCTGAACTCAAAAATCTGAGCCTGTTCTAAAAAAAACCACTTTCAGGTGGTGTAAATTGTTAGAGGTGCTTTTATTTCCAAGTAATGTGTGGCTCAAGATCCGCATTTTGGTGCTTTTTTTGCTCAGCAGCAGGATGGGAACCCAGTGAGAGCCTTTGGAAGGAGCTGTGGGGATGATTCCCACTTGTGCCTTCATCCCAGGGCTGCACCACTCTGGCATCCCCAGATTTGTGCCTCAGCCTCAACCCCAAGTTTAGCAAACCACAGGGGCTGCACGTACTGAAGGTGAAATTGCCACTCTTAGTGGGGTCCTTGTGTTGCTCCCTCCTGTTTTACTCACTCCAGGGTACTCTGGGGTAGACCTCAGGGCTGGGAGAAAGATGAGGAGGATGGAAAACAAGGGAGCCAAGAGAACTTTGGAGAGCAGCTGATGGGAGAGGATACGACAGCGTCTAAAAGAAAGACAAAGAGGATGATGAAGTAGAATGAAAATACAATTTTTTCCATAGTGCAGATCATATCTTGGCAGAGATATTAGTTCTGATTTTCCACTGGCTTGAAGGGGTATAACTGGCGTACACACTGTGACGGATTTCGCATGGAATTGTGATAATTTCTGCCCTTTGACGATATGGAACATAATTTTGGGGGCCATGAAATAAGCCTAATAACCTATTTGCAGTCCTTTTGTATGACAGTAGTCCTCTGAAGAGTAAACTTTTTGACTCTTGTCCCTGCTGCTTTTTAAAATCTTACTCTGCTGAAATTCTTCAACAGCTTTTGAAACAGCTGGAATTAACCAGAAAAGGGTAAATGCTTCAGCCAAGTTCACTCTGAAGCACTGCTTTGGCAATGGTTTCCAGAACATCACAGTGATTAATATAACCAGAAAACTCCTGGTTTATGGGTTCTGCTAATTTGCCTATGCACAAGGCTGTCCTTCTATGACACATTTTTACCAATCAACTTAGATTGTTTTCCCCCTTTACACTTTGAAGTCTTAAAATAAGTAATTTGTACCCATCTATTTAATTTGAGCAGTTGTTCTCTTTTTCTTTTATATATATATATAAAACATTATTTCGGATGGTGAGATACACAGTTTGTGTTAAAGCAACTTCTAGTAAGTCACAAATCTGAAATGTAACTGGATGCCTTACATAGATAGTTGTAAATGAATGCTATTTCCTCATTTTAGTATTGTAACAACCCGACAGCCTGGAGAACACGAAAACAAACCTGGAAAGCTCATGTTTTAAATAATAAGTAAAGCTGAGAACTTGCTCAATGTGAAGTTTCTAAATCAAAATTAAAATTTTCTCTTAGAAACTCAGGAGAAAAAAACAGGATTTTCCTTTAGGTGTTAAAGAAATTGTTTTCTTTTTGTTAAAGAATTTTCTGAGAAATTTATATTATTATTTTTTTCAACTACCTTCTAAACTACTAATTTTTAGGAAGAGGTACATCAGTTGTCTCCTGTGATGTTTAAGTAGCATTGTGTCCCCTGTGCCTTGTAACCCAGAATAAATTCAGCTCCTCTTGAGGACCCAGCACCCATGGAAGGCCTGCTAGAGCACTTTCTTATGGAAACAGATGGTGCCAATTGTTCCTGTAAGACAAAAGATTAAAAGAAAATGTCTGTCTGAGTTAGATTGTGTTCCAGAGATCTGACCCAGCTGAGCACGGGCAGTCCCTGCCACGGGGCTGTCAGAGCAACCATGATCCAAAATCACATTGTCCTTCAGTAACAGGATTCTCCAAGAGATGCCTCCTGAAATGGAGCCTGGTGCTGGGCCAGATGGTGGGCCTGGATTCCCATTGTTCCTCCTGGCTCTCCAGTGATATGCAGATTTCTGTACTGCTTTTTATTTTCTCACTGCATTGCCTAGTATTTACATTCACTTAACTCTGATGGGGAAAATTAAAAAGCCAAGCATAAAGAAGCAACAGAACACTCTGAAGTGTGTGTGTGCACATTAGAGGTGATATTAAAGGTATACTAAGTAGGTTTTAATCTTGTTTACTTTTTTTTACCTTTTTTTTTTTTTTTTTTTTTTTTTTTTTTTTTTTACATTTTACATGAAAGCTGGCATGATTGGGATAAGAGTGAAATGAACATAAGTATGATAAATGATAAAGTGCTCCTGGGAGTAAATATACCACTCAGAGCATTGCTAATCAAGCAGTGCAGCCAGCTAATGCTGTCTAAGAGCAAGCACCTCAAAAAGTTTCTAAATTTGAAACATTGAAGGCTGGCATTTAGCTTGAGTAGCTTCTGCTTTAAGATGAAACTGCTGCACCAGGGGACTCACAGAAGCAAAATGAAACCTTGGATGGGGCAGTGGACTGAAGCATTAAATGACCAAAAAGATTAAAGGGAAAAAAGAGAACTAAAAATGGAATTTGCTACTTGGTACACACTGACTGAGAGTTTGGCAGGTAAATTAGGGACAGGCAAGGATAAACTCTGTCCAGCTTAGATTTGTAATAGATGTGTAAGCCTCGCTGTCCAAGCTGACTGAGGAGCAGCTTTGTCCCAGCTGTATCCTTGGGGAGCACTTGTGACTGCCTGGGTGAAGTTTGGTGGCCCAGGTGCCTCAAGGACTTTGCTCTGGCACACAGAAGCAGGCAGCTTACACTGATTTTTGAGAGAGAGGCATATGTTCTGCTCAGAAATTTCATCTGCCACCCACTCCTCAGGAGTGTAACACTGCCCACACTTCTTGCCTGAATGACTTGGAAAATATATTTTTATTTCCAACTGTTACTCAAAATTAGAACTATCTAAGCTCTGATGGGTCAGGGAAATCTTGCAGGAGGGCTCCTCTGTCTTTTAAAGGAGCATGAAAATTACTCCTTTTGCATGAGTAAACTGTACATAACTTTATAAGGTGGTTTGAGGAACCATTAGGGAATGATCTGCCAGTATTTAACTAAAAAACTTTGCAGTTATTTATGTGTTTGACAATGTTTACAAAATTGCACATAAGAAGCTGCAAATGTGATTGAGCTTTTCTAGAAAATGTTCGGTTTTACCTGGTATTTCTTCAGCCTCACAGAATCTTGTGGATCAGCTGTTTCACAACTCCAGGAATGACAGGAGCTCCTCGTGGTGTCCCGTCTGCTCCTGCTGTGTGGCATGGAAGGGAACAGGATAGCAAGCATTATTCCAGATGTGATTGCTCTGGGTCTAAATTATGAAGTTTCACATTTTAATCTGTATTTCTTTTTCAGGGAAGTGGTTGTTTATTACTGTATTTTGTAGCTTCCCCTAAGGACATCCTAGGGGTCATCTGTGGTGTTAAGCCCTCTTCTTTCCCTCTGCTTGGGATTGCTTTCCTTGAGAGCTTGTGCTGAGGTAGAGCTCCCCTTACCATGCTTCCCTTACCAGCTTTAAAACCTCTTTTTACATTTCTGAAGCAAAAAAGACTAGTCAGAAACTTCTGTAAGAGTCATAGACCATTTTGTATGGAGTTTTTGCTTTGAAAAAATTATGAAGTTCAGTTCCCTTAAAATCAGGTTTGAAGAGGGAATTTATACTAGAAACTAGATGGTTTTGTATGAGTGTTACTGGTTGTATTGTGGACACTGAAAAGTAGAGAAAAATTAGAGACACAGCAATAATAATGCATTATAAACTTCTTTTTTTTTTTGCATATCAAAATGAACAATAGAAGTGGCTTTATTTTTACTTCAAGATTTATTTTTGCAGTTTTCTTAAAGTTTTCTTAAACACTCACCCAAAATACTTTACCTTCTGAACCTTCCATCATTAAAACCTCCCAAAATATTTTCTGTTAATATGAAGCTATTTCAAGCTGGAGCACTGACATTTTCCAACACTGTCCCTTCCTTAAGTTGAGAAAGTTGCTGCATGTTCAATTACTTCACACAGCACAGGCTGTTAGTAAGAGGGACCAAGATCTGGCAGCTTGTAACTCTGTATTAGCTTAGTTTGTGTTATAGCCAATTGCTGCCTGACCTCTCCACACTGTGGAGGAAATGCAGTGCCATCTGTATATCTCTTAGTCACATTAAATTATGTCATTTATATTCCTTTGGAATGCAGGGTTTACTTTATGCTTTGAGGCAAAATTAGCAGAAGTAATGAGATAAAAGCAGGAGCGCAAAGGTGAAAATTTGTGGGGCCTGTTTCTCTCCAGCTCGCTTTGATTCTGCCAGGTGTTGAAATTAGGGAGGGAGGGAGGTTGTTTAAACCTTTGGAGGTGTTAGCATGTGTAAATGTTTATAGGTCTTAAACACCCGCTGATCTCAGGCAAGGCTTCCACGTGTTTGGTGGTGCCGGATCAAGCCCTTGCTCTTGCTGCATTACGCCCTTAGAAATACGAACAGGAGACGAGGAGGGGTGGAAAGCACACTGCAGCTCAAAAAATCAATATGAAATTTATAAAATATGCAAGGTGTTGAACAAGAAATTTTGTACTTTAAAAAGCAGCTTCAAGTTAACACAGCCTGATAAACAAGTCCTGATACAGGACTCTCAAAGTTTTTCCATAGCTGTGTCATGCTTACACTCAGTGACTACAGTCCTGAAGATTTTTTGGCTAAAAGAAGATGAAAGGAACCAGGATTTCCCCCCAGAAGGCCTGTTCCAACTCCCATGGAGGTAGATAGAAAAACTGTTACAGATTTGAGCGGAACTGGGTCCTACGTGCAATTTTTCTGTCTTTAATTTCCACAACTAAATTTCTCTCCAAATATACACCCATGGAGTCACCGTCGACTGTTCAAATAAAGTCTCACTCTGCCCAGAATATGAGTTACATTCCACATGGAATAGCTTCCAGAAGAAACCACTCTTTTACTGTAGTTTTGTGTAAAATGGAAAGGCAATAAGACTGTCAATTACTTGGTGGAGCTCATGCAGGCTGAAACAGGATCCAGCTGCTCTTTGGACATTTATTGCTTCAGCCCTTTCCTGTTAAATGTCCACTGTCATTTTGGTTTTATGTGAAACCCTTGGTTCAAAAATATGATCACAGGCAAGAAGGACTCTTAAAACAAAAAAAAAACAAAAAAAGGCTTTCTATGTGCTAGCTGATAAAAAAGCTGGCTTGATAGGCTTAAAGAAATTTTAAATGTTAAATTTATGTCCAAAATATTTATAAGTGGTGAAAATTTATATGAATCTTTGACATAACTCATCCTATATTTTGTTTTATAAACATTCAGAAACTGTTCACGAGGAAACAGGATGTGCACTGTCTGAAGAGCTTTCTGCTCTTTCCATAAAAGGATCTGCTGCATGCATGTTATACAGTGCTGTTGTATATCACTTTAGTCTTAAAAAGATGTGTATACATAGAAAGGCCAAGGATGAAATCCTCCAATTCAATAGGAAAACTCTTATTGATTTAATTGGAACACAGATTTCACCTCGAATCCTCAAATGCTGAGAGCTAGCATAACTTTATTGAAGATGATGAACACAGCTGAAGGATGCTCTAGTTGGATTACAGCTGAGGATCTGCTCCTCAGAATACATCTTTTTTCTTAAAGCAAGAAAGCAGTCAAGAGGAAATATCTCAGAAGACAAGCAAATGATTCAAATTTAGTTTGCAGGTTTGAGCCTGGGCTAAAGAACAGAGCAAAGCCTGTGCTGTAGTCCCCTGCTAGACATTTGTACAGGAGTGATTGTAATTTTAAGTGAATAAAATAAGGTAAACTTGTGCTCACGTCAGATTTATATCCTCATTTGCAATACATTAACAAATAAAGTGAAAATGTATTTATACACATCATTTAAGCTGATCCAAAATCCTGATGTATGAACCCACATATTTATGAATTATACTTGTAAATCAATGTAAATTGCTTGGTCAGAGTGTTCGTGCCTTGCAATCACAGAAATTAGATACAGAAAGGACTGATTCATTTACCTAGTTCATCTCCCTGCCAGTGAAGAATTATTCCTTTTCATTGTAATATTTTCTAGTCTGAGGTCCAGTGTGATTTTGAAAGACTGAACAACTAGGATTTTTTTTATTTCCCTATCAGACATAATTTTATTTTTGTTATGTCATCATAATTTCAACGAGAGAGGGGACAAAGATCTCCAAAGCACCTGAACTTATCCAGAACACAAAAGGTAAATGCAACAATAAATGGAAAACTGTGGAGCTGGTTTTTCAGCTGTCAAACTATCCTTGATGAGAAGGTTTGTACCCATGTGTCCATCAATTCATAAAATGGTCCTGTTTAAATCCCTGAAGTGAACAAGAATGAGAAAAGATCTTGTGATTAAGAAGCAAGGCTGGATCTGGAGATCCGGGCCCTCTTCCTGGTTCTGGTGCAGCTTGTTTGGGTCTGATTAGTGTTTCCAGGGGTATCCCCTGGAGTTCCTAGTGCCCAGTCAGAGGGATTATTAGCCAGGTTTTTCAGAAACTGGGGCTGTTCAATCTTCCTATTAATTTGCTGTTTTTTTTTTTTTTTTTTTAATCTAATGCTCTTCTGAAGTTCTGGCTCTTTTGATATGGTTTAGAAGTGGGGCTCACAAGGAATATATGTGACTCTAAAAGTGACGTCCTTAATCTTTACATCTTGCATCCTCTTTATCTCCAAATACATATAATACTTTCCTTCATGGAATGTGATGACATAATTGAAGATGGTAAATCGTGTTGAGGTCTTTGGATGGAGAGAGAAAAATACCACCTCTTTATTCTTCTTTTCTTTTCTTTTCTTTTCTTTTCTTTTCTTTTCTTTTCTTTTCTTTTCTTTTCTTTTCTTTTCTTTTCTTTTCTTTTCTTTTCTTTTCTTTTCTTTTCTTTTCTTTTCTTTTCTTTTCTTTTCTTTTCTTTTCTTTTCTTTTCTTTTCTTTTCTTTTCTTTTCTTTTCCTTTCCTTTCCTTTCCTTTCCTTTTCCTTTCCTTTCCTTTTCCTTTTCTTTTGTATATGTTAATGTATTGTTTGTTTTTCAACTGATTTTGGCCCTCTGGCTTGGGACTATTCCTCTTCCGGGAATTAAGTAATTTAGTAGAACAAGATGAGCTCAGTAATTCACACAATTTTTTGAGAGAAGGCTACTCTACTTTCATCACCAGTGCATCATCATTCATTACAATGCTTCGTATCTGATTCACTTTTGATTCCAAGTGGCGCAGATCAGGAATAATACCAATGAAGTCTATGGTGTAACCAAAGTGGAGTCTGTGGTGGTAAACTGGTGTGAGGATATTCAGGCTTTCCCCATGTTTATTCTTCCTCTGACATGTAAATTGACTACCTTTTTACAAGAGAAGCCTTTTAGGAGTAAATTTCCAGTGTGCTGTGTGATCATTTGGTATGTAATTCCTGTGTGCCATTTTGAAAATGCCAGTGCCCCTTTGAAAGGGTATGAAGGAAAAATGGTTACTTCTGTAATGTCACTTAAAAGGCTCCTGTTTATCAAAACCTCGTTGTGTCATGAAGGTAGTGCTCATGCTTACTGCAGGAAAAAAGCACACTTGTCTTTGTGACTGATCTATGGAACAACTCTTGAATAATGGAAACTTATTTTGTACATGTAAGAAGGATATATAATCCTCCCCCAGCCCCTTGGAAAAACTAGAAAATTTGGCTTTGCTATTTCTGAATTTAATCTTAATCTTCAGAGCACTAAAACTCTCCAGTGGGGCTAGTGGTTGAACTGAACTACTGAATATTGCCTGCAGAAATTTATTGCAAGATTGAATAATACAGTATTTTCTCCATACTCTTTTAACCCATTGTGTACCATTAAGACAGAAATTTGGAGTTGGAGAATGGGAGTTGTCACTTTCTTCCTGCATGTAGCACTTTCATTTTGGGTGCAACAAAATAATAGATGATCACAGTTCTCCACTCCCTTTTGTATTTTCCCTTCTTTGGAAAATAAATATAATTCCTGATGCAGAAGAGGCTGCAGTTTGGGTATCAGTTCAGCTACAGTGTTTCATGTATTCTAATACAAAAAAAAATGCTGTGGTTGTTAACAGAATGAATTTCATTACATGGAATTACTCCTCAGACAAGGTCTCAGGCACTTTTCTGACCAAAGAGGAGTCTTAATCAACTTCTAACTGATCCTGCAAGGCTGGAGTTTACTGTTCTTGATAATGATTCTCCATCAGTGTCTCTGATATCCTGGACTATCAGAATGGAAAAGAATAGACCATAATTTTATGTTTGTGACATTGAAAAGTCAGAGGCCTCCAGACCTGTTAGCCTCTCAAATAATAATTAGTCAGTGGTTTTCAAATATTGATAATTTGTGTATCCCTAGGAATTATCTGATGGAGCTATAGATTCTTGTACAAGGACTAGTAACCTGCCAGGATTAGATATTTTTTGTTAGTACACAGATTTCCAGGGTCTCAATCACATGTTGAAAATTGCTAATTGGTTTTTTTGTTATCAGTTGCCATAACAACAATTATCTTTTTGGGGTTTCAAATTAACTTCTGCTATGGAGTGCAGGTCCATTGAAGCAGAGTGAGGTTTCTGCATGGTGTATAGAGAATTTTCCAGTTCTAGTTGCTGTGGGGTTGATTTAGCTGTTCTTTGGCTTTCAGTGAGTTCCTGAAACAAGTGCCATTACTTTCCAGAGGAGCAGCCATGTGCAGATGCAGTCAAAAGATTTAGGTAGGGGAGAAGGCACATAATTCCTCTTTGCTCTGGCATTCCACCAGGGTTTACATTATTAGCTGACTACTGTTCAGGTTTTGATCACAGCAGGAGTGTGTTTATGCTGCCAGTTTAAGTATTGCACTCTAAATCTGTAGCTCTCATAACAGCTTGATGCTGAGATCCCTTCTGGATCAACTAGATCTCTCTCCAAAAAAAAAAATAAATAATCTCAGAATGGACTGGCAGTTCCATTAATTTAGGTCCTGAGCCAATACACAGTGTGGATGTCATGGCAACACCTTTTACTCAGCCCAGACTTCCAGGAGGTTGCAACACCCCTGAAACCACCTCACACCCTCAAATCTTTAGGGCAGTAACTGAGGACTGTGCTGTCCAACAACAACCTTGGATTGCACCAGAACCCTCTCATTGTCACAGTCATTTGGATTGCAAAAGAGCTCATTGTGTCATTGTCACGGCCATTTCCAGTGAATTTATACTTTCTTGAGAGTCCCAGACCAGAAGGATGGATCCAGAAGAATTGGGCTCTTGTGTGGAGAGAGGGGAAGATGGGATTTACAGGTGCAGAAATTTTCCTGCAGTGTGTAGAGGCTCCATCTTTAGTGTTGAGGCTCCAGAGTGTTTTGCTCGGCCCTTACCCACTGATAAATCATTGTAAAACATCAGTGGGGCTGAGTAGGAGGCAAAGGGCAAGGTAAGACCCCAAAAATTTGCCTGTCCTCCTAGGTGTGGATTGTGTTCAGTCACCTCAAGAGGAGGATCTGGTGTATTCACAGTGGCTGGGGAATAAATGAGTGTCACACACTTATCATGACCTAGGGGTTTATGCACAAAGTACTGACTGATGTGTTTTAATTTCCTTGATTTATTGAAATAAAAATATGAAGTCAAGCCTTGTGGTGGACTAAATTTAAAAAAAGTGGAGTTAAAGTTTGCTCCCTGTGCAAGTAGAAGAATGTGAAGAATTGTCTGCAAATCAAATTTTAACATGGAAAACACACATTCTGAAGTTTGTTTTATCTGGTTTAGGAGAATCACTGGTTTCAGTTTGTAAGACAGACCTGAAATGCAGCAGCTGTTTGTGTCTCATTCTGATGTTTTGTTGAAGCTTTGCTTTAACTTTTACGGCCAGGAGCATAAAAAGAATCCTTGTATCAGAAAATAAATTTGATCTTCTTTCCTTTTTGTTACTCTTCTACTTCAGCAATTTAGTTCTGCAACTGACTGTAGAAAATTTCAGAAACTAGAGATTCTTTCATTTAACTTTTTGAGTTGATATGTTCAAATCATGGAACCAAGTCAGAATTATAGAGAACTCTATTTTGTTTTTCATTTAAGGCATCAAAAAGATGCCTTTCCATTCTACTGTGTGTCAGGTCACATTAAAAATGGCTTTAATATTTTTAGCAAAGGATAGATAACATCAAATTTGCCCTGATAGAAGAAATTAGTATATGAACTCTACTGTATTGAAAATCAAGTTTTTTTAAAAATAGCTTAATGAACCTTCTTTCCCTACTGTTTGTTTTCTTAACCCCCTTATTCTACTGTAGTTTTAACATGCTTGTGGCTAAATCTGGTAAGGATGGGACATTGGTGTTTTAAATTTTAATTTAGCTTGGAAAACAAAATGGTTTGAATGGCTATAGCAGTAATTTTCAATATTTGCAATGGACAAGCATCATACGTGACCTATATTATTTCATAGACCGCTGCTACCTTTGTTGGTTTTGTTTGACATCTTTTCTTTTTGTTAGTTGTGTAGCAACTTTTGGAGGCACTGGTCAAACTCAATTGCAGCTGCTTGGAATTTCCCACCAATTTTTTTTCTTAATTAAAACCAGAATTCTCAGAAATACTCCTAATTTTCTGCATCTATCAGGATGGATTTTTATTTTTCTTGGGCTTCTTTTTTTCAATCATTCACTAAAAGATTTAAGTGGGCTGCTGAAGTACTCCAATTCAAAATGGTGCCAATGAACCTCAAAGGAACTGCACTTTACATGTCTTGAGGTGTCATTCCCCCAGATGAGTGTGCTGCAGTTCAGATGCTCTGCAGCCAGACTGGTATCACTGGTGTCTTGCTGGCTGCCCAGAAGCTGGCAGGATTTCCCAGTTCAGAGGAGTATTTTGGTCCTGGATGAGTCACAGTCAGTGCAGGTGTGCACAGCAGCTGATTTTTCACCTTGCTCAGTAACCCTGGCATGGTCTGGTCCCATCACACCTGCTCGGCCTGCACAGCAGAACTGTGCCACTCTGAGCATCCTTGCCGCAAGAATCCAAGTCTGTTTTCCTGTGGAATTTTTTCAAGTGAAATGGAGGAAAAATCAATTTGCTTTCAGAATAATGTTAATGAAGAAAACAAAGAAACAGCTTAATTTCTGCCCCAGGCCTGTGCACATGTTTTCAAATTGAACCTGTCCTATGATACTCCTGCGCATAAGAATAACATTTTTGTTTGAGTACATTGATACTTGTGCAGCACAAACCAGTTCAAGTCATAGCACACAGGTCACAGTACTTGAGAGCAATATTGCAGCTACTTTGGCGAGAAGAAACCTTTGGACAATAAAGCCCTAGAGCTAGAACTAGCTTGGAAATGCAGATTTCACGTGCAGCTTTCACTCCTGGCAAAGTGTGCAGGACCTCTGGCTGATTCATTTAGTTAGAAATAAGAGCCAGCTGCAATACCTGGGTATCCCTTCCTATTTGTGCTTCAGAGCACATTAATGCAGCCACAGCAGTGACCAAATTCCTCAGTGCAGACAAGTCCCTAAGTTATACATTTTTTAATGGGATACTTTCATTAGTGCCTTGGTTGATATTACTCATAAACCAACCCTTGTGCTACCAGGTTTAATCATTGTCTCCAGGCAGAGGCTTATTAGTGCAAGGTCATTCTATACTTTTTTATCCCATTTTTTCCCTTAGAGAAAGAGAGCAATGTCTCCAGAAAAATCACCTCCCTCCTGCCTGGCATATCAACATCCACAGACTTGCTGCCAGCATAGATGTAATGCCTCTTGGTCAAACCTCATGTTGCACCAAAACAGAGAGTTTATATTAAAAGGCAGATAATAAGATCAAGTCCTGGAACTTGTATGTGGGATTTTGTAAGCTGTTTGAAGAAGTAAAGATAAAACTTCTATTAAAAAAAAAAAAAAAAAAAAAAAAGTGAACTGTTTCTTGAAAATATGAAATCTCTCATTGTGAGTTAAATGCTTTTGAAATGCTGGATTGATGACTTTGGAGATCAAAGTCTTACACCTGGCTGAGCCACTTAGATGTCCCCATGGCCTTGGAGCACCCCACAGTCTAACCCTCAGGGGTGGGGAAGTGCTCTGATTCCTCTGCTACCATGAAGGAATTGAGGTGCAAAAAGGCAAGGTGACACATTTAAGCTCACATTAGAAGTCTGTGCTGAAGCAGGGATTTCAGACCAGGCATCTGATCTCCTCAGGTAGCAATCCAAATGGGAGCTGTCACCTCTCTCCTGCAGAAAAGGTAATGACAGAAAGTCTCTGATCAAAGAGGGTGGGAGATTTCCCAGTCTGAGCAAGTCCCTGTCCTTTCAGGAGGGAAACAATGAGAAAAGTGAGTCAAGACAAAGAGAGCAGTGAGGAGTGGCAGACACCAGTCCGTGCAACTGGACTGTCATCTAACAAGCTCATTTGTTGTAAAACAGTGCATAATGACACTTACCATGGTAATTTTTATGATCCTTTGCCATGTGGCCATTCATTGTTTTGGAGTGTATTCCTAATTGAACTCAAAATAGTCTGAAAATTAGGGAAAATCTCTGCTGCAAGGCTGTTCTCGACACTTATGACAGGAACATTTTAGATCAAAATGAGGCAATTATATAGAAACATGCTGGTCCCCCTGGAATTCACATTTTTCCTCTTCCTCCTGCCTCCCTCTCCAGGCTCCTCAGCAGCACACAGACAGGGTTTCTGGGTTTCTTCACTTTTTGGTCACTTACTGCACAAGGAAATAAGAATCCAGACCTCTGTGTTCATTGCTTTCAATTTTTTAACTCCTGCAGAATCGTGCAGGGTATATTAGGAGGACTCCAGATTCAGAATCTGTCTGACATATCAAAGATTTCTGCATGATAGAAAGTATAGTTCTTTGATCTAAAGTGCTCATATTGCTTTTTTTGCTTACATCAGTAGGAAATTCAGGCCCTTTCTTTTCCTGTCTTGTGCACACTCTTTAACCCCAGACAATAAGAAATAATATTTAAAAATTAAGCATAATTAATCTATCATATATATGGCCATGCAAATTAGAGAGGTCTGAACTAATAATGTGAATCACATATTTTAAAATAAATAAATAAAAGTAGTATAGGCAGAAAAGCAGCCAAGCATATGGTTTCACCATATGCTGAAGCATACTTACTGTCCCTTATATCCTGTATTCCCTGTGAAAGCTATGTATACATAATCACTGACAAAAAAAAAAAAAAAACAAAAAAAAAAAACCAGAAAAACAACCCTGCATGAAAGAACTTTAACGCTACAAGATCAAGATCAAGTGCTCTGTATTTGGGCTCTGTGAAAATAAATTCATGCAGTCATAATTTCTCTAATAAAGGGATGTGGTGGCAAATAAATGTTTTTTTTTTTTCTGGGCTTCATCATGTGAGTTTTTGCATGGGAGCTCCTTCTCATTCAGTGGAGGTGATGTATTGTAGTCACTGAAAGAATATGAATATTCACATGAAGGCATTGGTCCATATCCTAAAGGTGTGTCTTATGCACCACCTTCTCCTTTATTCAGTGGGGAGGTAGTTATGGATTGCTTAATGTCTGTATCTGATATCCTTTAGGTGTTTTGGGGACAATATTTCCAGAAAATATATCAGTTACTTTCCTGGCTTTAAGGTCTGGGTTCAACTTTTTCTGCTTTATTGATAGAAAGAAAACAGAGGTATCAAGCAGTGTTCACATACCAGTGAGACTGGTTGAAAACATTCAAAACATTTTTTAATTGAAAATGAGATTTTTTTTGAGAATGTTAACCTTAAAAAAAAAAAAAAACAAAAAAACAAACCGAAAAACCCAAAAGCAAACAAACAAAAAACCCAAACCAAAACAAACTTTCAATTGAATTTTCCACTGAGAAACCTCGAGGTAAACTTTTCATTCCAACTAAGGTAGAAAAGTTCTATTTTGGCCTTTGCACAGCCCCCACACAGCTTTTGGGGTGCTGATCTCTTCAGCTGGGAGTGATCCTCATACTGCAATACACTATTAGCATCCAGAATTAAATAATCCACAATGCCCTTCTTTCTGTGGAAAGTGCAGACATTTTGATACTTTGAACCACTCTGAAAATAAAAGTAATTTCAGGAGCAGCAAAGTACAGCAGAGGAGGGTAAATCCATTTTTAAGCAGCAGCTGTGTTTTAGAAGGGTGACCATAGAAATCTTTGTCTTATGAAGGGTGTGAGATTTTCTATTTCTGCTGTGTTTACCTGGCTTTTTCATTGCTGTAATTCACCAAGGCATGACTCAGAAACTCTGCGTGGGTCACTTAAAAAGTAGATGCTGCTCATCATTGAAAAAAATGGAAAAAAGAAAAAAAAGAGTGGAAAGGAACAGAAATTTGTTGCATCTTGAAATAAACAGAATGGAATCAGAATTTGAACAGATGAATTATGTTTTTATGTTCATATCTTCTGTGTATCCATAACAATCCCAGGAGGCTTCACATCAACATTTTGAAATCTTTTTGATAAATGCATTCACGTTCTTACCAAAATTGACTTGTGTTTGGATTTCTCATCTTATACTCCAATTAGCATTTGAACCCAACACTTTAAGCACATGATACAGTGATTTCTTGAATGCATATAGTTAATTTAAATGTTTCAGATCATTGCTACTGAAGCTACCAAGTGCTATTTTATTTCTGGCGGTTTTCAAGAGCTGATTTTATGATTATTTGGCTTACCTTGAAAATGTATTTTTTTTTCCATAATCTACTTTTGAACTCCCATTTATGCCATTTTAGAAATACAGAAAACAATTAAGATTATGTTAGTGCTGAAGCTACTGAAGTCTTAGGTTGAAACCTAAAGTGGAACCTATCTTTCAAAGAGGAGCAGGTCAAAGGAGTTAATGGCTAATGTGTGACTTAGAGCTAATTTTGAGCAAAGAATATAGAGTGATGCTGCTATTATTTCCTGATTATTTTTTTCTCATTTTCCTTTTTTTTTTTTTTTTTTTTTTTTTCCCTGGCCTTGGCTTATACAGAAGATAAAAGCTCCTTACTAGGAAGACAAATTAAAAGGAAAATAAGCTAAGAGGAGGTGACAACTCCAATCTGAGAACTGCACCTGATATAAATGTACAGCAGTGACTTAAAAACTGATGACCCACATGAAGTCATACACCACATTTTAAGTATAAAGTTGTAGGAGTTCTTTTCTAATTTGTACCTTCTATGATAAATAAATTGGCTGTTCCCATTTCTGCTTCCAGCAACATCAAGAATGTAGTGAACTTAAAAGGCAGAGACTATTGAAGGCAGATGAGATCAGATGCCTGTGAGAGACAGAGAATCCAGAAGTTTGTCATGTCTCTTTGAACAAAAGTTGGCCACATTGAGGGATATCATCATTTCTGGGCCCTGGTGTAGCAGTCTTTGTGCTGGCTCAGCTGCTGGAGAGGAGCCACGGGCTCAGATTGATCACCCCACGTGGAATACACCTCACAAGAAGGATGCAGCCTGTGCTTGGCACGATGACCCCGCACAATTCCCTTGATTGGGATGGAGGGAGGGCAGAGCACTCCACTGTTCTGGCTGATCACAAGCCATGGTAAATCAGAGAAGCCCTTCTGAGCTGTGTTAATTTATACTGGACTGGGGAAATACATTGACCTAACATCCAGGAGATGAAAATGTGACTTTCCCTGCTCGCTCTCCTTTAGTCCTGGGCTGCATCTCGTACCAGCTGAAAGCACTCCTGGGGTCACCATGGATAAGCTGTTTTACTGCCATGACACTCTGCAAGTGAAGAAAATAATGACTCATCCAGTTAGATTCAGAGGATGGTGGACTTCAACTATGTCATGCTTTCAAACTGGCTGGGAGGCTACAGATGATTTCTTCTGCCTGTGCAACCCACCCTGTGCAAAAGAGAAAATTGCCTGTCTCTAATGTTCTTTGAGATCTGTGCTTGGAAATGACATGTGTCAGTTATAAATTGCTGTTTCCTTCTTTCACTCACTGCCCAAGCTTTGCTTTGCTTTGCTTTGCATGCAGAACTCAGGCAGCTTCTTGTTTTGGAAAGAATGTGGCTGACAGGAAGGAGCTAGCAATGGATTAGGGTTTAGCAGAACTTTGCTTTGCCACAGGCTGGCTGTGGGACTTGGAGATTTTTATCTCCTCCTGTTTTGGTTCTCCATATGCAAACTAAAGAAAATAATGCTCCTCTTGGCTTGATCTTTGTCCTATTTATTTAGTTTATAAACTTCCTGGGGGCAGTGATCATCTCTTAGTATGTATAATACCAACCACAGAGAAGCTCAGCTATCATTTAGGGCCTCTATGTACTGCCATAAAATATCCATTAAATAATTATGTTATGGCAGGCATTGCCAAATGATCTTGTCTCCTTAGACTTGTGAAATATTTTTCTTAATGTACAGAAAAAGTTCAGTCTCAGACATCTGCAAAGATTTTGTTTTTCTGTAAAAAGGTGTATGTGCAACCGCATTAAATTTGTAAAATGCAGCCAGCTCTGGGGCTCCAGCACAGGAAGGACATCCACCTGTTGAAGCAACTCCAGAGGAGGCCACTAAGGATAGAGGGAGAGAGACCCTCTCCTACAAGGAAAGGCTGAGAGAATTGGGGTTGTTCAGCCTGGAGGAGAGAAGGGTTCCTTCAAGAGAAGAGAAGGGAAGAGAAGGGAGTTGTGGCCTTCCTTGTTTCTAAAGGGAGCCTAAGAAACAGACGGAGAGACTTTATGAAGGCATGGAGTGACAGGACAAGGACAAGGGGGAGCGGTTTCAGACTGAAAGACAGTTGGCTTTGATTAGGTGTTGGGAAGAAATTTCTTAATGTGAGGCACTGGAATAGGTTGCTAAGAGAAGTTGTGGATGTCTCTGGAAATGTTCAAGGCCAGGTTGGATGGGGCTCTGAGCAATCTGGTCCAATGGAAGGTGCTCCTGCAAAATTACTGAGTAGACACATTTCTCTGGGTTTCTATTTTATGTGAAACCTTCACCCACCTCCACTGCTGATCTCTGTCCTCTAAAGCTACCAAATTTATTTATTACAGTGGTGATCTCTGCTGGATGAAGCAAGAGGAGATAGAGGTGTGAGTGCCAGTTAATTCTGACCCGAGAAATGTCTGAGAATCAGGCTCAGGGTAATTGTGACACTTCCTTGTTTATATGCTTTTCCTTAGAAACAAATAAATCCATCTAGATTTTTGGAAAATTTTGTCTGTTTTAATCAAAGTTAAAAAACAAAAAAAAAATAGGAAGTATTATGTGGGCACAACAGAAACTGGGCTGAAGGAGATACTCAACATTTAAATCTGCTTTTTTTTTTTCTGTTTTCTCCTTCTTCCCTGCCGAATGTGACATCTCCTCTCTCCATTAAAATAAAGCCTTCCTTCCTTCCTTCCTTCCTTCCTTCCTTCCTTCCTTCCTTCCTTCCTTCCTTCCTTCCTTCCTTCCTTCCTTCCTTCCTTCCTTCCTTCCTTCCTTCCTTCCTTCCTTCCTTCCTTCCTTCCTTCCTTCCATCCATCCATCCATCCATCCATCCATCCATCCATCCATCCATCCATCCATCCATGGAAATGGTTGGCATGAGATAATCACACCTCTGGGGGATTACAGGTTTCTGGCTGCATGAAATCCCTCAAGACTGATCCCCCCTTCCCTCCCCCTTAAGATAACCACACTTCCTGACTTGAAAAAAATGCATGTTTTGTGATTGTAATGTACAGGTACTATTTACGTTATTTTGATTTTGTTTCATTGCATTGTAAATTTAAAAGAAAACAAAGGAGTCTTGCTCTCATTTTTGAAGGTGTTCTCACTGTCAGGAAAAATCCAGGTGCTGGACGACCTCTGTAAAATATTTCCTGATGACTTCCTGTAAAACATTTCCCAACATGAATATTTGAGGTGTGCTCTTGCCTTGCCTTCCCACTTTGATGTGTTTTGCTGGGCAGTAACATCCCAGAAACATATTTTGAGCCTTTCCTTTTTTTGATGCATCCTGTACCACATCTTAACAATTAAATTGCTTGGCTTATCCTAAATACACTTCTAAACCTGCCAGCAATCTCTAGAATATCTGTTGCCAACTGTGCACACACCCCAAGTCCTGCAGTAATTTGAACGGCGTCGTATTCTGCTCACACTTTCTCTCAGTTGCTATTAATTGTGAGAGCCTGAAATTAAAAATGACTGCTTGCTTCCAGTTTGGATTTTAGCACTCACTATAACCAAAGATAGGACACTTGGAAAAGCAGTGGAATCTGCAGCAGGAACTGCTGAAGACTTGGATGGCTTTATTTACACATATTTTACTCTAAATTTAACTCCATATCTTGACATTTAGGTTGACGAAAGTGTTAACATCTCCAGAAAGATTTTACTGAAACACAAGGCATACTCAGTGTTTTCTTAAGCATTCCTATTTCTGTATGAATTCAACTCTTTTTAATGGTAAGATAAAAATAAGAAATGTTTTGCCAGGAAAAAAAAATAGTCAACTGTTTAAAAAGTAATTAAAAGCATACAAATTTAGATTGAAACAACAATGAAAATGTAAGGGGTGAGGGAGAGATTCAAAACACAGCATTAGTAAAATGCACTTGGTACACTGTAAGTGCTTTGCTGCTTCTGAAATTCCCTAACAAGGTGAGTGAAACTATTCTAAGAACACTATTATCAAGAGACACCTTTGAACTGATCTATCCTGAAGAATAACCCCCAGAAAGATAAGGTGAGGAGGAAGGGAAGGCAAAAAAAATAAAATAAAAAAGCAACAACAACTTTCATATGTTTGTTGGCCACACAGCACAGCTCCGACTTCTGAACATTTTTCCCCAATTATTTTTGTAAAGTATTGATCGCAATTTAATTTTGCAGTCCCAACATGAGAGGCGCTTCATGCTGAAATGTCTCACAGGAGATTGTAATCAGGGTCTAGCCTGAAGGTGAAGCACGAGTACATAGGTTTTACTCTATTCCTCCACTCTTCATCAGTTCTGGGATTGGAGCAGAGGGCATTCTCAGGCAGATTAATTTTTGACGATGGGATCGATGGAAGATGTTTTTTCCTCCTGACATTGAGTCATCTAATTTGCTGTTTATCTTTGGCTTATTGAGTTTTGAGCATTGTTAAATCATACCTTTCAGCTGTTTAATTTCAGATGTGAATTTTGCATTCCCCTCTTGTACTTTGGCATAACTCTTTTACCTAAAATGAGCAGGGTGATGGGCCTTTTTTGACACCAGGTTACTGCTTTCGAGTCTGTTAAGTACTCCAAGGTAATGTTATAGTACTTTCTAGCCTTTTTTCTTTGCTCGTGGCCATAGATCAGATCATCTCCAGGGAAATCATTACTTGCCATCATTATTATCCCTAGCACCTTCATCTATTCTCCCTTGTTTCCTGACTCCATTGCTTGATGAAGTGCCTACTTGTGAGGACACCTTTAACTCAGGTCTCCTAATTAACCCCTTCATTGCTCAGGCTGGTTCATTTTATTTTTTGTTCTTTTCCCCAATAAGTTGTGATCTATGTGTTTAGCTTTTGGAGCAGCTCATAATAGCAGCACTCTGGAATTGTCTGGGAAGCGTTTTTCTTGAGGAGGCTGGTGGGGTTTTTTTCCCCTTTTGATTTTGTTTTAGTACCAAAATGAGCGTTGTGCCCAATATATTGCTAATACTAAATAAAAGGCTTTCACTCAAATGAAAATTGACTTTACTTAACCTTTGCTAAAGGGTTATACATTATTGCCTCACATTTCAAGGGGAATCCTCTAACCTTGGCCTGGCTCTGAACAGTCTATGAAATAATCTTGCAATTATTAATTTTTACTGACTCAACATATATGCGTATAATCACAAAAATTTGTATATTGTGGTTCCCAGTAAAAGGTGGGTAGAAGCAATAAGTTACTTGTCATGGGAAGCTGCTAAATTATCATACACCAGACTGGCTTCAGATTGGTAATAATCAGAAATATTTTTTATTTTATAATTGCTTTTTTCTTAGACACAAGGCCAGGAAGGGTTAGCTGGTGTAGTACATGAGGAGTCTGTTGCTCCTGTGGGTGCTGGAATTCAGAGATCCTCTGTGGACATCTTATATCATGTCCAAAAATGTTCATCTTTTGGACAGAAAATGACCCATTTCACCTTTAGAAGGCAAAAATCTCAACTCACGCTCTTTGGGGTTTTGTTAGAAACGTTTTTGGCCAATTTATGGGAGAGAGGTTTTCAACATGCTTTCATTTTTTGCAACTAAACTGACATTTCCTTACTTCAAGGCACTTAAACTTTTAAGACAAAAGCTTGACTTGGCCATGGTGACTTCCTAATAATGATAATGATAATGATAATGAAAATAATGTGATGAAAACAAGCCCCACTAATTTCATTGATATAAACTTAAATCAAAAAATCAAATAAATGGAGCATTAAACTTCCTTTAAATGTTATATTTATGATGAAAAATAGAATATTACATATTTCACAGGATCTTCTAACATAAGTGTATTAGCAATTTTTGTCTCTTAAAAAATGGCTGTTTGCATACTGCAATCAAACATTGTGTAGGGGATAAGGATTTTATTGGGTGAAAATTTTGTTAGGGTAATTTGTTTAAAATTTTGTTTGAAATTTTTTTGGTGGTTTTTTTTTTGTCGTCGTTGTTCTTCAGATGTTTTTTGTTTGTGGGTTTGTAGTTTTGTTTTTTCTTTTTAAAGAAAATAAAATTTTTTAATGTTAAAAATTAAGAGAATTAAAACTTTTTTAAAAAGAATGTCGTGTTTGGAAATTACTCTCTCACAGTTTAATACAATCCAGCATTCATAGTTTTAGCTAATTTTTAATTTCTAGGGAAATTTTTAAGAGGTGAGCCTTGTTTCACCTCGTGTGCCTGCATCTCTCCCCTCGTTGCTGCATCCTGGGCATTGTGCAGGCATCCCATCCTCGGGGCCTTTAATCCCACCTGGAAAGTACCAAATATAAAAGAAACAATTTCTCCATAAAAGAAAAAAAAAATTCTCCTTAAAAGTCCTCGAGGGGATTCCCTCTAGAAACTGGAAATACCTGGCACCAGCCAAATCCTGTCCCAAGAGCATTTCCTACTTTCCTTAAGGAAACAGCGATTAAACCAAAACATCCGGGGAACGAGAAAAAAACAGGATATTATCCCAAATTATACCAAGAACAAATTACGCCTACAACAACTGCATGATGGTGGCATCTCACGGACGTGACTCCAAACATGCAATTTCATACCAAGGTGTTCCCTTTGTGCCAGCAGCTCCTCCAAGGCCACCTTGGGCAGCTGCTCGGTGCCAGCAGCAGCAGCAGCAGCGGTCCCCGGGCTCAGGGCAGCAGCGTGGCTGTAATTACCGGCTGCAGGTGGAGATGCTCGCTCCCCTTGCCCTGGGGGAGCTGAACCACGGCCGTGATTAAAGGTAGTTAGAGATCCCTAATGGCTGCAAACGTGCAGAGCTGATAATTGCGACTACTTTTCATTCCGCCGCCCGGGAGGACTGACCTACTGCCAGCAATGAACTTTCTTAAGTTTTCAGCATTTGCTTTTTGGAATTCAGGTTTATTATCATTTATTTTATTTTATTTTATTTTAAAATATTATTCGAATCCTTCTTCTTTGGATTTGTGGCCAGCCCTGTGACAAACACTGCTTACACCAAGGTAACACCTCTGTATGAAATTGCATGTTCAGACTCATGTCTATAAGGGATGCCAGCATCATGAAATTGTTCTAGGTATAATTTGACTATATCTTGATGTCTTTTCAGACATATATGTCTGAAATATTTTGATCAATATTCAAAATATTTTGATTAATCCCTGTTTCAAAATGGATATTCAAATGGATATATCAAAATGGATAATTTGATTTAATCCCTGTTTCCTTGGGAAAGTAGGAAAAGCTCTTTCAGAATTTGGCTGGAGTCAGATGTTTCCAGTTTCTAGAGGGAATCTCCTGGAGGAATTTTAAGGAGAAATTGTTTCTTTTATATTTGGTACTTTCCAGTCAGGATTAAAGGCCCCAAGCATGCTCTGCACAATGCCTGGGATGCAGCAAAAAGGGGATAGATGCAGGCACATGAGGTGAAACAAGGCTCACCTTTTAAAAATCCCTGAAAATTAAAAAAGGATCCAAGAGCAGCTAGAAAAAGAGGATACTGGGTACAGAGGAAATCTGATCCAGTATGGTGATTTTCTTTCTCCCAATCTTTGCCAATTATATAAATTCATCCATTACTTTGATGTTATCAAACCTATGAAACTCTTGCTAATGTTACTTTCCACATGTTAAAGTCGATTATGAACTTACTACCCTGCTGCTCAATGGCCTAAATGAACATATTCATGAAATCCACAATAAGAGCTGGGTTATTGTACAGCAAATTAGGATGTTCCTATCCTTAGGCTCTGAGGCTGCCTTCTCTGAAAAAGAAAGATGAGCTAGTTCCATCAAATGCCTATCTATTAATCAATTGTATTCACACACAATCTCCTTTGAAGATAGGGATAAAGGGCAGTAGAAAGACACCCTTCCCCAAATCTGCAGCAAAGGATTTCTGGCACTATAAACATCACTTATTTTTCCAGAGGACACATCTGTTCTGAAGGTCTTCTGGCACCTACATAATCCCCGCTTATGGCTGTTGCCACAGAAATGGCAGCCTTTAAAACTCATTGAAATCTTTCCTCTCTGCCTCCACAAAAAGTTAAAGGCTAATTAAGGAAATGCAAACAGGAGCTTCTTCTGAGCTTGCAGCATGAGGAACTGAAGAAGTGAGCATGCACTTAGTCCCTCTGGCAAAGGAAAAACAAACTAAAAAACATTATAATCTTTTTGGCATTTAAAAAAAAAAAATCCTTTCTTCCCTTCTATATTGTAACACATAACCCCCAAAATCAATAATGCAGAGGCACTGTTTAAAAAAAAAAAGAGAAGCACTACAAGATGCTCCAGTCAAAACATTTCTTAACTGGCTCCAGAGGGGCAGAATCATCCCTCGTCCTTTTCAGCTGGAGCAACTCCGACCAAGAGGTGAGGTTTCATCCATGGTAGTGAAGAAAAGCTGGGGAAAAAAGGAGTGGAAAGGGGATTTCAAGGTTGAAACGTCTGCACAGCAGACTCCTCTGAGACAGGCAGAAAGCAATCAGTCAGGAACTTTTGCATGGCTTGTATTTTTGACAGGGTAAAAGTGATTTCAATACTGGACTGCAGGTTTGCTCTGCAAATAATTATTGTATATAACCCCACTGATAGGGAATTTATTTCTTTAAGGATAAATTGTGGGATAATCCTGTACATTTGAGGAGAAATCTGTACAACCTGACCCTGGCAGAAGCAGGATCTTTTCCATGGTGTGTGATAAGGGTTTTCCATGAGTTAGCTTTTCATGGGTATTGACTTCTGTGATTTGGGGGAATCACTCCTTGATGATGATGATGATGATGATGATGATGATGATGATTCCTCTCTCACCTTTCCTCCCTGATCTCTCCTGTTAATTCTTCTGCTTCAAAAAGTTTTAGCAGTGATTAGATAATGCAACTGTACATGTAATTCCATTGCTTTTCATGGGTATTGACTTCTGGGATTTGGGGGGGAATCCATTTTACCTTCTTGATGAAGATGATGATGATGATGATGATGATTCCTTTCTCACCTTTCCTCCCTGATCTCTCTTCTGTTAATTCTTTTTGCCTGAAATTTTTTAATAGTGATTGGATAATGCAACTGCACATGCAAATCCATTGCTACTAGTAAATAGTAGAAACATTAAAATCTGGGGAAAAAACACTCCAAGCAACTCCACACACTCCTTTATTTTTCTGCAGCTCAGATGATTTGGACAATGCAAGACTTTGTTTTTCCATCTAGAAATAAATACAGCACTGGACTGCACAGTCTGAGTTTTTAAATGTGAGAATTATGACCATTAAATCTGTGATTTGAAAATGTGTCAGCAGAAAGCAGAAAAAGCTATGGATACATTCTGCAGGTTACTGCCTTAGGGTCAATTGAAACAAGCAGATCTATGGGGCACAGCAGTGCAAGGAGCAAGCAATTGCAGGTGCAAATATGCCTGGGGCTTGTCTAACTACCATTAAAATAAAAAGTTTGATAGCACTAATCCTTTCTGTCCCTTTGCATTTGAAACAGCCACTGGCATTGCCTCAGCATTTTAACTGTGTGCTGGCAGAGCTGTGGGCTTGCTGGGAAAAGACATTGGGAAGGGTGGTAAAAGGTAGGAAAAAACCAGAAGTGCAAACCTGCATTTCCAAGACAATATGTCCAAATGAATATCCAGAGGTCAAAACCAGAACAATTACAAGCCTCTGAGTTTGCACCAGTAACAAATACCTGGCTCCCACCACTTTCAATTCTTGTGAATGAAATTTTGAGAGGCGGCTGTGCCTACCTGGGCTGAAAGGCTCAGCAACACCTCTGAGAAGCCATGAAGTACCTTAGTGGGCTCTGAGAGAGGAGCAAGGTTGGCTGCAGCACTGGATTTTACCCTTCTCTCCAGCAGCCTGCCCCTCATTTCTGTCTGATGTGGCCACAGAGGCCAAAAATCACAAGAATGGCCAGGTATGTGCACCTGGGAGACCCATCCCTCTTGCAGAGCTTTATTCAGCACCTCCGCTGATGCCTAAAGTCTGTCCATGGTGTTCTGGTGGGAGAGGATTGAGGGATAAAGGCAGAGGAATTTCCTACAGAAAGAAGAAAGAATTTCCTACAGACAGAAAGAATCTGCTATAGCAAAGTCTGCCACAGTTTGGTTTTCAAAGTCCTTATTTTAACTGACTTGCTTGTTCAAAGGGTAAGATGCTCTAAGACTAGTACAAGTCAAATTTCTAATTTTTATGTTGATTGTGCTTCATTTTTGAATGGGAGTTTTTGCTGGGTTTCTCTGCTGCTTGTAGAAATAGATGACTTTGCTAATCACAAGTGTGCGGGGATTAGTGATGCATAGTGGGCTAAAGTCTTATTGGAGAGCAAAATATGTGAATGTAGGAGGGAAACCTCTGGAAAGACCATTTTTCAGTGTCTTTAAGAGAGATCAGGGGACATGATAGCTTATCAGAGTCAGTTTTCAGCTCTCAAATTCTACATTCAAATTTTGGCTGAGTTGTTCAGGGAAAGTCTGTATGCCATGGCTTCCAGGTTATTCAGAGACCTTATGTGACACTCTGAATGCTTTGACTAGCTAAAGAGATTAGCCAGGGCTGGGGCAAAAAAATGATGTAAAATGGCAGAGGGCTGCCTCTTGCTACCCATTATTCTTCCCAGAGGTAAAATATTCTCTCTCCTTCTGCCACCAACAGCACCTCTTTTGATTTTAGTGAGAATTAATCTGATTTTTATGGGCCTTGTGTATGATCAGAGATGTGCCCAAATCAAGTCTCTGCAATGGAAAGATTTTGGGTCTATTTTAGTTAATTAATTTTGAACAATAACAAAGAGAGAGCAAGTGTCATAGTCCTGATTTGCCAGGGTGGGGCTTGGGTGAGAATGAGGTGTGGAAAAATTGAATTTAAACTGGCTTCATTTTTTTTCAGGGAGACAGAAGTTGTTGCTTTTCTGCTGTGGGTAACAGTTTTCTACCAGAACTAAATAATCTCTTTGGGCAAGGCAGAGCCAGGTGAAAGAGCACAGGAGAAAGATTTGCTACATTGGTTACTCATTTTCTCCAACAGAACCAAAACATGTTTGTTCCCAGTGGTCTTTGGCAGTAGCAGGTTGGACACAAAGGACGCACTAAAGATGTGACATGGGCTGGATTTGGTTTGGTTTTCTTTTTGCTAGGGACTATAAGGAAGCACACCCATAGCAGGCCTAAATGTATCATCTTTTTAAATTAGAGCTGCAACATTTTCTTCCGTGTGAATTTAGCCTGATATATTTGCTCTCTTTCAGGTCTTTCAGGCCACATCTCATCCACTTCTGTTTTGTGTAATCAACCAATTAATAATGGCTTGAGAAGTAGGCAGCCATAATTGGCATGTGCTTTGCTGAAGAACAGTCATGAATGTGAAAATAAATTGTAGAGATTGTAATTGTTTTCCCTGCCTCATTCTTTCTCACTGTATTAGTCCTTGTAGAAACTCAGGGGAGAATATTCTGGATCAGACCAAAGTTCTTGTCTGGCAAAGTGTCTGTCTCTGTCAGGGGCTATTAAAAGGTAGTTTGGAGCTGTAATAAGAAAAAGTAAAGGCAGAGCAATCTTTTCCCCGGCACTTTCCCAACAATTAGAGGTTTTTAGACAATTCCTAAGCTACAATGTGTATATTTTGCTGTTCTCCTGCTTTGGTATTTCATACGCTCAGCTGGTGCTATTGAAAAATCCCACAATTACCACCCTCACATATCCTGCCAGGTAGAAAAGTGGTGTATTATCTCCACATTATGGATGTTGAACTGAGGAGCTGAAAGACTTGAAATGCCACCATCTAAAAATAGATTAGAGCTGTTACACTTCATTAGCACAATGAAAACTTTGGACCAAATTGATACCCAGCCTGCCCTTAAAAATCCAACCTCTCCATAAACTCCCTATTACAATACCACAGGATGAGGCAAGGGTGACTGCAACCTGGAATTTTATGGCACTCCTGTGTTGCTTCCCTTTCTCAGTAAATGCCAGCAACATGATGATCCTGTGCATTATGGCCTCAGTTACACAGAGCTGCTTCCTGATGACTTTCAAGGCTCCAGGATCAGGATCTTTCAGATTTTTCAGCTGGCCATACAAGACATGACAAAAGTTTTAAGAGGACTTTGAGGGGAAGGGAGTGGGAAAGCCTGTTGCAATGTCACCAAAATAAACTGGGATGGGAGGCCAAAGCAGAAATTTTCCTTCCTGCTGCTTAGTGGTGATATTTTATCACTTACATGGTGATTGAGAGATGTAGGAACAGATGTGAGCCTGTCATTCTAAATTGAAGGCATTTATTTGGCATTTATCAGCTTTTTCTTTATTTTTAATTAGTATGTACTCATTGTCACAAGGCTACTGCACTCCAGAAAGGCATTGTGTACAAGGAGTACTGAAATGCTCTGCTTCAGCTTGAACAAAAAAACAATCAAAATTGTTTTATAGCTGTTGGCACCTTATTATTGTTCACAGCTCATGTGTTTAGCAGTGGGACATCTGATCTGGATACCTGGATTTTATATTGCAGTTGTGAATAGCTAATAAAGCTGTGTATTATGTACCTAAAAGTTCTTATAATGTAACTCCAGGAGTTAGGGGATCTATATTGGTTTTTCCTTATTCTGTTCATCCAGAAATCTGGTTCCAGTACTGGCAGTGTATTGACTGGATGCCACTAACAGTAGTTTTATGTTCTTGACATAAAACAAGGCCTAAAAAAAGCTATATATTTTGAATAAGAAATAGAGATGCTTAGAAATATTATGGATAACATAGGAAAAAAACCCTAAGATTCCTGGAAGCAGAAAAATGTTACAAAATCTGGTCTTCATTTCCAGATCTGTGTATTCAGGTGAAAAAAAGTATGCATGAACTTCTTTTGTCTTTGGCCTAACAGTTTACTGATAGGGCTTTTATGCCCATTATTTCGTATATGTGTCTCCTTACAGACCCTACACTCTTAGGAAGGACATAAAGAAAAATTATCTCATTTTATATTGCTGTAGACTGTAGGTAGAAGGACTACTTTTCCACACTGAAGTTTTGAGATTTTTGTGAAAGGAACCACAGTTTTGTGTATGACAAACAAGCACAACCTGGATCCCAGCTGGGTATAAAGTCAAATCCATAGGTTGTACTAGCGGCGCTTCTTCTTTCTCTTTTCCATGCCAACTCCTTTGCTTATGTATTTCATAGAAAATGGAAGCCAAAGTTTATGGCAAGATTTACGTCCTGATATCCTCATCTTGACATCTATGGAAAGACAGTGTTGGGACAGGGAAATAAATTTGTCATCTCATTATCTTCCAATTTGGATTAAAACCACCTATATGTGATTAGCCTTCCAGGGTGGCTCTTGCTTGTTATTTCTCAGTGGCACAGCCTATCACTTTGCTAAATGTAAATTGTTCTTGGCTAGTTTTTCAAAGTAATTTGACAACCTGGTTTGATTTTGCTTTAACATAATCTAGACATTGTTTGCCTGTAGTGGGACAAAGGCATTCTGAAGAAACTATTATACAGAATTTCCTAGCAATTTTCCCCTCTCTTACAGTACCTATCATATTTTGCTTAACTATAGCAATCTTCTCAGGTTCAAATGCTCTACTTAGCTGTGTTTAGGGTTTACATGAACTGTATGGATTTCATGCATTAGATGAGACCTTGCTTAGAATACTAATGCTACGTGCTTTACAATAATGCAGTGAGTCCCAATTTGGTTTTGATTGCAATAAACTGGAGGCAAATGCGCAAACCTTTGCTAATTTAAGTTGATTTTACCTCTATCGTTGTGCATATTACATGATCTAGAGCCACACAAACAAAAGCTTGTTTGGACTTACCATGCTTTCCTTTTCAGAAAACAGAATTCTTTTTAATTAAAAACACTTTAAAAAAATCAGTATGTGTAATTGCTAACACCTGCTATGTGTTACTAACAGATGTTTCTTACTTACCTAAGGGAACTGTTATAATTACACTGTACGCTTATTGGAATGGCATTTAACCAAGATAGTTTAGGAACTTTAGGTGGTGACTTTGTGTTCTTTCATTCATCTTTCCTTTAAAAAATGTAAAAAAAATAGCTGAACAACCAGGCCTCTAGCTCATATTCACCAAACTCCCAGCTCATATTCACCAAACTCTGTTCAGCACAATGGAACTCTGGGTGTTCAGCTTCCCCTTGGTAACACTGTGTTCTTTCATTCATCTTTCCTTAAAAAAATGTAAAAACATAGCTGAACAACAAGGCCTCCAGCTCATATTCACCAAATTCAGTTCAGAACAATGGAACTCTGGATGTTCAACCTCTCCTTGGTAACCCTGAGCATCAAAGAGGAGTTTGGATTTGCTGCTCCAAGCTTTTCCTGGAGCCTGTCTTTGCAATCCTGGGGTGGGATGGTTACAAGCCATGCTAACAGTGGGCTTTGAGGAAGGCAGACTTACTGACTGACCTGAGCAGCCCCCCTAATCTCTCTGTTTCTGTGCTCTTTCCTGTGAAATGCTGGCATTGTGGCCTCTTCATGATAATCGTTAAGGTTGGCAAAGACCGCTGAGGTCATTGAGTCAAACCATTAACTCAGCACTGCCCAGCCCACCATTGAACCACATCCTGGACACCACATCCACAAACACCTCCAGGGATGGTGCACAGCTTCTTCCAATGCTCGACAACCCATTTTTTGGTGAAAGAATATTTCCAATCCAAACCTCCCCTGGCCCAACTCAAGGCCATTTCCTCTTGTCCCATTGCTTGCCGCTTCAGAGAAGAGACTGACATCCACGGAGGAGGGGGGCCCAAATCAGGAGTGTTTTCCCAGGGCTTTGAGATTTTTGGGTTGGATTAGAGGTCAGCAGGACTAGCTCTGGGTGTTGTCCTGTCACAGGGCCGTGCAGTGAAGGCTTTGAGGGGAAGGGAGAGAAAGGCTGTCCCCATGGCTGCCTCAGAGCTCCGCATTCCTGCACCTTCCGACTCGGCTGCCGAGCAAGACACTCTGTGTTCTCCCTCTGCATCTTCATTTATGAAACTAATCACACAATTACCTGCAGGCATGTGTTAAATATGACACTGGTCTCTGCAAAATAATGGGCCAATTGCAAACAATGAATAAAGAGAGGCAGCTCCATTTATAACCGCTGTTTCAACAGAGCTGTGTTGTAATCAAAGTGATCTGAGGGTGACTCATTAATTAATTGATGTTCTTTTTTATTATGTGCTATTGAGTTAATGAGTAATTTGTGCTAGATAACTCTCTGAACACACTGATTACGTGAGATATTTTCTGGGGCTTTCATATCAATGACATGCTGAATAGGTGGAAGATGGTATTTGCTTATGTATACTCATTATTAGCAGGTTCAGGATGAATATAAATCAGCAGAAGGGTGTTTTAAAAGGTATTAGATACATGCAGCTCTTACTTTAATGCTTTAAACAGATACTCTTCAGCTTTTAATGCCTTAAATAGTATTAAAATCACTTCCTTTATAATACTTCTATCAGCCACAACTGGCAGCTTTTAGAAAGGTGCCTACACAAAGGATTTTTACTGGGAGTATGTTTGTGCTAATGGCCTATTCCCTTGCACATATTGTATTTTGGTTTCCTTTTGCAAGGTACTGAGCAGTAAACAGGTTTGGACTGCATCATTGGCCTGAAGTAGGAGGAATGTGTTAAGTGAATATGTAATTGGCTTTTTTTAATCTAAAGTGGTATTTTAAGGAATAAAAACACTGTTCTTATATACAGTACACACTTTGCTTTGTATAGTTTGACTTGTTAAAGCTTTTGCTTTATTGAAACCACAACATCTCCAATGCCATAGGAGTTTTTTATTCATTGAACAACAAATGGCTAAATTGATAATTTAGTCTGACAACAGCAGCACAGTGGAAGCTTTCAGAAAAATCAGCTAAATGTATAAAATTATACCCAGCAATCACTACAGACCTTCATTTTTGACAAGATTTGTTCTAGGTACAGATGACTGTAAACTACCTACTGCTGAGAAAATTATAAGAAGCTGCTGCATATTACGTTGAAAAAAGCCTTTAAAGTACTTTAAAATCTATACAGTCGAAACCCTGCCACAGTCTCTGTTTCTTTTTCCCAGTCTCCCTTCTCACTGACCACTTTTCAAATTATCTTCCCCAAGTCATTTTATGTGTAGGCAATTAGGAACATTTGAGGGATTGCTGGATGATTTTCCTTTATTTACATTACATGAGCAAAAAATTTGAACATTTTGGGAGGATAGGAAAACATGAAAGTGTGCTTAAAAAAACAAACACCCAACAACCCAGAAGATAGAAAACCACAATCATGGAATAGATCAACTTTTAGCCCTGGTCACTGTTTCTGCCAAATCCAGGCTCTTGATCCATCACCAGTTGTGGCAGATAACAGACACAGCAGGTTACAGTTGTCAGAGGAGCTTTTTACAGTTGAAAATCAAGGTTTGATAATTTTTAGTTTTCCACATGGCTCAAAACCAGCCATCCAAGTAGATTGTAGTAGATTTAAAAAAAAAAATTATTGATGCTATTATTATTTTTGTCTGGCTAAACTTCACGATGTGTGCAGATAAAGATGGGAGGCACAAGTGGAAGCATTCCTGCCTGGCAAATACACTGAGTAAGGGTCACTGTCAGAGTGGTTTGCTGGATGCAGACAGCTTGCTGACACACACAGTGATGGAGAAGGAGAACCAAGGCAGATAAAAAAAGCAACCCAAAGGAACGGTCTAGACCTCTGTCAAAATGATCACTAAAGTGGCCTGGCAGATAATCTCTCTCCACTATTGACTTTTGATGATATACTTTATTGGAGTTGTAAATGTTTCCATTAAATATTTCAACTCTCAGCCATTATTTTAACAGCCAGGCAAGAGGGAAGTTTGAAATACAGGAAAATGTGTAACTGATCTTTGACCTACATCAAACCTAAATTTATGCTGTATCCTTTACATACAAAATTTAGATATGTATGTGAATAAGATAGATGAGCATAAAGTGCTCAAAGCAATGCCATATCATTGTGCATGGCAAACATATCCATATTTTTTATCCTTGCATCAATTAAGATTGATAGAATGGTGAGACTGTTTTTTTTTTTTTCCTCCCTAGCAGGACCACCTTCCTCTTCCACACTTTGAGCCTAGGTCACAAAACGCACATATGAGCAATGGAGCATGTGGTAACGAGCCACTCTTTTCCCATTTCCCTCTCTTCATTTGCTCCATAAAGAGCTGAGCAGTGGCACTTTGTGGGAATGAGAGATTCCTTGAGCATTTACAGCACTGTTAGTGCTTAGTTGCCATCATCCCCAGCCAAGCCAAGCCTTCCTCAGGCTGAGCTGGTGTTGGTGCTTTCCTGCCTCAGATCTGTGGCTGCCTCCTGGGAATGCTCTGCTCCTCCCAGGGTGTCCCAGCCTTGCTTGTGACACTTGCACAGCTCTTGAATTTCTGAACAGCCAAAAATGCTTTACAAAAGCACTGTATCCATTAGCCCCATGGGACAGACGGGGACAACTGAGGCACAGAGAAGTGGAGTGACTTGTCCAAGCTCACAGGGAGTCAAAGACAGAGTCAAGGACCTTTCTTTCTTATTTCTGAACCAGGGATTTCTATCTGCTCTGCAGCCTACTGCTGGAAAGGGGAAGAGAGATCTTCCCCATTTCTAATGGAAAGACCCCAGAGGGGCTGGAGGAGAAAATTGAAATTGGGCTCAAAACAAGATGATATGATCCTTCCCTTTCTGTCCATCCTGACCTTCATGGAAAGGACAGCTTGTTTATTGCTCTGAAGTGGGTCTGTAAGAGCCTAATGGTACCTCTGACACCAACTGCTTCGTTATCCCAAAGACATTAAGGGACTGGGGAAGGGAGTGCAAGAGACACTTGTGCTCAAGGTTAGGAAGGAAGATAGTCCACAAAAGAGGGCTAAATTTAATTTGAAAAACTATGTGGAGCTATTTCTTCTAATTAACAAGAACAGCCTGTGGAGTTGTTGCATTTCTTTCTGGTCCTGTATGAGTCAGAGTCAAGTTTTGTGAGCCATGCTTATTTTCAAAAGGTTTCACAGCCAGGAAAAAAAAACACACTGTAACAACAGTCATTAAAACTAAATATCTATTTCTAGTCAAGCCACTGCGCAGTGTGCTCTTACCATACACTTAAAGAATTTCCCCACTGCATTACAAAGTTTCTTTGACCATCCCCAGCAAAAACATGCTGAAACTGCAACAGGACAGGAAGAGCAGGGAAGGACAGCAGTCAACTTGAGCAGAGTCATGGGTTCATACTCAAAACAAAAACAAGAGCTTAGCTTCATAACAACACAGGGTATATAGTGGGTTTCTTGTTGGCTTTTTTTTTTTTTCTTCCTTCTTAATACTGTTTTGTTTGTTTGTTTGTTTTTAATACAGGTTGTTTTCCCAGTGAGCTAGATTACAGTGGCAAACAGACAAGACATAAATATGCATTGAACAACTTTTTAAACATTCATCCTGCTTTCCTTTGCCAAACACCTGTAAGCTCTGTCAGGGGCGTGAGCACTTAGGGACGTCCTGCTGATGCAATAGCTTCATGGCTTTAAAAACAGAGGTCCACCTCTCCTAGAAAAAGAACTGATTGCCAACAGGAGCTGTCAGCAGCGATTCCACCTCTGTCAAAAGGATTTTAATTGCCAGTATTGATGGGACAAACCTGTAGGATGTTGGCATGGACAGCAAGGTACCTGTGCAGTCGAGTGTGGTAGCTCTCGCTCGCTACTGCAAAGTTTTGTCCCATCCACATCAGCATTTAAATTACCTTCAGCATTCACCGAGGTGGGTAATTAGCAACCAGTCACTCTCCCAGTGTCAGCTCAGGGTCGTTTCCTTAATGTAAATAGACCCTCGGAGGGGGCTGTTTACAGTGCCTTCTACTTTCACTTTTTTTTTTTTCCAGGGTTTGTTGAGGACGCAGCCCCAGAAAACATATTAGGGTTAAGCCCTGATTTTAAAAAAAAATTGAAAAATTAGAAATAAAAATTAAAAAAAAAGGGAGAGAGAGGGAGATGAGGGAGAAGGAGACCCCTCAAATTTTAAGACTTTAAAATGCATATAAAGAAAAATCTTCTCCCTTTCCTCCCTCCCCCAAATTAACGATTTCAGAAAAATAACATATATATTTTTATATATATATGTATATATATATATAAAATAAGATACCCAGAGGCACTGGTTTGCATTAGGGCTTAATTTTTTCCAGCTAAATTAAAAATCAAATCCAGGCATTTGGAATGCCTAAGGGGCACAAAAGCAGCACCCAAAATCATTAACTTTTGCACCTTTTATAATATAGCTCAAACCAGTCAGATTTGCTTTTCAAAATTTTGTAGTAAAATAAAAGTGCTCTTTGAGGAAAATCCATGCAATTAAACAGCAGATGCTTAACCCCTGAAAAATAGAGGCTTATAAGAGAAGTGCTGATAGACCCTTAACCATAGCATCATTAGCAGCAGGTGCTGCTAGTTATTAGTTTTCTAAATAGTTTTAATGTAAACAGTATTCTTAAGCTCTAAGTGTAGCATAATGGTTGGGATTTGCTCTTTAATGCTTTTTACTAGAAAGATACAGCTCATTTAAAATAGCTGGTAGATACAGAAAGCATAAATATACAGTAAGTTTAGACACTGATTGTACTAAATGCAACAATACAAAGAAGCAAACAGGAACACAAATGGTAACACAATAAAACTGTATTACATTTGTGCTTCAAATATTACAATACATTATGTACAATAGTCCAAAATAAACATCTCATGCCAAATGACACAAAAAGAAACAAAAAAAAACCCCAAACAAACTGAAAATCCCAAGAGCAAGCAGAAAGAATCCAGCTGTATATACAGTACCTTTTTTAATTAACATTCAACTCTGAACTGGAGCAATTTTCACTACATACAGATGCAGTCCGCCTTTTATTTCACGCAACCATTCTGTCTCCCTAAATCTATGCTATTCAGTAGGTTCCTGTGTCATTTCTTATATACATGTTGAGCAAAAAAGATAAAAGAAAGTAGTGCTTTTTATTCTTAATGATGTGGCATCCGATCAGCGGACCTGGGGTGCATAACCTTCTTTCATTAAACCCTCCTCATAGTCTGTCTGGCACAGAATCATGTTGTTCTTCAGGAAAAATTTGTCTCCAACACAAAATCTGAAATTGAAATAATAGAGAGAAAAGAAAAAGAGAGTTTGAGGGTAAATTATGGGATATGGTCTTACAGGTGAGGGTTGTAGAACGAGTGCTGGCTGGACAGCACCCAGATGTGCATGTGGGAAAGCCCAGCAGAGGAATTGCCCTGGTGCCACAATTAATCCTGTGCTTTCAACAAAATCTGGTGCATTCAGGCTCTTTTGCTTGCCCAGCCAAAGACCTCATTCAAAGCCCACTGTGGGCTGTGGGAGTCCTGGATCAGGTCACTGGCACACAGCTAAAAACACAATAAATATCCCAGACTGCTGAGCAGAGTGAAAAATAAATGTCCTGCAAACCAGAAGGAAGACAAAGTATAGCAAAGCATGCAGTGGAAAGCTTGTCTGAGATATCTTGTGTTTGTCTTGTGTCCTAGTAAGAATTTCTTGTTATGTTCCAGTTGGGTATTTCACTAGATTTGATTTTAGATGGTGATTCTGAGAACTGCTTTAGCACACACATAACTTACTGTAAAGTTTATGCAAATCGGAGACACGCAGGCATGCAGAAAAAAACCCTTTTTCCTTTTTTTCCTGTAGGAGTTGATTATAAATTTAGTTACTCAGCTAACTACTCTCTCTCTCGTGGTATCATGCACCTACCTTGTGACAGTATTACCTGCATCAGAACGATCTGATTGCTGCAAAACACCACTGAGAGATTGCATTTGCCTCTCTCTGATGAGCAGGACAATCACATAATGTTAATGCTCCTGGCTGGCTGACTTCAAACTTCAAGTAGGATTTCCCAGCTAAAAACATATGCTTGAGTTTAAGAGGGCTCTTCCCTGACACACCCTGCCGTCCTTCTTCCCCTTGACAAAGCCACTCTTCTGGAAGATGCTTAGGGAGAAGTGAATGGGGCAGTGCAGAAAAAAAGTTTCCCTAGTGACTGCCTTGGCAGGGTTACATGGCTTTGTTTGTAGTGAACTCGCCAGCTATGAAATATATTGGGAGGCACTGCTTGCCTTATTCCAATTAAAATGAAAGAAAGTAACCTAAATGAACCCCCTAACACTGATGTGAATAAATGAAACCAGCTAATTATGGATCTCAGTACATGAAGTATTGTTTAATGTGTAAGGGATTATAATGTCCTTTTTTAAAATAATTTCCAAATGGTGACATCTTGGACACAATTAGGGTCAGATATAAATGCTTGTGTTGTTTACGGTAGATTTAACAGCAGAGCAGCTCTGGGAATAGCTGGATATGTATTTAATTGTAACAATTTAACCTTCAAATAGTGGTGCCTGCTGGAGTTGACCCAGTAAAACTCCATAAATGACACAGGTTGACCCCCGATAGTGGTCTGTCTTTATCAGATAGTCAATTTCTAATGATGTTTGAGCAGAAATCTTGGTGAATTGTTACAGATTAAATTGTGTATGGAAAGCAGTCCTTTAATGTTTTGTGAAGTTGGAGGTTTAAATGAGTAGCAGTTGGACTGATTTACATTTGTGAAGATTGGAATGCTAGACAAACAGTGAACCCATTTATTTTCCAACTGGGTAGCTTTGGAAATTTATCCTTATGCTGGCTAAATAGATAGAGGGAAAATAGTGTAATAAAAAAGTGGATTGAAAAGAATTAGCTCTGCTCTTAAAGGAAAATTGGTTTGTTTATTTGTGGACTCTTTTTTTTTTTTTTTTTTTCTGTGGGATTACTGCCTGCTGCTGATGATGATTGAAAATAGAGATTATGGGAGGATCCTGAAATCTTTAAGTTATTTATGGTCAACGCTCTTTTACAGAATGTAGAGGTTCCTATTATTCTTCCCACCCCAATCCTGGTATACTAGGCTACTAACAACACAAAATGATTTTGAATAGCTACGTCGAAATGCAGAATTCATACACAAAAGTTGTTCTTTGGTGTTTTTTTCTAGTTTCCATCTTTTGTATTTTTGTCCATTGATAGCAATGCTGAGAAAAATTCTTTTGTGCACCTTACAAGATTAGGTAAAAGAGTTGTAACCAGCGCCAACATGTAACACTCATTTTTCCCAAAGAAGTCACATTTAAAATCAACAAAAAAAGAAAATCCACCAGTGCAGCAGTAGGAGATGAAACCACCTCTGCACCCAGCAGAAAACACTGAACTGAGAATGTTCAGCTTTGTGCATTCCTTTTGTTCCAGGGCAAGACAGACCTCAGCAAAGTAATTTTTTAAAAGCATTTGGTAAATGAAAAATGCGCTGCTGAAGTGCAGTTCGCTCGCATGGCAATGTTTAACACATGTGGCTCTGCGCAGCATTGTTTCCATCCAAACTCTGGCCGAAGGATTTTTGTTTCCCAGCCCTCAGAGCAGCGACAGAATTTGAATTAACCTGCAGGGGCTACCTGGGAGTGTCAGGATGCCTTTCCCAATAAAAAGTGTCAATGCCTTTTGCTTTAGCAATGTTGATATAATGACCAAAGAAGTGCTCTACCTGTGTGTGCTGGCATGTGACAGCTTTATGCACCAGTGGCCTCAAACACACACAGCTCCCCTTGTGCTCCAAGTGTGCAGCTGTCCTGGGGAGAGGCTGTCTGGGGCCTGGCTGTCTGATAACCTGGGATGGGGTCTGCCTGCATGGGAAGGCATCCTCTGGATGGTTCCCTCTGTCTTGGGGGAAACCTGTTGCTGGTGATGCTTAGGGTTCAAATTCTGCAATGCTTTGATATTACACAAGCTCGGTGACAAGCATATTTGGCTTGAGCGGACCCCTGGGTGTTAAATGTGTGAATTGTGCACTCATTAGGTGACAAAGAGGTAAGAACCAGGTGAAAAACCTATAATTCTGGCATGCTGGCTCCCAGGTCCAATGGGACAGGGCAAGCAGATTCCTCACAAAATTGAGAAATTCTGGCCATTCACACTTTCAACATTATTTGACTCTCAAAACCAGATTTAGCCTCTCCTGAAGTGAAAGATCTGCAACCACTTCAGACTGGGTTTGCACACTGCAAGATTTAAACCTGGCTCAGCTTTAAAATGGGAGGGTAAATTGAAGCCTAGCCTCCCACTAAGGCTGGGGTTTTTTTGTGGAATTGGCTCAGGATGTAAATCAGGGCACAATTTGGGCACACGCATTAAAAGGAGTAGAGGAGCACGTTAAGATGCCACTGTGCTGGGAGTATATAATTAGGCAAGATTATTACTCTTCTAGCAGGCAGATGGTAGTCTTCAGCCTTCCCTAAAACCCTCACCCAATTTTTTTAATAGGCATGCAAGATGAAGAGGAAAGAATGTACAATAGGCTGCATTAACATGCCAGATTGGACTGAACACCATAAATTGATAATAGTACTTTTGACACGACTGTGACATTAGTAGAATGACCATTATAATTAACCTACATCCTAAAGCCCCTGTCATATTTTACACTGGCAAAAGGAAGGCCATTTATATTACAAAATGACCTCTGTTATCACCTTGTTTGGAAGGGAAGGTGTGCCTGGACTAATCACAAGAAGAATAAAACTTCTATTTTGAGCAGTAGCTCTTTCATTGTTCAGAACAGATATTTAAGGAGATCTCACTGCTGTCTGTCATCTTTTCTGATGCACAGGACATGTGTCAAGGTACTGAAGACTACTTAAGAAAGCAAGAGAAATATTGCTCTGAAGGAAGATGGCTTCGTGTGCGCCTTCTCTGGTAATGCCAGATCTTTGTGGCAGCAGAAAGAAACAAGATCTGGAAGCATTTAGTTGATTTCCTGAGGATTAAGCCAGTTCAGACTTACCACACCCACACCCTTCCCCTCTGCTTTTTGCAATCAGGGAGTAACTTGGGCTCTGCTTTTCCCCTTTCCCCTCTTTTTAAATGTTGAGCTTCCAGCAGAACTCACATTAACGTTCACCTATGTGCATCACCCGAGAGAACAAAGCCACTCTTTTACACCACAGATCAACAGTCCACACCTGTGGCTTATTAGTTCTGGGGTTCTGTCAAAATGTCCATTTCAAAGGCTGGAAAGTGGGAGCTGTGCCTGAGTTTGTACATTTTTACCAGAATACACAGACACAGAATCCCAGTTCAAATTCAAATGGCAAACCTCAACTCAGTGGGCTTTTCATGCAGTGTTTTATAAAGGGTGGGTATAGACAATATGTTAATTTGTATTCTAAATTTTGAGACATACAACGAAGATAAGCAGTACTCAGGCCTTCAGAATTTATAAAATGACCACTCATGCAAAAATCTAATATTGGTGTTTGAAATAAGGGTGTCCCTGGCATTGTATTCCCTCTCCCCTGCTTGACAGAGAACAAAGGCAGCATTGTGTGGGCATTTTACACTTTTTACTGGAGGTAAGTGTTTACAGCTACATCAGGACAGCAATTTCAATGAGTATGTAACCATTTTTAGTCCAGTTTCTATTAAAATAAAGGCAATTGCAGATAGACGGGTAGAACAGGCGATTTAGACACCTCTCAGCGATAGCAGATGGGGGTTTTAAGCCCTACTCTGAGCTGACTTCAAACGGCAGAGAGAAAAAAATCACAGGAGCAGGGAACAAGGCGCTAAAGACGGCGGCAGAGTGAGAGGAAGGACACACAAACTCGGGGAAGTGGGAAAGCCGGAGGCAGGCTGACATCATCTCTGTAGTCAAAAGTGTCAAAAGTGTCAAAAAAGGCACAGCTGAGCCCACTTGCAAGATTTTCCACTCCGTTTTGTTAGTCACACTCATGCAGCCTGACAAAGTGTGAAAGGCAGTGTCTGTTTACAAGTTTATTTTTCCAGTGGTTTCCTTCCCCCACCCTTCCACCTTTAAATTTTCTGCAGAAATGAGGTATGTTGAGGTTACTGTCAACGTGGGGTGAAGGGCTTCTGAGGAGAAGTTAAATATGTTTACAGAGAAGAAAGGGGAGCACTCTCACACCATTAAGCTGACTGTCACTAAGCTCTGCAGGTACTTAGGCGATGGAAAAACTTCAAATTAGGAGTAAGCTGGACAGAGACATGAGAGATAAGAGGATGCTAAAACCTTTAGGCTAGGAGCAGAGCTTAATATTCACAAAATTGCTACAGCTTTAAGCATCAGTATCAAGAAAAATGTGGGGGAAATATCTCAGAAACTGTCTGGCTGGAGCAATTAGATCCTGGAGCTGAATAGCTTTATGAAAGAGAAAATAGGAGACAGTGCCTGTTTGACGCCAGGGGACCAGGCTTAGTGGCTCAGGAGCTGTGTCCACAGTCTGCCTTCCTGGAGTACAGGCTGTGAGACAATGCCTTTTTCCCCTCACTGTGGAAAAGTCACATTCAGGAGGCCAATAGAGGGGCTGGCAATGTTATGAGTTAGTTCAGAGCTGGAGTTCACGGCCTGAACAAAAGTCCCCTCAAGTGAAGGCAGCCTAATTACCATCCACACCGAGGCTTGCACTGGATGGTGAGTTGTAGATACTCAGAAATAATAAAGCAAACAGTGAAGTTGTCCATAAAAGCAGAAAAATCACTGAATCATCACAAAGAGTACTAGGCAAAAAAGGGCAGGCATCTCTCTGGGCCAGGACCAACCCTTTAAAGGGTAGGAAAGTGAGGGTCATGCAACAGCAGGACCAATGGATGGGCTGCCCCAAGGAGCAGTGAGATGTGTGCTAATATAAATATTACCTAGCTTGAAAAGCAGAAGGAGATGGAAGGAGCAAGGGCCCAGAACATCAGAAAAAAATTCAGTGCTGGCAAAGTAGTGCAATAGGAAAAAGAACTGTATTCTCATGAACATTGTATGCATTCTGTTAGGAAAACCCTGAACAGTAGATGGTAACTGAAAATGAAACGTGGAACCAAACAGAGAGCACTACATATTCTGAAAAACTACTGTAGAGAAGGACCCAAAGGTTTTAAAATTTAATGGGGGAAGAAAAGATGAAATTGGGTAATAAGGCTAAACAAGTTCTGGAATAGATGGTGAGCCTTGACACACCCATTGGTGATTTTTGGATATATTTGATCTGTTTGTGAAAAAAAAAAGTTGTCTTCAATAAATAAATAATATATTGGTGGAATTAGTGGCTGGAGTGAAAGAAAAAAGCAAACCTAAAATCCCTCAATAACATTATTTTGTGTATAAAGGGGCAGCAGAAACTTAAAAAAGTTAAACTGAAGTCTTATAAACACATCCTTACTCAGAATCTGCTGTGTGGTTTTGATTAGCTTGAGGGGAGGAAGAGAAAATGATCCTAAAGGACAACAGAAACTATTAATGAAATGGTGAGTGACAAGATTTTTCTGTTTAAAAGAGAACAGAAAAAGGTTTCATAGCAGATCTGAAAACCCCCAAGCTGCTGATGGGCCAGGTGTCTAACAATGTGAAGGTTTATTGTTATTCAAGTAACAAAAAAAGAAGATTTGAAGCTATTGTTGAGAGAATGCAGTCAGTGGGATGTTTTGGCATAGGAACCACAGAAGAGCTATGCTGGAGCATCCATGAAATAGGATTTTTTTGTAAAAAACAACAAAATCAATTCTTCAGAGGGCCACTAGTCCCAAATTGTGAGGAAGAAAAGAACTCTACAAGCAGTCTGCTTTATTGGGCTCCATGAGAGCTATTGCAATGGAATCAGAATTAGGGTCACGTTTGAGAATTTATGAAATTCTTTGAAACTCCTGGAACCACTCCCTGTTTTCACTAGATGAACTAAACTGTATTTCCGGTAAATCCATTCTCTTGTTCTCAGTCTAAGACACCTGTAAGACTATTTCAGTAACACTTTGCCCAAAATACATGCAAAGTAAAAATCAAATAAAAGATTAGATTGAAGTCTCAGGAATAAAAAGGCTGAGAATTATTAAATAACCCAGTTAAGCTCCATTTCAGAAGCATCTAGCAGCACTTTTCCAGGGGGATCAGCAGCCCCAGGGAACACCACAATGTGTGTTAGCTACAAAGTGAAATTGCACATTAGTTTGCAGTTGTAATGGTAAAAGAAGAATATTAAAAATATGCATAACAGCTGTGGGGGTTTTTTTTTGGGTTTTGTTTTTTTTTTTTTTTTTTTTGAGTGGTGGGGGGTGGGGGAATAAAAAGAAAGTTCACTTCCTCAGATCCAAGAGAGCTAACTATGATGAAAATCTTTTGCACTCCGGCTAACAAACATTGTCTGCTTTGCTTGACTGATGAAGATTAGCTGACTTCTTACATTAAAGAAGTTTGTCTTGTATGGGCTGAAGTGACAAGACAATAACTAAGTGCTAATTGTGCATAACCAACACTAAAGATATGCAGCCCCATTATGGCATGTAATAAATGAAGCGAACAACAGAAATATATTAGGGGCTTTAATAATGATACCAGAAGTGTGGTTTGGAAAAAAAACAGGATGTGAAGGGTTTAGGAAACAAAACCCAGGACACTCTGTGTGTGTCTCTTAAATGGGTACTGTGGGAGCCTCTGCCTGCCTTGCTCGGCTTCTCAGTTCTGTGGCAAGACAAAATTGATATAGGACTTTAAATAGCATTAGAACCTATAATTACTTTGCATTATTATATAGTTTAAGCAGTGGTTATTACTTGCCTGGTATTTTAATTTCCCATGCAACATGATGAAAAAGGTCAATTTGGCTTTTTTTAAAGAGCGTAATTGTAGCGTGCTACACTTATTAGCAGCTGTACATTTTATGGTTCTTTAGGGATGTTTGATTTTTAAATGGCTACAGTGTTAAAAAATAATACACTGTAGGACAAGGTGAGTTAGGAAAGCTTATTTAGAGCTGTGTCTAGCTTTGTCATGTTAGACTATTATCTTCCTGATTTTTCATTGCTTCCCTAAAAATGTATATCATGCCTTTCTTCCCAATTGAAGAAAGGAAAAAAAAAAGCTATAAAATGCTAAATAGAATCATGTAATAACTGAAAACTAACTGAAAATAATAGGGACATTAAGAGGTGGACATAATTGGCTCTCTCACTTCCTAGACCTCATAGAGGTCCCTGGCAAGGCTGCTCTCAGCTCTGGTGGAGTCAGAAATGGAGCTCCCGGTGAAATCTCCAGCTCCACTCGGAGTGTAGCTGGTATAAACTTGGCTCTATTCAACTCTGAGAAAATCAGATGTTACAATTTTACCATTTTTGACATTCGCTCTCCAACTGTGCCATATGGGTGATGCTTCAGAACAGGGTGTCAGGTTTGGATCCTTGGGATTTTTATAACCTACGGTTTGGATATGGAAATAAAAATAGGACTGTAAGAGGGCCAATGCTGCTACAGAGGAAATGGTGGGAACAACATCTTTTAAATTTAAATGATTACAGTTCTGGCAACAGGAAGAAACAATGTGTACTTTAAAAGAAATACATGTGATAAAAATGAAGAATTAAAGTGAAATTAATGCAATAATGACAAATGGTACTGTTATGCTCTTCTGCAGAAAAGGATCTCAAAGACCTTTATAAATATTAATTAATTAAACCTGACAGACAGCCTTTTGAAGGAGAGGAAGTAACATTATTCTTTTTTATTGATGTGGGACTTGAGGCACAAAAAGTTTTCTGGCCAAGGTCATGGAAGATGTTCTGTATTAGTCCCAGGAACAGCATCCAGGTCTTGCTCTCCATCTTGGGGTTCTACTGCTGCAAAGTGTTTCCTCTTTGGAATGTATGCCCACACCAGTGCCGAGCCAGCACTCAGCTTATGGAGCAGACCCAAGAAATTCTCTTACCTCTGATTACAAAGCTGGCATGCAAAACAGTCCAGGTGATAAACATTGTCCTTTGCTCTCATCACCATCTCAAAGGCAGGTATGAGCTTACTGCAGGCAGCACAGTTTCCTGTAACGCCAAATAACCTGGAGATAGAGAAAGAAATAGATTCTCGATTCACTTTCTTTTTTTATTTCTT
>CM077463.1:71959673-72002173 GCA_039654755.1 Calcarius lapponicus
CCACATAAAAGAATCTAAAAGTTAATGAGAGAGACAGAAAAAATCATCTAAGGATCCAGATTACAAAGCACATTGAAAAACATAGTTTTGAGAACATGTAAATTTTACATGCTGAGAATTATTTAGATTATTAGATGGAGATTTCTTAGACATTTCAAAGCGACTTTGGGACACAAGTACTCCTGGTTTTAAATAGCCTATATTTTCTTACTTCCCACAAGGTATTTTTGAAAATCCTCCCTGTCAAATTGTAGAGAAAAGGAAGCAGGTAAATTTGTCCCACATGCATTTTCATGAATGCCTGGAAAACTTACTTCACTCCCTTCCCCAGAACAGTTTTCTAAATGCTCATTGAAAATTGAACATGCTTCCTGCCAAGGCCCCACTTTGCCTACTGGAGTTAAACCACACAAGAAACAAGAGCAGAGGGGTCCCATTGACCCTGCTCACCCACAGCCCTCCTGGCTGCACCCACCAAAAGACTTTTGGTGGCTCTGCTTGAATTAAATCTTGTTCAATAATCAGAGACTACACAGCAAGAAAGAAAAAAGGTGGGGAACAAGCTGAACACAGGAGAATATGGCCACTTCTAAAACAGTCCTGGATTCTGTCCTCTATCCCCAGCGCTGCTTGTACGTGTTTCTCTAAGCCCCTTTCTTTTAAAATCTTTTATTGACAAAACTGGGATGTTGAAAGAGAGAATCACTAGTAAATTGCAGAACAGGGTGCTCAACAAATCGAAGCCCTTGGCCTCCAAGCTAGATTTCCAACATTTCCCAGCTGCAGGTGGTGAGGTGGACAAATTTCCACGAGAGCTCGGCTTTCTGGACACTGAATTATTTCAGGAAGAGTAAAATTGTAAGTGTCATAACATAGAAGGAGTTAGATAATATGGTTTAGATGCCTATCCAGATTAGGTTAAAACCTTGTCCCTAAATTCAGATACTGCAAAAAAGGTGAAGTGTGAGAAAAGTAAAACTATACAGCCCAGTTGGTTTAAGCGTGTTAAGGAAGGCATTCACACACAATTGCTGAAGCAAGCTTAAATGCCTGCAAAAATCAAAGGCTGATTCAGTGTTTGTCTTGTTTGGCAATGCTGTGAAAATAGGGTTAGTTTTGCCAAACTAGAGCTGAGAAACCCTTTCACCTCAGTCCCCATCCTTTTCTTTTGAAAGCAAACTCAGGGACTGAAGGATTAACTTGGTGTTGGAAGTACTCCCATACTTCCAACCCTGTCTGTGAGGATGCTCAGCCTGTGCCAGCTGGAAACACATCTTTTAATCAAGTCACAAATTTGTTTAATTGTAAATTTTCCTTAACCACTCTGATTGACTTTGCTGAGGGTGAGCTGTGGTGCTTCTCCAGGGCCTGCTCTGCTAAAACTTTGGTGGCTGGATCTCAGGCAGAGAGAAATGTGCCAGCAGGGCATGGCTGCAGCCCCAGGTCACAGCCACACGCTGCTGTGTGTCAGGGTTTGGCTTTCCCCTTTCGCTCTCCTGCATGTGTAAATCCCATCTGGCCCCATCAGGTCACAAGTGATGTTCAGCACTCGTGTGTCAGCAGCTCGCCCTGCACACTGAAGGCAGGAGGTGCAGGTCTCTCCCAGGTGAAGCTGCTGCTCCTCAAACCCTTCTGGTCTATACAGCTATTGTAGAAGAAAGTTATTGAATGCAAACTGAAGTCCAGCAGTTAATGCAGAGGGGTTTTTTTGCCTTTCTGTACTCTTTTTTGCCTCCATATACTGCTTTCACCACTGTGGGTTGTAATTTAATGTAGATTTCCAGTTCGTTCCATCTGCTTACACTAAACTATTTGCTGAACTCTGTCCTGCATCTGCTATCTGCTGATGTTCATGAAACTAAACCTTCTTTTTTTCTTTTACCCTGCAGACTGCATGAAAGAATTCTTTATGCAAAGTTAATGTGGATGAATTCCATTTTCAAACACCTCCAAACCAGACATTCAAAACAAAATATAGATTTACTTCTATATCCTTCTCTAATTAGATTACTTGTGTCCTGTGAAACAATCTAAGCTTTCATTTCAAGGAAGTATTACCAGCCTTAATTTTGCCTGGAAAAATTTGAAGCATGACCAGACATTATTGATGTAATAATAATTTTCTAAAGCTCTGGTTTGAAAAAGCTATGGGAGGTGGGAATTTTGTTGTTCAGTCAATGGAGTGTTAACTCCAAAGCCTAAATCACACAACTTTAAAAAACCTTGTTCATCTTAGGAGCAAATATAGCTACATCGTTTATGTCACAGTCTGCTACCCTGTCCCTTCAGTCATGCAGTCAGATCATCAAACTTCCAGTTTAAAGCTAAAATGCAACTTTAAGGAGTATTCTGGCCAAATTTACTGTCTGCTTTTAATCAAGTCACAAATTTGTTTCATTTTAAATTTTCTCTAACCACTCTGATTGACTCAAATGAAAAGCAGGGATGATTGTGCACGGTGCACAATGATCTATGCCTGATATTGTGGAAATAAATTCAAGTTAAAAATGACCTCCTGATGCACTCAGGGCTCTGCTTTGCACCACCACTCATGCATCGTGACATTCTTAAACTTCTACCAGTAAAGTCAACATCAATATTACATCCATTTCTACAAAGCAACCATATAAACTTCATCTTTCTACACATGCTTTACTTTAAATCATGCATATAAATCCATCTACACGCACAGGCTGAATCTAAAAATTTGCAGATACTCAGCTGACGTATTTTCATTGTCAAGCTCAGGCAACTTAAAGCCAAATTTAATGCTCCAACTCACATAAGAGTAAGCCTGCAATATCCCAAGCTGGCTCCCAGCCTGGGGTAGAGCATACTGGCTCAGACAAAGTGCTGTGGCTATGCAGTGCTGCGCTGGGAAGCTCCTGGCCCAGATAAGGAGGCACTTGCCACTTAGGCGTATTTACACTGCTCCCAGACCTGGAAGCATGTTTACAGCTTGTCCTGCACCATGTGGATGTCACTCAGGGCTGGACCTGTGCCTTTCAGTTGTGGCAAAGCACTGCTGAGCTGTCTGCCACCTGCCCTCCTTTTTCCTCAGCTGAAGGACTGATCTCAAAGGTGGATCACTGATAACTTTGGCAGGATTGCCAGGAATGGGATGGAGGGCAGGGACCCTCAGGGAGGATGACCTTGACCACACTCACACTTCCAGAAGCCACATGGGTGCTGCTCCATGCAGCAGGCACCAGTCCTTGTCCATCTGCAGGCATCACCCTGCAGATGATGTCCCTTGGTGCGGGGGACCTGCAGCCCCTCCTGGGAGGGAGGCAGTGTCCCCTGCAGCAGAGATGGGATGAGTTTCTCACTTGCAACTCCCACATAGCTGCAGGGGAAGCAGAAACCCACAGAGGTGCTGCTAAAGTACACTTCAAACTCATCCACCCACAAAGGGAAGAAGAGATCTAGGAAGAAAAGTGAACAGAATGCCCTCAATGAAGAGTGGATGAAGAGTGGCCAAGCTTCTGTCATTTCCCAACACCTCTATTGTTTCTCCACTGACTAAGGAGAAAAGGTCTAGAGTGGTGCATATGGAGTTTGCCCCTGGAGATGGGGGAAGGGAAGGAAATTAAGGTACAAATATATAATTAGCTGTCTAATGTGAGGGACATAAAATGTAGACATTTTTCATTCTGTCCCAGAGGTGACTGAGAGTGTAGAATCTCTGGGTAAGAAATCAATGCACAGACTGTCAGGTAAATACATATTGAAATATAAGTGGGGGGTAAGTTAATAGTTCTGTGAGGTCATATAATAAAGTCTATAGTTCTTTCATCAGCACTGTGAACAATGCAGTTACTGTGTTCCTCCCCTGGTGTAATAGCAAAGACGGTTGCTAGACTCTGAAAATAAATTATGCCATGCTTTATTAAATGGTAAACAGCTGTTCCAGCCACAATACAGCACATGCTAATTGAAGAATGCCTTAAGCAGTCCTATAATAAAAAGCTTTTAAGAGTTGGAGAGAAAAAAAAAAAAAAGCCAGCATCATGACAGACTTACTATCATGAGTTCCCTTAGTTAAAATTCAACACATGGGTCATTCAAGGTGAGAAGTATATTCTGGGAGAAGATCTACAGTAATGAACATTTAAGAATCATTAGCAGGCTCTTTCATGCCATGATGCTGTAGGCAAAGACGTGCTTAGGTAGGAAGTACAGCCACAAGGTTCACATCGTGTTCCATGTCTTGTTTTGCTAAGAGATATGTATCCAGGAATACAACAAATGTGCCAGGAGAATTGCACTTTCTGAGGTGGTGATCCCCAGCCCAGAAACCTCACTGCTCACGGGAATCACCCTGGAGACCCGGGCAGAGAATAAGAGCTGTGGCACGAGCTGTGAAAAGAGCACATGGAGAAAAGAGAGAGGATGCCACTGGGCATGGTGAGCCCCAAAGTGGCCACGTTTCCTGAGAAGGTGTGTCACTGTCCCTTGGCAGAGCTCTGGCCCCTCGTGCCAGCCTGGTTCTGTCGAGATGAGTGCTCAGCAGTTACCAAAGGAATGCCAAGGTACAGTCATTTTAATTTTTTTTTTTTTAGTTTAGAGGTCTCTATTGATCCCTGCAGCACCTTTCTAAGCAGCCTTGTGCAAATATCCACACTTTGCACCTCAATTTTCCCATCTTTACCTTGCATTGAAAGAACTGGAAGCCCGGCGTGCAAAAGTCCCTTTAGAGTCCTGAATGATAGGTACTATGAAAAATATAAATGTATTTATAGCAGCTACTAACTGACATAAGCATTTGCCCAGGAATGACATTCAGATATATGGCACTCAGACAAGCAGACACTTGCTTTCAGGGAAATTGCCCACAGAGCTAAGCTAGATGTGCATGCATGTGTATGTGTGTAAATGTGTGTGCAAAATAAAAACAGCAAAAACAGTTTCACAGGAGAGAATAAAAAGGGAAAGAACCATGTTTTCCCCACTAGACAACACAATAATTCCTCATCCTGTCTTTGGGATTTCTCCTTTCTAAAAAAAAACACTGTAAGATGAGTGCTGCATGGTGAGTGGGATGATTTTTTTTTCTTTTTTTTTTTAATGCTTGCAATAAGGAAAGTGCTTAGAAATGAGGAATAAAGGACATGCATCAATCCATTAGATGGCATGCAAATATTTCTTTCTGCTCATACAAATCAAATGATGTGCTTGCAAATTCCTGCAACAAAGCACTGGTTTAATGGAACTGCTCCTCCTATAGAAATGGAAACAGGTAAAGTTTTCCTTCATTGGACTGTGTGAGCATTTCCTTTATAAATAAAAGCTGCAGTATCCAAGGTATTTCCTTTGTTGTGTCACCTTTAGGACTTACTATTTGAAGTATTCCATTGAAATGGCTACGCTCTGTGCAGTGTTCAGAATTTTAAGTAAAACCTTAAACAGTTACAAATCAAAGCATCGGGGTACTTTGAAGAAGCACATACAGTATATACATTGCATTCTGCATGCATATGCATTGCTGGTATCTATATATCATCAACACGTTCGCAAAAAAACATTACAGCTTTGGGGAAAAATATTTCAAGCAAAATATAAACATTAAAAAATATATAATTTTCAAAACTCAGATTTCAGCATCTTTAGGGCCGGTTCTAAACGTACGCTTTAGAAATATGTCAGATTCTAAGAGAAATCACCATGACATTTTTCTGACATTAACCCAGTTGTTTTGATAAATATGGCACTACAATAAGAGGATACATTAATTAAATAATTACAAATAATGATTTTTTTTCCTCATGTATTTATTAAATATTTTAGATTTCAAGGTATCGATATTTTACACCTGCATCTGGTTTTATTACTTCTTCCTCGCTCTCTGTGATTTTTGTTCCTCTTCTAAAAAGAATGCTTGAGGAAATTCTGTGCTGTCTCACTCAAATTTATAATTAATGTAGCAGAAAATTATATTTCTAATTAAATAAAACTGAGCATGAATTGAGGCAAATGCTTGAAGCATTATAAACAGTACAAACTTGGGAAAGGAACAAAATCGCAAACAATGAGCAGGTAATGTAACTGCATATATTAGAAACATCTCAATTATTACATCCACAAAGGCAGAACCTAAAAAGCTGCATTTCATAAGAAGGTGTCATGTTGACATATATTGCTCATTAAAAAAGGTGCCGTTTGTATATGGGTTACTGTTCTTCATATGCATGAATACTGGTAACACTTTGTGGGAAAGGAAAGCCCTTGAGATTTTGTGTAGTTTGAATATTTAATGTAACAATAGTTTGCTCCCTAATAAAGAAAGGGAAGAAATTTGGGAGACGAGGACATAAATTTGCCTATTTATTATGTTGTGCTGACTGCAGCTGGGTATCAGCACCCCCCGTACACCTTTCCAGATCTGCTGTTAAAATTAGTGACTGCTCACAGCGGCTGCTCCTTCACCAGAACCACGGAGACTACAGACAAGAAGCTCCCCCCACGTTCCCTCTTTAGGCAGAAAATAGCAGGCAGTGTATATAATATTTGTATATAATATATATGTGTGTGTGTGTGTGTACTAACCTACTAGTTATCTCTGCTTACACCCCGGCTGCCAGCAAACTGTCAGCTGTCAAGGCGATAAGGTGGGCAGTTTAAAGAAGATACCGAAGCCTTAAGCTTCTTAATGTGCCACGAATCAATCCCATGAAAGCAAACAACTTGAAAAAGGGTTATATGTCTTTAGGAAATCTCTCAGCTCCCCTCTCCTTGGCTGGAGCTGGAGTTGTCTCACCCTAATGACCCCCGAAGCAGCCCAGGGGGACTGTGAACAAGGCCGTTCCAGGAGGCAGCTCGCTAATTGAGGGGCTGATGGCGGGGAGAGGGACCCCGCTTTAGCACGTTAAGTGTCCAAATCAAGCATGACCAGATTGACGCGGCCAAATCGCCGTCTGGAGGCCGCTCCACGCCAGCAGCAGCAGGGCTTGTCACACCTGATGGGGCCCCATCAAGTCCTGTTAGGGAAGGGATGTGTTACAGGCCGGGAGCCCACGCCCTGCGTGGGGAATTGCTGCTCCCCAGCTTTCCTGCTCCTTCCCAAACGTGCCCGGGCGGCGGAGGCACGCCTTGCCAGAGGCAGGAGTCGGCGGCTCCCATCGCACAGCCCACCTCCAGCTCCCCTCCAAAAGATCAGGAGGGCTCTCTCAGTTCAAGGGGAGCAGTTGGAGGAATTAATTCTTTCTTCCAGGCATGTGCAAAATGCTCTGGAAAGGAGGGTGTTTGGGGGGTACAGCCTTTGCTCAAAGACACGCAAAAAGGGGGAGTTTTGGCGACACTTCGGACTCCAGCTGGTAACTCCCAAGTGCTCCCAGCTGCCCTGCAGGACTGGAAAGGCACAAGCCTTCCTTGGAGAGACTGAAGCAGGGGATTCAGAGCACAAAGGGCTGTAAAATGGTGAACTCTCGGGCTTTTCAATCATGGAGGGTTGCCTAACTGTCTTCTAGACTCCTGAAAATCCCCCTCATCAGCAGTTTGATCAAGGTGACAGAGACAGGCTGGGATTTAATCCCATCTAGGATTAAAACTCAACAGTTCCTGCCCCACGGTCCTCAGCATGCATCTGCTTTAAAAGAGAGAAGTTCTTATTTTTCCATACTGTCAGGAGATGCGGCCACAATGTGGTCAAGGTTGTCTTGTCAATTTATCTGTTATTTATGTAGAGCAGGGGCCTCCTGAGCTGCACTGAGGTAAAATTTAAGCTGAGGAGGAAATATAGCAGAATGGGAGTTGTCAGCCTCTGAAATTCAGTGGAGACGCTCACAGGCAAACGTTTAGGGGGATATTATAAAAGCTTGAGTAAATCTTTCCTAAACAGCATACATTGTTATATGATGATATGAAAGCAGGCTCTATAGGACTATCAAACCCAGATTTTATTTCTCTACTTATTCAGATCTAAAGAAGGACTGCAGAAAGTCAGGGCATAGCAAGATATGATTTAGAGGAAAAAATATTGGAGAGAGACTGCAAGGCATTATATGGAGAGTATTTCCATATTTACTTTGAAATTTCTTGGGAAACCTGAGCTAGCTTTTGTTTTTTTTTCAGGAATAAAAAGCTAACAGGCAAAGCAAACCCACATCAGACCCAACATGTCTACTACTTTACATAAGTCCCTTTCCCCCTGAAACTTAGGGAACCTTCTGTGAGAAATATCTATCTGTGTCTTTAATATGGATTTTTTTGATAGGAATATGAAGAGAGAATAGTGGAGGAAAAATCTCAAAAGCATCAGCAAAAATCATTACAAGAGAAATAGCATCTAGCAGTAGATCACATATACTGCATGTATTGCACTACACACTCCCTTTCACTTATTTTGAAATGGGGGTCACTAAATTACATCTCAGACGTGACAACAGATAAGTGTAGAGATGGGGATGAAATCTTCCTCCACCTGCAATATCCCTAACCCCAGAAAATCCCGACTAAGTCAGCAGAAGTTGTCTCACCCTGTTTCCCCACCTTCCCTCTGAAACCGGTTCGTCTGCTCCCGCTGCCAGACACCAGGCAGGACAGATTCAAACAGGATGGCAAAGCCAGAATGCCTGGGCATCACTCTGGAGAAGGGGAAAGGGCCATTTTGTTTGGTTTCTACTGCTTCCACGACTCTGAGCCCCTGCAGATGAGCTGATACGCAGCTTCTCCCTCGCCTGCCTGTTGCAGCAGCGAGCAGCAGGGAATGCTGTGAGCATAGACAGGCTGCAGCCATGGGGAGAAAGGAGAGCAGAGTCAGTGAAGCAATCCCATTCCACTCAGGTGTGTGAGCAGGTCAATGCATCCTGCTCTGGACTCTGTGATATCCCAAGGCTGCCTTGCTCTAGGGCTGCTGAAGTGAAGGAGGTGCAATACTGAGACAGTTTGAGGGATGGGGAAGAGGCATATTGAATTGGTCACAGTATTTATTGTGCTCTGCCCAACACAGCAGCCCCTTGGCCCTCCCTGTTGCACTGAGTCCATGGCTTTGCATCTTCACATGTTTTTCTGGAAGGCAATACCTCTGTCATGGAAGCAGTAGGGGAAGGCTGTTCGTAAAAATAAAAGTGCTGCTCAAACATATGCAAGCGAGCAATGTGGGAGAAGGCACCCTTAGGAGGAGACACTGAATGAATGACTCTGGACATATTCATGCTCTTCCTGCAAACCTGAGGTCACCTTGAGTTTGTGACCACATCTTCCCCTCCCTGGGGAAATATCCCCTGCCACAAGTGCAGCAAAGCCCAGTCGATCTGTCCTGGCACCTGTACCAGCTGCTGTTGCTCCATAAACATCTGAAAAACATTCCACAGACACATTCCCATGCATGCCACCCACCCATAACCTTAAAGGGAGAGAAGTCTGGCAGCACTGAAGGAGTGTTCTCTATTTTCCTGCACTTTTTGGAGGCCTTTGTGTCAGTGTAGAGAAGATTTTAGATGCTGTCCAAGCAAACAGGAGCTACTACTGCTCCAAGCCATTGCTGGTGACTTGATTGAAGCACAGTTAAGCAGAGGATAACATTTGCAGTGTTCCTGCTCCAGTACTGTAAACCTCAAATTCCAAAATACACCCACTAGAGAAATAGGAAGCAGTGAAAATCACAGAGGTGCCTGACTCAGTCCTTTCCAGCTTGTTTCTGCCAGTAAAATACAAGCCATTAGATAAAATGCTAACTTGGGTTGCAGATCTTTTATTTATTCCTCCCTACAACTGTTCAGTCCTTTGTCTGTTTCTACCTCATTCCATTCATTTTCTCTCCTTTTTATTGCTATTTCTTTTATTGTTACTTTCTCTACTATTCAGGCTTTTTTTGCTTCTGCCAGGTCCATGCCTGTGCATATTCACTGACTCTCACTTAGGACATTATACTTTTGTGCAGACCCTGAGCCAATTCTCCATTCCACCCAGGTTTCAAGCCTCATCTTCCACTGGAGTGCATTTTCCTTCTAGCTCCAGTTACATTTCAGGAATAAAACTTTTTCTAAATTGTCGTGAGGGGCTTCCAATATTTCCAGTCTGATAGGTACTGATTTTAAGAGGTATTTCTGAGGATTTTAAGAGGTATTTGGCATGGTCACCATAACAGACTTAGGACATGTCCCATTGATACCAGGTCTACTCTGGCTTTCCTGTCACCTGTGAAGTTAGGTGGGAAGATTTTAGGGCAGTTGGAACTATGTGATCTTTAAGGTGTCTTCCAACCTGAATTATTCTGTGACTCTGTGATACTTGGTAGCATAAGAGGTGAGTTTAAAGTCTATATTAAGGATGATGAATGATGATAGATGAAGCAATGGAAGAATCTTTCCCTTTCTATAACCAGCTACTGGTTGTAAGAGCTGTAAGGGAGGGGATTAGGACAGGCTTCTTTAGAAAGAAGCCTGCCAAAATCTTATTTATTAATGTAGTGAGAATGGTTATAAGGGATATTCCTGTTCAAAATTTACTGTTGTAATTGGCTACTCTGCTGGACTCACTGTACTTGTACCTCAGGCAGCACACAACCAACTAGACAAGGCTCGAGCTGCAGCAGTCCTCAGCCCTGCACAGCACAGTTATTCCTAATTTCTTGATTAAAAAATTGTCCCATAAATTGACATTAGGAGATTTGGGGTGGAACTGGGGATTTTGAGAAAGAGGCAGACAGAATTCTCGGAGGTTTCTCATGTCCAAATTCTTTGGAAATCTAGCCTCGAGCTCTTCATTTTGATGTGGTTCATTTTAGCATGAGAGAGCAACTTGAGATGATTTTAATTTAAAACAAAAAAAAAAAAAAAAAGAAAATTATCCTCTTTACAGACATGCACGTAAAGGGGGAAATAATAAGGCCAAAACCCTTCATGCTACATTTTAATTGAAGCTGGAGAAGTATTAATCAGAGGGCAGAGAGACATTTCAGAACAATCAGTTACACATCAGATATGAAGCACACCCAGGGCCAGCTCTGCCTGGCAGGACAGAGGGTGAGCTTTGCAAACCAGCACAGTGGCAGTAGCCCACATAAGCCTGGTCTGCCCTGCTAGACCCAGCCTTTCCCTCACAAAGCACAGCTTCATGCAGCCACTGCTCAGCAGGGATTTCGTCACCTGCTGCCCCATACAGGCAAAAGGCAGCTTTTCCCTCTAACTCTCCCCAAAAGTTCTATTAAGGGATTTCCCCACTATTCATTTGCAAGTATTAAATTGAGCTGAAATTACTGATGGGTTATTCATACAGATAATGGCCACAAATTCTGCCATGTGCTCCTCATGTTCCTGCTAGCAAACCCTATTTCTGACTCAGCTGACCAAAACCCTGCTAGTTTAAACAAAAAGTAACACTTTAAAAACTGTGCTTGTACAAATATGTGTTTCCACTCATTCTGGATGGTTTTATTGTACTGATACAATATATTCCTATTATTTTGTATTGGAGTATTTTGCCAATATTGAATGTCAATATTTCTAGAAGGGCAGGTTTTCATAGTGTTGAATATTCCTTAGTTCCATAAAGAAAAGATTGCAGACTTCAGAGGGATGAATCATATCCACACCAATTTCCTGGATTGGACCATGTGTTACCACACTGTAAGAGTCTGTCTGGGAAAAAAAACCCCAAACTTATGTGCAAATGGAACAAATGTCTGATACCAGGCAGAAGTGTTTTATCCTAATGAAAAAGCCTGCTTGTTAACTAGGCTTTGCTTAGCATTTTTATTTTTATTTAGAGTGTTCCCACAGGCCTATTAAATTCCCCTACTCTTAAAACTAATTAAAGGGTATTTTAATTATCCAAGATATCTCAATTCATAGATTATAAAATGTAGAAAGAAAAAAAAAAAACATAGTCTGGAGAATAATGTGCAGCATATTGCAGTTACAGCTACTTCCCCTGGATCATTGCTCTATAATTCCATAGGCTTCCATATTTTCTATTTATTTCCAAAACAAATGCTTCTTTTCAGCTTATTATGATTCCATACTCTTTTCCAACAAAAAGGGCTTTGTTTGCCATCAAACACTATTTTGGGTTTTTTTACATAGTCACAGCATCTCTGAGCAGAGCTGAAATTCCAGAATCAGAGAATACTTCAGGAAGTACAGGACAGAAATTCACATTTGCACCTGTGTTTGTTTCAGCAGTGTAAATGGCTGGTTTATAATCACTGAATATTTGCAAACAGGCGCACTAAAATGCTTCCTGACACAGATATTAGCTGAAATTATAATTGCACACTATCCTTGGAATGATGGCTTTTTTCTACCAATAACTCAGCCCATATATAGAAAACTATTCACCAAAATTAGGCACCATTATCAGATCATCTCAATTAGGAAAAAAAAGAATATGAAAAAATTCTATGTTAAAAGAATTCACTTGAAAACTTTGTGATCTCACATTTAATCAATTAATTGTGCGCAGAAAAGGAACCGCAACATTTCTGATTTTTCTCATCTACTGTGAAAAGAGAAGAGGAGGAAGGAGAATCACAGATGAAATCTATGATTGTTGAAGGAATTGCTTTAATAGAAGTTGATCTAACAGTTGAAAAGCAGGAAAAATCCCAAACAGTCTTTATTCCTAGGGTGATTTATTTCCATGCTCCCCCAGCATCAGTTTCAGTGAGAAAGTGAGGCAAAACTCCCTCCTTGTGCCCAGCACAAACCCCTGAACTAATTCAGGCAGGCTCAGGAAGACGAGGAAAGCCAGCTTCCAGAACAGATGGTAGCACCTTTCAATCCCTCACTTGCAGTGCCAAACAGACACAAATTGAATATTCTGTGGTCCCTTCCTTTTGTGACCACGAGCCTTGTGCAGAGCTCCTGCACTAAAGGGGCTCCATGGAGGCATTTCCTGGTGAGCCACAGTCACAGCACTGATGGAAAAACACACAACACAGCACCCTCAGCAGCAGCACCTCCACACAAGGACCAGCTGTGTATAAAACAGATTCACAGTAAGAGCTCCCTGCTGTACGAGGGAAGGAGCTCTGTGTTGCTGTATCTTATCACTACACCCTAAGCATTTCTGCAAAAAGTTGTATAAATTTTTAAACAAGCAAATACTCTTATTGTGCTCAGTGGGTTCACTTGTGTTAGGAGGAATTACAGGGCTGGCACCAAATGGGCAATAGTCATTATCCTCTTTTTCTTTTTTTTTTTTGTTTTTTGTTTACACACATGTGTGTAGAATCATAGGACCACAGAAGTTTGGGTGGGAAAGGACTTTAAAGATCATCCAGTTCCAACCCCCTGCCATGCACAGAAGAGTGTATCCACATTGCAGCAAACAGAAAATGTAAAAGCACGTCTAAAAGAGAGGGATTTTTCTTTTTCTTTTTTTTTTTTTTTTTTGGTGAATGCGCAACAAGATGTATCATCTTGTTCTTCTACTAGTTCTACTCTTGTAATTATTACCATACTTCCTCTCTAGTGACTTGTCTGGCATGACAAAATCTTCTGACAGAACCAGCCATGCAGACTTTGCAATTGATGCACTACAATTCAGGTTCAACCATCCCATCCTCTGCCTACAAAGGCAGGATGAGATCCCCACACAGGTCTCAGCAGCAGCACCATTGCTGAGAATTTGGAATCAAGGCACCAGACAAAAACAGGTGAAATCAGCAAAACTAGGGAAAGCATAAGAAAGTGATGAAAAGTAAGGAATTGTTCTGATCGGGGGGATAAGAACTGTCCACAGTGCGCTGACACTTTAATCATACATAAATTACAAGGGGGTTTTTACAGCTATTTTCATGGTGGGGTTTTCCAGCCTCTGTGTCCCAGCAGCTTCTTGGTCTCTGGAAATTAAAGGTATTGAAATATGCCCAGAATGTGTGTTCACCTGCTCTCAGCTGCTGGTTCCACGTGTATGTCCAATTCCACAGTGAATGAGTTTATAACCTTTCCCCATCCCCCCTCAGTATTTTTGGGGCTATATCCCAACACTCACTTGTGACCTTTCCCCGTGGTGGAGTGGTTCAACAGCTGGCCAGATGTGAGACTGCTGGAGAGTCAAATTGCTCTTGTTTTGAGGTTTTAACAAAAAAAGAAATCTAGCATATTGTGTTTATACTTAAATTATTATTTCACTTATACAGTAATCACTACTATAAAAAGGAAACTTTCCATAAAGGAATTATGGAATTTCAGCAAAAAATGTATGTATACATGTTTGAAATAAAAGAGGTTTTTTTGAAAATACAAAAATTCTGTTTGCACAGTGTGTGAGACAGAATAAAAAAAAAACAACCCTAAAGTTAAAAATTATATTGAAATATTGAATAATTTTAATGCAGACTGGAACACCCACATTGCAGAATTCAAACCTACAAGTAAAATTGACTACAAAACCAAAATTGGCTTTGTTGGCTTTTATTGCCCTAATCTCTGAGAAATGTGAAAAGAAAACAAAGAGAAAAAAGTATGAACAGCAAAAGAAAATGGATTTCAGACCTGTGTTTGTAATAAATCGCTTGCAACAGAAATATTTCTTTAGAGCATGCAGTAGAACTTAAATCTGGCACCACCTCTTTCAAACTCTGTTGAAATCGTGTGTTAAATAAATATTTTTTCTTCAACAATAATCTATTAACTTGAAGGCTTAACAACTATTTAGGCCTGATACACAAAAATAGCAGTGACGACAGCGCTTAATACAATTTCATATGCAGAACCACCTCCAGGCTCAGAGTTCAGAAATTCAGAAATCTTCAAAGGGCATCCTCTAGATGTGCTTTAAAAGGCACACATGGCCTTGCAATATTTTCATGGCAGGAGAGTTAGCAATTAATTCATACAAATAATATTATATTATTGGCAATCATCAGGAATATAACTATATTGATAGGGAATTATTTTTAGGGGTTTTTTGTTTGTTAGATACTTTGTACAGAGGTGAATATATTAATCTTACCATCAGCATGGTAAAATGTTCTTTTAGTAGCTGAAGTAAGGCTGTTACAAGGGGGAAAGAGAATAAGTGAGGAACAAAACCAAAATAATTTAAACCTTTTATGACATTGATGGAGGAAAAACCCTTCCTGCATTGTTATGTTCATTTATTTTTTGTGACTTTCTTACACCTAATGAACAAACGTAATTAATGAAAAATGCAATTTGTTCCTGGCTGATATCAGAGAACTTCCCACAGGTTTTTCCATTTAAAATAAGAAGCATCTGAATAAATATTCACTTTTAAAAAATTACTTAATGTACATGTTCTATTGCTCTTTTGGTTTAACTTTTCAATTTCTTTCATCTCTGGGGAAGATTTTGGGTTGATGAACACAAAAATGATATTCCGTGGAAAAAACCAAATGAGCAACTTGTGGAGCTTCCAAGCTCTGAGGGCTCAGACACTTGCATTTTACACTTTCTTGGACCTATCAGATACAGAAATAATTCTGTTTATCTTCTGCACAAGGGTTGTCCAGTCAGTGTTTGAGAGGTTAAAACTTCTTCACCAAGTTGTGATTTTGCTAAATAATTGCAGAAGGCAGATAAAAACCAAATGGCTTGTTGGTCCCCCACAGACTGCTACACATCATGAACTAGCAATTAGAAATCTGCAATGAAGAACTGGGAAGGGGCAAATAAATTCTACGTCTGAATTAGTTACCAATAAGTTGACCACTATTAATTTAAAGCCTACATCTGATGATTTAACTGTGCTAGCTTAGCCACAGCACAGCATTTGTTCACAAATTTGAGCTGCTAATCTCACTATGCTTCTAAAACCAAAGACAAATGTGGAGGAATGCACAAACTGATTCAAATTAACCAGGACTCACTACTCATTTTATGAAAAGTGTTGGGTGTGCCTTGCATCCAAAAGCAATAATTGGTTATGCACAATGCTCTGCAGCAGAACTGTTTAAAAATCAGAATTATTCCTAAACTGTTTCACTTAAACATTTCTGCAATAAAATCCTATTGAACTGTTGCTTTTATTAATTTTTTACACACCAGAGACCAAGTGAATGCAAGTTGATTTTTTTTATTTTCTTCCTTCTATGCCTTTATTTTTTTTTAAACTTTACCTACTACTAGCAAATAAACTATCCCCTTTTTTTTAATAAAACCACAGCCTTGAGTTTTGGCCCCTTAATAGTAGCCTACATGGTCGGCTACCCTTGGTGTTAAATTTTCTTAAATTGTATTTCTGTCAGTATATCATTTTTTTAAGCAATGGACCCTATAATAGCAAGCTCTGTTCTGTCAGGAGTACATTTTAACAGCGTGACACAAGTATTTTTCACTACAGGAGACAAACAATGATATGTATTACATGCAGTAAACATTGCCTTTGGTACATAGGGTTCTCTTAGCATTCATCTGTCTAAAATTTCATTGTGTCCTGCACAGGGAAAAAAACCCTGCCTCTCATTATCTATTGCCGAGGGCTGTAGGTTTGTAAAGTGCCAACAATGCATTGTCACATTTCTCACAAAACAAGGGCTTGATTGAATATTACAAGAGCAGTAGAGACCCAGCAAGGTGGATTAGGGGATATTTTAATAGTGAAAACAAAATAACAAACCTTTCACTGAGCTGCTTAACTAAGAGTATTGTAATCAATTTCCTCTTTTTTCCTTAAAACAGGTCCCCTTTCCCCAAAACAAGTAGGGATAAGAATTTCATCAAATAAAGACATTTTGTGCTTAATAGCATCCTGGCAAGAGGAGAGGAAAAATGGCAATTTTTCTGTGGGAAATGCACCCAACCCTGTGATTTTACAGAACAAGGACTGCGATAGCAGCAGTTCTGAAATTCACAGTGAATTTACGTGGGGGCTGCCGTTCAATAGGTAATCAGATTTTTATACTCCCAGTTACTTGGGGAAACAAGTTTCCTAGCGCTCATGCACATGAAGGGCCCTTTAGGTACAAGGGACCACCCCTGAGGATCTTTTCTCTGACATCTCTGTCACACTTTAGGTGGCTGTACACGGCCTCACGTGAGCCATGGGAAGCAGGGTCATCCCCTCTTTTTGTGCATCGGGTAGGCTGGGAGTGCATTTATAAATGGCTCAACACTGGCACAATTCCCTGATTCCAAAAACCAGCTGTGGAGCACCCAAAGAGGCCTCATTGGCTTTGCTGAACTCAAACATGACTTTCCTGCAGCACCTTAAACTGCAAGCACCACAAATGGGCCATGAGCAGGAAATTATGCAGGAGAATAAAATCAATCAAAGTATACAAAATTACTCGGATGAAAAACCAACGCATTATTCACTTGTTAATTGATCCTTAAAAGAAATATGACTTTCCCCCTCCCTTTGGAGGTAGAGTCATCATGGTCAGAAAAAGAAAACAAGCAGGATTGATTAAATTTTTTAGAGAGTCTGGGTAAATTCACTCCACCACAAAACCATTTTCTGTTGTAGGCAAACCACTCCCAAGCTCTCAGTTACCTCTATTTTAACAGGACATTTTCTCAGCTCCAAGGGAAGACACCTTGGGAAGAAATCCTGCAGTCCCAGGTTCAAATGTACAGCAGAACTTCCTCCCTCAAAATCTGGAAAGGTTTTTAGTGACAGGGAATTATTGGAAAGGGATTATCACCAGCACTGATGAAAAGTAAGCTAAAAACATTTTGGTGAGATCTTCTGGGCCCAAAGTAGAGAGGTCTGCAGCACACACCAAAGCAGCAGCCTGTATACAGAGGATAAGGTTAAAACAAACAGCCTGTGGAGCTGGGGAGGGAGAGAGGGAAAAGGAGAAGCAAATGTCTTTTTAAAAGGTGACAAGACTTCTTAAAAAGGCTGTTATGGAAATTACCAGGGATTTCTTCTTCCTCAGAATATTTTAAATTAAAGAGCTGGCATACAAAACGTCCAGCGGATCGATCAAGGAGAGGCAGATACACAACTCTTTATCCCAGGCACATAGTTCATTTTGCATCTGATAACTGTTGGCTGTTGTCAGCGCTGTTTAATGGCTGGGGGGGGGGTTAAAGGGAGAGAAATTTACAGCTGTTTCACAGAGACAGAGAAGAGATCATTTGCTTTACATAGCCTTCAAAAAAAGAAATATAGAGAGGAGCTGGCATTGGTAAATGCTGAGTTTCCTTGCCAAAGCCTGTAGCCTTATGAGATTCTCTATGCATCTTCTGAGCTGAGCTGAAGAAGGTTTGGCTGGAACAAAATTGCTTCTCACCAGCAACATCTGCTACGAGATCTGGAGATCTCTGTCATAACAAAGCCTGTTTTCAGATTCCTGCCCTCCTGTAGGTGCTGAGTGCCAGATGAAGGGGCTGGAACAGGATAAATGGACTCTGCAGGCCCTACGTCCAACTGAGGGGGAATTGCCATAAGAATGGGGAAGCACAACCATAAACTCCCATCCAAGGGCCCTTCTGACAAACTCTGCTTTGGCAGAACCAAAGGACGGTTCACAGCAGATGTTCTGGAGAGACTTGGCAACATTATGCTGAGTTCCTTTGGCAGTGCAGGTCTGTAAGTGTGCAAAAATAACTCCAAGATTCTTAGGTTGAAATTTCAGCACTGGGTGCAAAATTCCTGGGTTTTTCTGTTAAGAAAATTTCCCTGTCCAACCATGCAGGAGCCCCTCTGGCAGTCATGCTGCTGAGCTGGAGCCAAAGCCCTTTTGGGGCAGCCCCAGTGACCTGACAGGGACAGGTTCCTGTGTGGTTCCCCACACACCCCACACTCATAAGGCAGAGCAGGTTCCCCTCAGCAGAGTCCTGGATCCGTGAAGCAATTTATTCACAGTGCAGTGACACTAACATTTTGAGCTGGTGCCTCTGAGGAGAAATCCCTAACTAAAGAACCCCCGGGCTTTTGTCCCCTCATAGTCCAAGCTCAAGGTTCTCTGGTGTTTTCCTGTTGAGCCATCATCTCCTGCCTTTCTCTGTGTGCCCACAGGTCCCTGTTATGCCAAGCAGAGTTACATGCACTGGCTCTGCTCCTCCACACATTTAACTCTTTCCTAACTCGTGTATCTCCAGTAGGGCCTGTCTGAGGAGGTTCCCACCAGCACTTCCCTCATCCTGACAGAAAGGAGCTGTAAAACTGGAAAACCTAGGCTGGGGATGCAGGGAAAGGACATGGAGCATAATGGTACTGGGCTACAGGAGGCTATCAGAGAAAAATGCACCAGGGAGGCTGAGAGAGAACCTGATGTGTTGTCACATCAGCCAACGTTGCTCAGAGAGCTACTGCCCTGAGCCTTCACTGCCCATCCAGCCATTATGCGTCAGAGCTGCAGCCTGACCTCTCCCACTCTCTCACAGCATGGAGGGGAAGGGGTTTCAGCTGCCCTGCTCTCTGCACTGAAAAAAAAAAAAAAAAAGAAAAAAAAAAAGAAGTACTTATGTGGCCCATTTCCACTCCTTCATTTCTAAAGAATGCAATATTGAGGCGCCAGTGACAAGTGTGTCTTTAACACAGCTGATCTATAAAGACTGCCATGTAATTAGGTTGCTTGATTTCTTGAGACTTCAGGAAAAGCCAGGAAGCCCAGGGTGGGCACATGTGCCGTAATTGCTGTGGAACAAGATGCTCACCCATCTGTCCAGAGCCTTGAGTGTTCATTCTCTCCAGCCCCACTGACAGACACAGAAGGCCAGTCTGACTTCAGCATTCATAGGTGACATTGCTAGAAGAGGCTTGCCCCCACCTGCTTTTTACTACAGCAATTAAATATTCATGCATTTGCTACAAAGCTTCTAAAGCAGATGAGAAATACTCATAAAACTGGATTTTAATCACCTCACCTTTAGTATTTCATCCCAGACACTTTGCAAATGCTGGAAAGATGTTGACTACTCCTAAATAAATGCATTGGGGGGGGGGGGGGGTAAAAAACAGACAAACGTCACATGCTGCTCACAGCTCTGTGTCAGTGCAAGAGTCTGATGTAAAACCAAGTCCTTGGCTAGTGCTACCATGAGATTTTCATGTGCAGCCCAAAGACAAAGCTGGGGACCTACTCTCCTCCCTTGTGCATCAAGCTCATTGCCAGTAAGAGAACCAGCAAGGAGGGGAAGCTAAAGGCGGGCTGGATTTTGCCATAGTCATTACTGTGTATCCTTCATCATCCTAAGGCACAGCTCCTTTTCCTGTACCTCCCCACCACAAATTTTGGGTGAATATTAAAAAAATCTCTAAGATCTGTTGTTAAAACTCACAAACCAGAAATTCTGCGCTTTGGTGCAAGCAGTGACTTGGCTTGTGGGACTTTTTGGAATCACTGCAGCAAGTCGTGAATGATGTATGAAATGAAAAATCCCTGCTCACTGCACACAATTCAGATAGTAAAATCTCCCTGGAGCATTAAAAAAAAAGCACTTGAACGTGTCATTTTATTTTTGTCCTGTGCCAGAAGACTCCCTCATCTCTCCCCAAGAACATGCAGCTACCTCAGCTATCACCAGAGATGAGAAAGCACTCTTGGAGCTGAAGTAGATGGGCTCAGTTTACACAGTGTTTCCAAGAAAAGACACAGTGACCTGGAGCAAACCAGACAGAATTATATTGGACTCAGGCCTTCCTCCAAACACAGGTTTTTTGGTCATTTTTTAAAGTAATATCTAATCTTATCAGCCTGACTCTATAACTTGATTGACCTTTGGAGATTGCATTAAGGAAGCAACAACAGCATGCTCAATGCAGTTAGGGCCATGAGGAGAAACATTTGATAAAAATATCATGTGTGTGACTAGACATCATTTATGTTGGGACAAATACAGCAACATGCTTTGAATTCAGGCCTTTATTCTTTCTTACCCCTTTACTGGAACATTTTTACTGTGCCTGCCCTTTGGTGGTGACCTTTTAAATTTGGCAGAGCCAAATGTCTGCTGCCATAATTTAGCCATCTTTTGACTTGCTGCATGTGGTGCTAGTACAATGGGATAGGAACTTTTTCTTGTGGTTTTTGAATTGTGTGTTTTTTGGTTTTCTTTTTCCTTTGGAAGGAGGGGGTAGCTGTGGCAGCAGCAATGCAGAGCACAGAGGAATGCTGGATTGCTCTCAACAGGGATTTCTTCCTTACCCCAACTCCTGCATGCAGCGGGCAGCCTCTGCTCAAACACACACACAGAGCCCCCCTCATCCCTTCCTCAACATCCAAAATGACAGATCTCCAGAATTAATCTTGCAGCAAAACCACTCAGTTTGGAGCACACAAACTGTCACTCTTTGCCAATCACTAAGAAGTGGGGAGTTGCCCAGTTTGCTGGTGTTCATTTTGAGCAGGGGGAGGATGGAAAACTGACAGCAGGAGTACAGATCTATGGAAGAATGATCTGCCCAGATGCAGATGTCTTGGTGGCTGCATTTACTTTTAGGAACAGAAAGCAGGGGTCCCATCTAAAGACAACTGATGTTGTCTTCTCTTGACAAGTTTTCTTAAATTTGCAATTTAATAATTTTTCCTCCCAAATTCCAGTGATGAGGAAGGACAGTCACTTACACTGGCATGATGCATCTGTCATTTTCAGCATTCTGAAATTTTGGGGAAAGCAGCTGTTAACCCTTCCACTTCTCTCGCTTCTTCAATAAACAGCAGAGCTCTACCTACTCCTCCCCGTTGTACACAGCAGAAGGAAGAAGGGATGGGGGGATCATCAGACACCTGAGGCAGGGGCAGACACAGAAATTCACATGTGTCCTCCACCCATCAGCAGTGCTGCCTTCAGCAAGCAGCTCTGCAGCGAGGATGAATTAACAAATTGGATTTTTTTTTGGTTGAAGCAAACCAAGAAGGAGACAGCAAAACCACTGCTGGTATCTGCTGTATTCCTGCTGTCAGGAAGATGGCATCTCTGGGTGTCAGCACCCAGCCCTGCTGGCAGCTCCTGCAGCACAGGGGTGAAGAGCTCCTCAGTGCCTTTTCTCAGCAAACACACCAGGTCTAGGCTAGGTTTGGTTTCAGAAGAGCTCAGCTAGAGCTTAAGGAGCCAAAGAACCAGGGCTCAAAAGCATGGATGAAACAGTTCTTCAAAATTTGGGGGTGAGAGGGTTAGTTCTTGAGTGCCTTGTAGGGATAGTGGTTTCCAAGCTTACAGTGACAAAAATCACATCTTTCCACTCAGGGAAGATTTTTTTTCTGGGAAACTTAACATGCTTGCAATCATTTTCTAAATCTGTTTTCTTCTCATTCCAATTTTTCTTCTTTTTTTTTTTTTTTTTTTGGGAAGGAGAAAGAGAGGGAGTGGATAAGAAATACTTGTCCCCTATACCAGCTTTTTGATACTCTGCTAAAAGCAACAGTATACTTGTTATATAATATTGACAGTATTGCACAAATCAGCCAAACAGGAGGCGCATGGAAGTTGGTGGCAAGAACTAACTTTTTGAAAAAGCACACCTTGAAACTGGAAGGATGAGGAGAAAGAGCTGGGTCTGAAAAGAAAAGGATTTATGGTGTTTAAATCAGACAGAAGTATGAGGTGGCTGTTTGTCTGCTAAAATAACCTTACACATATATTTATATAAGCACACATATAAAATAGATAAAAATTACTTTTTCAACAGTTTATTAAGAAAACTGTTTATCTGCCACCATAGTGAGATGATGTGTTAATGACAAGATTACTCAGGATAGTCAATTCTGGAGTTATTGTTCAGACACAGTACACACCTATCAAGACTGATAATCTGGCAAATTACAGTAAATTTTGCAAATATATACTGGCTTTTACTCAGAGAAAACCTTGTAGCAGAGGAGACACATTTGTACAAGGAAGGAAAAGAGGTGGATGGAAGAAAGCACCAGCTTACTGCAGCAAGGACAGGCTGTGCTTGGGATTATCCCATGGCCAAATTGTTAAATGACTTGCACTGGGTGCTACCACTACCACCCTACATATTTCAGGGGTGCTCTTACAAAACACACTCGTATGTTTTACCTGTAATTATCAGGTGAGAACCTAGGAGGAACAGGGAGACTAAAGAAAGATGCTATTACAGGAAAAGTCTCAGGCTGTGCTGCACCTGGGGGACAGAGAGTAATTGGGACCCTGCCTGGGACCCATCAGGGGTCATCATGAAAGGCCTCAGAAGAGCACAGAAGACACCCAGAGCTGGATTTGTGCGCTTTGTTTTGCTCTCTGACACCCTTCCCAGCGATTCACTCTGCATTATGACTGAATTAGGTGAGGAGGTGCTGGGGGAAGTGCTCTTGGCTAACTTCACAGCACAGCCAGGCTCATTAAAACCAGCACATTTGCTGCAGTGTGTGCAGCATTTCCTCCAGGTTTTAAGATTGTTTTAGTAAGTGAAGTTCTGAGCAAAAAGAATACATTTTAGTTTACTTTTTAGTGGCCCTGCTATAAGTATTCATTGTCACGTTGGATTTTAATATTTTTTATTACTATATGGAGCATAAAAAAGTATGAAAGCAGTATCTTAATAAAAATGAACATATTCTTCTGGAAGCCTAAAGCTGCTAAGTACACAGCACATGTTCATTAGTGCAATTTTGGGGCATGAAGAGAAGGTGAATCGAGAACCCAAGGTTCACAAGCATCAACACAAAACCTCAGGGCTTTTTGGTAAAGTTTTATCTCACCTCCAACTGCTGCTTCCCAGGAAAGCTGTGGAGAGCGGAGCCCATGGGGTGTAGAGCCAAGCCTAGACTTGGACCATTAAATCATTCCCCAGCAGTTTGATTTGGGGCAGTGGTATGTAGGATTAGCATACAAATAACCATCCTTCCTGTCAGAGACAAACAGGGCAAGGTTGTCACTGGTGTCACAACTTTGATTGACACCCCAGACACTGCAACAAGGTGCCTGGCCAGCATGGGAGCCCTGGGTCTGAGCATTGCCTGCACCAGGGAGGTTTGTCAACAGCACGCAAAGAACAAGGACACAGCAATTCAAGAGGGGTTTGCAGGCAAAGCCAAGCTAATTTTAAAGATTAGGCTCTGCTGGGGCATGTTTCTAAATTAATAGGGCCCATACCTTTCAATAGGATTATTCCAGCTACACCAAGTCAAACACATTTGTGGGATTAGATTTAATGTTATTTTGGTATGGAGCATTCTTAAATGTATCAGATTACAGAAGCCAGCAAAAACTAGTGCAGAGCAGCTTGTTATTGCAACTGCCCTCCTCCTTCTTAACACTTTGTATAAGGCAGACAGACACATTAGGCTTATAAAGACTTCTTTGAAAAGGGTTTTTTTTTTTTTTGTAAATCCAAACATCAGATCCTAGAAAATTCTGAATTCTGCGTAAAATTTGTTTAACACAAATTAGAAAGGGAGAAATGAAGTGTGTTCTTTATGGGAAAATGAGTTTTTAAGTTTTCTATTGTCTTAAAATCTTGATTTTTTAGTACAAATTTTAAGAAAGAGTAGTAGCTCTGAACTGAGCTCGGTCCTGACTTCAAAAAAACCCCCAAGGTTTATGTAGAAACAACCATAGTGACAAAAGATAAGAAAATAATTCACAATTATTGCAATTTCCATCCCCATTCTGCAGCCTGTAACTCATTTGAACTATCCCCACCTAGAAATCCTTCCTTAAAGTGTATCTAAAAGACAGAACCAAGTTCAGTGATCGTTACTTGAACTACTGTTAGAATTTGATAAAGAATAATAAATTCCATTTCTCAACGTGAACATATTTACAAAATCGGGAATTACTAAAACTAGTTGCATCAACTTTAACACATATTTCTCTTGAAAGCATCTGTAAAGAAATAACATTATAAAATAGAATAAAACAATATTTATTTTATCCCATGGAGGATCAGTACTGATGTTCAATGCAGGGTTAAATATAATAAGTACTACCCACTAAGCTAAAACCTGAGAGATTGAGTAGACTGATATTTACGGCTTGGACACTTGTCATGAACAAAAATCAGCTATTGTTCTCAAGTCTTTTAAACATTTATATAAAAATATCAATGTACATAAATAATCACATCTCTCTTAAGTTTGAGCTTTGTTAAAAACAAAGGTGTGATGGCAGCAATACAGGAGCAAGGGTGAATTTGCTACCTGGTGGAGGATAGTGTTTCCTTAATTAGTCCAATCTGTTAATTACAGTATATTCAAATGTACAATTTGACAGTCTCACTCTCACCACCCCACTTCAAAATTCTAAAAAAGAAACAATACCTTGCACAATATTCTCTGCTCTTACCTCCCACCCCCAAAATATTTTATCTTTGCTTGTTGTGCAGTTATCACTTTCACCTGCTATGTGCCAACAAGAGATATTATCATTTTTGCAAATGAAAGGATGAAAAGGTTAAATTCCATGATTACAGAAGGCCACTTCATTCAAGATCTGCAGGAGAATGTCCCAAGGAACATCATTCCAGAGACACTCAGCTCCTTACAAAATTGGTGATTTTCTGCTCATGAAAATTTCCCTGCGCTGTGTTTTGCTATGAAATAGATCAACAGGGTTCACTCTAATCCCAAAGGAAAATATCTTGCAGTTAAATAATTGGGATCATTGTGCTCTTTGAAAAACAGGTGCCAAACACTCTCCAGCTGCTGGTAGCCACACTTCTGATGTCAGGTGGGGAGAGGGACTGGATTGTGGATTCTTTACACTGGCACTCCATCCCAGCATTTTAGCACATGCCTAAATTTAGTCAGCAACTGACCATGCCAATTGCCACAGGGTTGTAAAAATGCTCAACTATCAGCACTCATTTTAAACTCACAGCATATTCAACTCAGTCTTAACTGGTTTAGAGAAGATGAGACCATGATCACCAAGCAAGTACCTGTAGACTGTGAGATGCAGAATTCCCCCATGATTTCTATGTGTATATATCACACCAAACTGATATACAGAGATTTATATGTGATTTGAAAAGGTTTAGATATAATTTGATAGATTCATACACACAGCTAAGAAAGATGCATGTTTCTAGAGATAACTTGGACATCCTTTTTACTTTTTTAAATGAAGGATCTACTGATCTCCAGAGCCGTTTTTAAATGTCCCAAAGAGATGCAATGAGACCTAGGTGTTGAAAGGGCAGTTGATCTAGGAGAGGCAAAAAGCAGCTTCAGGAAGATGTAAAGGAATTATATTACAGGGAAGGAGGTGTGGAACATGCAAAACTTTTTGAGACTCATTGCTTCAGATATTTGAGGCTGAGAAACTTCAAAAATTCCAGAATGTTGTGATCAAAAATCCCCCAAGTGCATAAATATTACGTGGATTTAATAAATGGTCATCCATTAGCATACTAAGGAATGTATTGGGAAATTAGCCATCAAAAAAAAAAAAAAAAAAAAGAAAGCATTTAATAAGGTATTCCCAAAATACAGATTCTGAAGGACTGCAATGGTTAAGACCAGTTTCATTTGGAAACCATAAGTTGCATGCTGTCTATTTTGGTTTCCAAATCTATCATGAATATACTTAACTTCAGTGAGAAGTTTAAAAAAAGCAATTTCTAAAGTCAGGATGGCTAAAGAAGTATTTTATAATTTAACCCATTTTGATTTTTACATGTTGCTCAAACATTCATATCCAGTAAGAAATGCTCTGTCTTTTCTGGAAGACTTGAAAAATACGGTAAATAGCAAGTAACAGAATTCAGTAATAGACCTTTTAATTACATGGCAAAAACTTGAAGGTTTTTTTCAGTTTTCACTGTAAAATGTCCCCAGAAATTAATTAGAATTTTATACAAATCAAAAAAAAAATAGAAATATGCAGCTTTTTAAGGAACAAATACACAGTAGAAATCAGAACTTTTTAAAGGCATTTATGTTAGGCTATTAGAACTAAATATAATTCTACTACATTATGCACAGATGCTTTGTTTCACATAAGCTTCTGGTCAAAAATTCAGAAATTTGCCAGTTAAACCATGGATATCAAATCCTGTGTCACAATGTAGTTGATAATATTTATTCTCGATGTCAATAACTTTATTATGGATATTATTTTAAAGCTATTTCATAAGAAGTACTGGCCACAAAATCACTTCTGAAAGGAAAAAAATTAGCAAGGATGAAAACAAGAAATTCACATTTCTTTTAAAAGAGGTTACAGGAAACACTAAGCAGAACTACAGAGCTGTTGTTCTTTTGCCAGGAACATTATCCCATCTTCTGGCACTGCAGAATTACTTCGGCTTCCCCAAAATCACTGCTTTTATTAAGCTTTACTGAGCTGCTCTGTATTGGCAAAACCTTTGTAGTAAAATAATTTTCCATCAAAATACACAGCACTGTAGTGCTGTAATGAAGAGCTGTAGGACAGGCTTTAAGAGGCACGGTACTTTCATCTGAAAAGTCTCCTGAAATTCTTTGAACGTTTCCAGGGGATTAATGAGGTATTTTGACAACACACGAGGAGCGTCTGGTTTTCAAGAAGCCTTATAAGAGGGAAGATTCACATTCTTGAAAATTAAACTGTGTATTTTAAGCCACTAAAAATAAGACAATTATTAAAAATTTGGCAGCTCTGGAGAAAAAATACCAGCAGATATGGGAAAGCACATGGAACTACTGAAGAGCGTCAAACTTGAGTACACACATTTCACAGCATTTCAACATGACTTAAACACCAATTTTAACAGCTTAATTGAATGTTTCTTATTAAAAGCTATCACAGATGAGCTAAAGAAAGAACAAGCTAAACTAGCCAGGGTGTAACTAAATCAAAAGCATTATTCTTTGCAAGTTGGGTGGATTAACTGTGCGTGTTTGCATCACTCTCCTTATCCCTTTCAACAACTGTTAAGGTGTATGGAGGTTTTCAAAACCTCTGGCAATTAGTGGGAGAGTATTCTTGCCTTTTTTTTTTTTATTTCCAAGACATACTAAATGATACCATTTATGTAAATTTAGAAGAACATTCATCGCACACAGCAAAATTAGAACAAGTGAATTGCTACACCTACCATTTTTTAAAGTATTTTAAAATATTTTTAGGGCATATTCCTGCAAACTACTAGTCCCTTTAATGCTTTAATGCATTGCAACAAGGATATTAATGTATACATAAGGATTCAGTTCTAAAAAGCTTTAGTGAAGAAAGTGGACCTCGAAAGCCTGACTTCCATAAACACCTCAATATTCCTGAAAACCCAGAGTGCGTAAATCTTTAAAGGTCTACCCTTATTTAATCAAGCTGGGCAAGAAACATGTTGAGGAGGCATTTTGAAAAAATTTATAACCCACTACCCATGAAAATATCCACACAAAGTATTTATCCATGCATTTAAGCAAGTTGATATCTTGGGTGTTTGCAATACTGCCTGTGACACGAGAAAGGAATGGGATCTGCTAATCAGCATCAGGCCACAAGACATTTTAAGTCTCTCTAAGCACTCCTACACAATAGTTTTTTGAAATAATAATTGCCTTTAGAGTGCGAGCTGTTGTACAGGAAAAAGCTGCTTCCTAAATTCTGCTATTTTCAAACTGCTCTGAAGCTAAATATTTTACAGAGGCAGCATCTTTATAATGCTTCTGGTTGAACACTACTTTCTGTGGTCAAGTCTCATTATTTATAAGATCTTCTCCAATATCCAGTTTAGAGACTTGGCTTTTCTCAGGTCTTTCAACCAGCAAGCAGGGAAGAGGAAAAAACCCAAAGTGTTCTGTACCTTTCCTCGGGAATGGGGATCTACTCATTTTCACAGCTCTTCAGCAGTACTTTAAAAGTCTGCTGTATATTTACAAACAGTATCAATGCTGAGGTGGAGGGGGGAAGGGTGGGGGGAGAGGATAGACTTTCTGTCATCCTCCTCTCCACTCTCAGTAAGGTTCTAGATGTGTTTAAGGGCAAAAAAATTCCACCCCAATATATCAGTTTTGTTAATCCTTTTCTTATGATCTTGCTTGCCTGGCTAGGGAAATTATGCAAAAAGTAATAAAAGTTCTAATTCAATTTCCACGTTAAGAGGTGGATTTGGGAAAAAAATAAATATATATATCAGAAACCATATTCTTTGTGTTTACTAAGAGATATGCACTCCAACATTTAGTGTCATGGAGCTGGAGTTAAAACCAGAAACGGCAAAGATAATTTAGCTGCATGAATGCCTGCTCTTCAGTAAAATGCTGCCAAAATTAAATAGGAATGAAACAGCACTTTGTAGTCATTGGTCGCTCAGCAGGGTTTGCGTAGTTAAAAACCTAAGTGAAAAGGGTGATTGACCTACATTGCAACTAGCTTAGCACAGCTGTACTTTCATATTTCTGCTGCATCCGAGGAAGCTCATTATTTAATACAACTGAGTTGCATGTAATTGTTGGTCTTTTATTTCACACTTCTAGGGGCCAGGTATTAATCTCAAACGTGCAGCGGGCGTTACCGTGCACCTGGGAACATCCACGGCTGCCCATTCGCAGGCAAGGCTAAGAGAAGGGATTGCACACTGAAATCAGGAGGCTGCCCAGGGGTAGGAGAACCTCACAAATATACAGAAATCAAATGAGCAGATGGAACAGAAAGCAAATCCCTTGGCACCCCAAAGGCAAACGCTCTGCTGTTTCCCTATTGTTTTGAGCAGAAGCAGCCCAGAACGTGCAACCAAAGCACATTTCACACAACTCATACCTGAGGTTTAAATAAGTAATAACATTCCAGTTAACAACCAGTTTGACATGTTAACAGCCCAAGGGCTGTTAACATAATGACTGGTCATTAATGGCAGTAATGACAGATTTCAAAGGGAATATTGTGCTTGCAAATGGACACGCTGCCAGTCAGAAGAGAGGACAGAGCAGGATAGGCTGATGCATTAAGATGTCACCGTACAGCTCTGGAGGAAAAGAAGGGGAGAAAAAAAAAGTTCTTGCATATTTCACTTCCTATAAATGGACTTGAAATATTGGCGTAAACCTAAGTTCCCCAAATTAAGTCTTCACTTCCTAACCCAGGAGTGTATAAGCAGAAGACAGAAGCCTGCAGGGGAATTATCCTCTGCATATCATTTTCGGGGAGTGTGTTATTGCTAACGCTGAGCCCTTTCTTTGCCCAAGTCAGTTCCCATCCTCGTTAACAGAGTGGAGCTCGCTCCTGCCGCGGCCACCCCGGCACCTCGGGAACCGCTGGAGTGCCGAGCAGGAATCACATTCCCGGGCAGAGCCTCTCACACCCGCTACATCTTTCAAGCTACTTGCTTCATTAAAGATTCCTTCCCTTCCCTCAATCCCTCCCGATCCGGAGGAAAAGGGTTTAATGTAGTATAATTAACTAATTTTACCAAAGGAGACAGCTAAAGCAAAGCAAGTTTTGGAGTTCTGAAGATGCAGAGTATAAGGAGCTCAAAGTGGGGACCTCAGGGCTCAGCTGCAGCACGAGAGCTTGTATCAGGGCTGAGGGAGGGTGCAGCTTTTTTGGCAGGCATCTCTAAATAAAAGATACTGGAAGTATTTTTGCAAACAGGCAAAGACACAATCACACCATTTACAAACTTAAACATGAATGCTGAAGCACCCAAACTGGCTGCATGATTGCTTGTAGCATCTGTAGAATGCCTGTCTTATTGAAAGGCATAATGAACACTGAGAGACAAGTTAATAAGCAATTTTACTCTTCATAGTATCGTTCAAGCCACATATCCTCTAGAGGGCACCACATAAATTAATAGGAAGCCAGAACAGTTTTATACGCAGCGAAGGCTCCCTTTATGGTTAAAAAGAAAAAAAAAACCTAAGAAGATAGTTTGAAACCATAATCGAACTCTAATGTGATCATTAGTACAATGCAATTTGTTCCTTAAATTCATATCAAGTGGGTTGCTAAATATGAAAGCTTATTTGACTACAAAGCTAGAGAAAATTTAACTAGTCTGTACATTAGCACTAAAAAGATCACTCTTATAGGTTCACTGCATAACTAAGTAGATAAGATGCAATGAGGCAAATGACTATCTGCAATTACCTTAAGTGCATCAGTTTGAAGTTTAGTGTAAATACCAAGTTTAAATCTCTGCACTCACAAGTATCGCCAAAAAGAAAAAAAAAATAACAACAAAGTAGCTTCATTAAGACTCAACAAATCCAGAGACAAAAATCAGAAACATCTTAAAACCAGCAATAGGATTTCTGATGTATGCTGGATTCACGTGCAAAAGTAAAAGGTGGTATGTATGAAGAGATAAATGAAACGCCAGTTTGAATGTGATCATAACAAACAACAACAACAATAAAAAAAATCTCCTTTCTCTGAATCACTTAGTATGAGTTTTAACAATCTGTTAGCAAAATATTTACTCCTGTTAAACCCTCAAAGACCAGAGAGCAAGAGCGTGCATGAATGCATCTGTGCTGGGGAAATGCTTTGCTCATATCTTTGCTACCACATAATTTCTGGTTTTGATTTTAAACATTTGATTTAAAAACATTAGATCTGCTGCACTAGCACTTGGGAGATTCTGTAAGCTCAAAGTCTCCAGTAAATCTGGAACTCAGATGAAACAGCCATAGCAGTTCTCTCACTCCTTCAGGCATTTGTTGTATAAAGATTATTAAAATGGGTTTTAAAAATTGGGATGTTACTTCCCTGCACCAAAACCTTTTTCAAACCCTCTCTACACACGCTCACCTAAAGACCACAAGCAACCTAAGTTCATGTACAACAATTCCCTTCTGTTCCATCAGCTTTTAAAAGTGAGGTTTTGTTACCTACTACTTTGGCAGCTTTAACACATGGGGTTTAAGATGCAGCCTCTATGCTGAATTCCCAGCCCTCTATCTTGGGTTCAGTTCAGAGCTTTAATAGGTAGCAGAATAGTTTTACCATTAAGTCTAAGCCCATCTGAAGAACCTGATCTGCCTTTCAGCCCCAGCTCAACAAATGCACAGTGGATTTTTGAAGGCTTTTGTTCCACCCTTTTTTTCTAGAGGTGGTTAGGTGGAGAGCCAGAGTACTGATAGTTGTCAGTGCTTTAGTCCTGATACCTGCTCCAACCTACTCATGATGTATAACTTGGGAATTGATCAGTGTGTGGGAACCTCCTATTTAGAACCTGTACTTAAGCAGAACTTGGAAGTTAACGCATTCAAAAAGAATTTTAATTTTCCCCCAATGGATTAGCGACTTCGATGCCCCTTTAAAAGGAAAAGGCTTCACTGAAGGGGCAGGGGAAATAGTCCCAGAAGTTCACCTTAGCCTGGAGCAGCTATTCTCATGAGACCCCCTCCACAGGGAATGGAGGAAAGGTGTTACTGTAGGGAATAGGTGCTCGGAATCACCCCAGAGGAGCCTTTTCTCTCTATTTACTATTGAGAGCCCAGGGACACTAAACTTCCCAGTTAAACTCCTATCCTGCAAAGCAGCCCTATTGACACACATAAACTGCCCTGGTGCTGCTCATTAGTACTTTGCTATGAGTTATTCCTCAAATACTTTTGAGAATGTAGGTCCACAAGCAAACAAGAAGAGAGAAAAGCAGGTGCTGATTTGCTATCCCTGACAGGTGGCCACAGGTTAGCCAGCATCCCACCTGGGCTGCCAACTGAAACCAGGAGCAGAGTGGACTGGAGCTCAGGCTCATGGTTATTGAAAATGGGGAATTCAGTTGGCTATCCTGGTCCAGCTTCCAACAGCTGAGTGCCAGCCTTCCCAAAGCTTGAGTACCACAAATTAAATCCCTTGGCAAACTAAGAGGAGAAAAGCGAAGATGGGTGAAACGTTCCTCACCTGCAGGGTTCCAACCCTGCCCTGAAGCTGGCTGAAAACCACAGGGCTGGTTTCAGACTGTGACACCTGGCCACCACCGTGCTCCCAGGAGGAGGAGGAGGGGGAGCAGGAGACCACCACCTCCCCAAGAGCACGGTGCTGTGGGGAGCAGGGGGGAATTACTCTCCTCTACGCCAGTATCAGCATCATAAATCTGGCAGCCACCTCCATGACCTGGTTATGTGCGATTTTTGACTCAGATTTTAATGCAACCTCCGTCTTTCAGTATTTTCTTCCTCCAATATTCAGCCTGTGCGCACTTTTTGACTCAGATTTTAATTCAATCTCCATCTTTCAGTATTTGTTTCCTCATCTCCTCCAATTCTCAGCCTTGCAGCCCTGCCTGTGTGAGAGCAGCTCTGTAGGAAGGGCAGAGCAGGTTTCCCGAGCTTGCCAGCGAGCGGAAGAAGGCCGTGACCTACCTCAGATAGTCTCTGCGACAAAGGATAAGGTTGGCTTTGGTGTACAAGGTAGAGCCCACCTCCCCCAGGCGACAGTCACAGCAGGCACATTTCAGGCAGTCCTCATGCCAATATTTGTCCAGGGCCTTTAGAAGATATCGGTCTTTAATCTTACGGTTGCAGCCAGCACAACCTTTCGGCTTGGTGTCTGGCTGGACTGAGAGCATTTGTATACCTGAAATACAGTAAGACAAGAGAAGACTGAAAATAGATATTCTCTCAAGTGCAAAAAAAAACTTTTGCCCTTTTCTTCCTTCACCTCGCTGCTCCCCCCGCCACCCCACATCCAGTTCATTTAAAAGTCGATGGTGTAGGTAGGATAAAATAACCTAGTCAGACCACAGCAAGCTGAAAACAAGGCTAAGATAAATTTGAGAGCAGAAACTTCCACTGCTCTGTGTTCCACAGCTTCTCTTTAACACCTCATTTACCTGGTCTCTTTGCTGAAAAGAAATAAGATTAGAAGAAAATAACACAAAATCTTAAAACAGTCCAGTTGAAAAGTCGTCTGATTTCAGTCACAGTAGCCAATATTTATAAACGCAAATTTTAAATAAACAGCACATCTCCAATACTTAGCAACCTAAAATTTAAATAAACAGGATATCTACATGTCAAACATACTTAAAGGCACATATTTGGACTTATTTGCATTATCTTTATAAAATATAAAATAGCTTCAGTTTTTAAAGAAGAAAAGATTGGAGCTTTTAGAGACATGGCACAAGACTTTCTGGGCGATTTGACATAGAAATTTTGATGCTGTTTTTTAATATTTTAGTTCTTTTTAGACACAATAAAGAAGCGACGAGATTTCCAAAGACTGCAGTAGCAGCAACGCCAGTCACAACCTGCAGTGAAAGGACCCCCTGAAAAATCTGACATAAAATAATCTGCACAAGGTCAGAGAGGTTCTAGTTTGTCAAGAAAAACAAAGTAAAAATGCTGCCCCGCTTTTCAATCCCAGTTTTAGCCAACAGCTACTTCGGGACAAGGAGTACAGTAGTGTCCATTAAGTACATATACACCTTTTGATGTAACAGCTGAGAGCATTTAAAAAACCATTCAAACTCCTGAAACACTGTTTAATGGACAGAACCAGCGAAAAGGGGAACACAGCTGAGTGATGTTACTCAGAGCAACACAGCCAGCTTCCAGGGATCCATTCAAAAATCAATTGCCCTCAGCTTTACAGTAAATGGGGAGAGGTCACTGCCCCAAAGTGCTCACAGACTGGTCTCTCTGCTTAGCTGCATGAGCTGCCACCCCAGTGCACTCTGACTAATTCTCTCACAGGTACCTCTTAGGATAAGGAAAATAACAACCCTGTGGATATTTTGGTGGACATCAAACAGGGACAGGAGAGTAGGGAAGAACCGACACGCTGTTCAGTAGGGGTTACCTCACTGTTTTGAAGCCAGTGACGTAACTTCAAAAAGATGCTACTCGCCAGAGCATGTCCGAATATTGCAATGAGAATTTATCAAGATTGTGGAATGAATGCTGCTGTCAACAAGAAAATCCTACTCCAGCATTTGGGGTTTGGAACCCTATTGTTATCATCCAGAGATTGGGAAAGGTCGAAGAGAGTCTCATAGCAAAGAAGAACAAATTCAAGAGCCCCTCACCATGAAGGCTCTACTACCTGGAGTTAAGAAAGCTTGGCAGTGTCAGCTTCTATCAGCAGACCTTGGCTGGTGCTGTAACACACCACCACAGACAGGCAGGCTCAGAGTTGAACACAGTTTGAGGCTGTTTAGTTGGGGTTGTATTTGCTTTTTTGTCATCCCTTGTAAGAAAAAGAGGAAAACCAGTGTAACCTTTGAAGCAATGGCAGAGCTGGCCTTTATGGATGTTAGGGCTGCAAAAACAACAGGCTGAGGCATCCCAGGGAGCTCCACACAGGTGTGTGTAGAACTCACGGAATTCACAGGGAGTGCAGGGATTGCATGGCCAGTTAAGTGACTTTCCCAAGCTGAACTCCTGAGTCCCACCTGCAAAGCTGATTGCCGAATTAGAAATAATAATTCCTATTGCAACAGCAGCCTCGTTCCTCTCTTTGCCATGCAGCCTATCACACACCTTGGGGTGATGCATTTATCTGTTCAGGGGTGTGCAGGCAGTTCTGCTAGCAGACACCCCAAAGCACCCTGGCAGTGCTGCTGCACAACATCTAAATCCCATGATAGATGTATAAGGTCTGTATTTTTCTCTCAACCAGTATAAAAATTATCAGTGCTGTCCCTCCCATCACTCCCCAGTTGATGCTCATAGCTCCTCACCACACAGAGACTCCCAAGATCTGTCTCACATTCCCAAGGGGGAGGATGAGATCCAGTGACCTGCGCTGGGCTCCACAGTCTGTGGCAGATCTGGGAATGAACGCACACATTTCCTCTTGAGAAGGCACCATGAGACAAAAGCTGAGCCTTTACAGCATTTCAACTGACAGCTGACTCCCCTGAATGTAGGGTACATCCATGAAACAGCAAAGTAACACGGCTACAAATAAACAACTCAAAGCAGTGAAAATATCAGAGACTTTTGGTAAGGAACCTATACCAGACTCTAAAGGGAACTCCTGCTGGAACTCAAATAACATCACTTGGTCAAAAAGCCTTAATCTGCAATGTTACTTATCACAGTAGAGTGTAAATATCCACCAGGTGCCAACAACAGGCTTATCCCCACACCCTCTCTTTAGCCATGTAGAGGACAAATGCGCAAAATCAGCCACAATTTGTATGAACTTCTTGTAACTCAGTTAGTTTAAAAAAAAAGTTTAGAAGCATGAAGGGCTGTTCTAGGACTTTAATCTTTAGCTCGAGGGAAACCAGAATAAACTACGAGCTAACACAGTTAAAGGCTTTAACAAAAAAAATCTTAATGTAAAAATTTCATCGCCTGATAAGGAAGCGGGTTAGAGAGTGGAGGCTGACAGTCCCTGATCCAGGCTGATCTACTGTCCTGAGCTGTCTGAAGGGAACAAGATGCCACAGAAACACAGCCAAACAAGTGAATGTCTGAGCAGATTGCAGTAATCAAGCCTGATAATTCCCGAGGTATATGCTGCAAACATGAGGTTATTGTATTACAAATAAAACTGCAGCTTGCACATAGCCTGCACAGCTTTTGAGATACTCACTACACGAGGAAAGTAGGAGAGCCCTGTCATTCACACTGGTTAGCCCAAAACCTTCTTGTAGGGACAACTGCAAAGGGGCAAACACCCCATGGAAGGAGAATTTGCAACCCTGCATGTCTGTTTTCCTGAGGCAGAGAGAAAAGGTGATGCTGACATCCCACTGGCAGCATCTTCAGATTAGGAATTCTAACTGCAGCAGCTTTTGGAGGGAAGGAATGCTTTTCTCCTCTGATAGATCTGATCTGTTCTTACTTTACATGCAATGAAGCTGGTTCTATTTTATTATTTCAATTTCCCCAAACTACTGCTTCATTGTAAGAAAAGAAAGGAGTCATGCTTTTTTGGTAGTGCAGAAGGGCTCTAAACAAAGTCAAGAAGTGTTTGACGTCTCTCTGAATTTGAAAATGTCCTTTTCTTCACACGCCCTGTTTAAATCCCTTAGTTTTGACAACAGAACATTTTATTGCTTTTTTCCCCCCTGTATTTGTATGAACCACCCCAACGCAGATCACCCCACAGACCAGCTCTCATCTCTTTCCCCTTTAACATTCCCATAAGGTCTCTGATGCAGTTGCACTTTTCAGATACACGCTTGTGTATTTTTAGCTCTCCCTTAATTTGGCAATAAGAATACCTTGCAGCTCACTGTCAGCCAGCTTTTCACAGGCTGCAGTTTAAGTACTCATTTATTCCCTAGGACATGGGAAGGGCCTTTTCAGAGGCTGACAGCACCCACAAACCCATCCAAACTGCTCATTGCTGAAATATCAGGTGGCAGTGCACAGCACTGCTGCCTGGCTGCCTTCCTCTCCCCCTCCCCCAGGAAAGCAGAGCTTATGGAGCACTTTCAAAACATCATACAATTCCCTAAGTGCTACACCCAGGCTGTGAAAAAAAAAAAAAAGAAAGAAAAATCAAACCCAGCTTTCCCTTCAGTTCTGCAGAGTTCTACCCATGCTCTGCATCACAGAGCAGATCTGTTCTCAGAACTGAGGAATTTCAGTGCCTAGTCTGTCACTGTCAAACAAACCCTTTTTATTTCACCCCAATATGCTTTCAAGGGCTTCCTCTATCCTTCCCTCTGCTCCCTCCCTTCCTCCACCCCCAGTCCCCAGGATACTGCACATAAACTGCAGAGCTGAGGCAGGAATAAGACTTCTTCATCACCCTTTAGGATTTTTGAAGGGAGAACTTAAAAACCAGACTTGCAGGCTTTCAGATTTCTCTCAATCTCCCCAGATAAGTTCAATGCAACTGACTCCCCTCCCTGTTTATTGTTATTATGGTGTGATGAAACACTGTCAACTGATTTGTGACTATGATTTCAGGATAAAGAGGAATGGTTGCTGGAAAAAGCTAAATTAGGCTCCCGGGGAAGGCAGAGAAGCAAAAATCCATCTCACTCAAATCATCACCCTTCTCAAAAATCAAGGGGAATGAGGATTTGATGTAATGAACTATATTGTGTTAGTGATTTAGAAGCATCTGTAAGCGAGATTAGTCCCTGATGGTGCTGAGCATGGCATGAGACACTCAGAACTCAGTTCTTGTTTGTGGTACAGGCAGTCCTTGGGAGGAAGAGTTATATTATGCACTGGATCCTCTTACAAACTTTTAAAAACCACTCTTCCCCCCTTTTTCAGAAGCATGCACACAGTTCTACCAAAGACAGTAGCACAAACAGCACAAAAGGGCAAACTTGCCTCTACTTAGGAAAAAAAATAAATTGAAAAATCAGTTTGGAGCAAATTAAGCATTGGGTGCATCAGTCTTTAAAAGCAAACTGACAGACAACATGCAGTCAACAGGAGAGTTAGGGGTGCAGGAAAAGATAGAAAGAATACTTTTCTGCTGCTTTCCCACTTCTCAGCTTTATCCTAAAAGCATTCAGAGCTCCAGTAATTCAGGGCAACACATACAGACTCGGGGGAAAAAAAAAAAGTTGAGGTTTTAGGAGCTAAGAAACATTTCAGAACTCATATGTAGCACATCAGGAGTCGTAACTAGTTTTAGATTGGCATGTAAATTGTTCTGTGGAAAATTCTTATTGCCTCCGAGACCCTGCTATTCTGAGTTATTTGACAGTTTAAGGGAAATCATAATTAAAAAAAGAGACATAAATAATAGCCTGTGCAGTGTGGTGCACAGAAATAAGTGGAACCATTTCATTTAAACTCTGGTGAGCTTTTAATTGCCTGGATTGCATTGTGAAGCAGCCTAACGGTTGATTGCCTCCATTATGCTCTCTTGTTCTGTGCCATTCATCCGCACAGGCTCAGCTTCTGTAGTTAACACAACAAAGTAACCGCAACTCCATAACACTCGGGTTTTTTTAAAAATAAAAGTAAGGATTTCAGCACTCTGAATATAGCCTCTCCTGTATACTTTTGAGTTAATTTTCCATGGTATATAACTAGACTTCATCTCCTGCCCCTTCTTCTACAGAGGAATCTGGGTTTTTTCCTTTATTATTTTGATTTTTTTTTCTTTCTAAATAAAGGATATGGGTTGGGAAGGAGGGGATGAAAAAAGGAAAAAAGAAAAAGGAAAAGAGAAGAGGCTAGGCAAAAAATAAAAATGGGAATGCAGTCCCACAGCTGGGAGCAGTGATACAGATTAAAAGAATTTGGCCAACATGGCTAGTCGATTGCCAAGAGACACCAAACAAAAGATTTCTCTTCTTCTTTCCCCTTCTCTTTTTGAAAGCTAGATTGGGCCTAAAAGCTTGTTTCTCTCTGTTCACTGGCCCAGAGCATCCCTGCAGGCTGTAGCCCCCTAAGGGACAGCACAGCAAATAGATGTACCCAGATCTCAGGGACCGGAGCTGCTGAGCTATGTTCCTACCCCTGGCGTGTCCCCCCATCTCGCTCCCCCAGCCCCCCCACCACTCTCCCCCCCCCCCCTCCTTTTTTAGAGCAGTGGTGCTGGGAACCAATTTGATTCCCTTTTTCTCCAATGCAGCTGCAAGGCTCAGAGATACTGACATTTTTCCACTCTTATCAGTTTAATTACAGTTACCATGGCAGCAAAGTGCTAGTGCTTGGCAAAGGCCAACAAGAGATTTGCAAGACTGAGTTCAATTTTGATGCAGCTCACATGCAAAATAAAAAAAAAAATAAAATAAATAAGAAACATATACTCCACGACAAAGAATCCCTTTTCGGAGTTAGACGCTCAAGCCTTTTATGCCAATTCCTTTCCGATCATCACAAGGATGGGGGAGAGGGAGGCGTCGGGGACGGCGCGTCGCGATGTTTGTTGCACCGAGCGAAAGGAATCGCTTTAAAGAGCGGTCCTACAGAGCTGTCCTATTCGGAAGCGGCGTTCGGGGTCTGCTCGGAGCACACGCTGGCAGCGCGGGGAGGATGGAGGAAGAGGAAGGAGGAACCCCCCCGCCTCCCCCCGGAGCGCACAGCGCCGGCCACCGCCGCCTTACCAAAACTTTTCTCCTTTTTCTGCATGAGTTGATTTACGGGCGCCTGGAGAGCTCCTTCTCATTGAAGCACCAAATCCCGGCAAAAGTAGCAAGTGCTTCCTCGGCTCGGGTCAAGTGAGCGGGAGCGCGGCGCGCCGCAGCGGGGGCGGGGGGCGGCGGGGCCGGGGGTGAGGATGAGGATGGATGGGGGGGACGGCACACCCCGAGCGGCGGCGGCGAGCGACAAAGCCACATGCTGCCCTAACTCTGCCGTAAGCCTATAATCCCAGCGGTCTCTCAGCTTTGTTGTAACAAATGGGTTTGATTAAACTGTCACATGCGGCGTTAGCATACCGTATCGCGCTCGCTAGGAAGGGAGAAGCGGGGGGAGAAGAGGGGGGGGGAAAAAACCCCAAAAATAGAAAAAAAAAAATAGAAAAAAGAGGAGAAAAGAGAAAGGCTGGCAGACAGAAGTAGCGCTGCTGCCCTTCCCTCCGGCCGCCCCGGGAGAGGGAGGACGCGGAGCCCGCAGCCCGAGCGCGTCCCTGCCGCCCCCCGGGCTCCCCGCCCCGCTCCTGCCTCCGCTCTGCCAAAAGGGTTAACCCTGCGCCGAACCAGCTGCAAATTAAACTGCTGTACGGGGAGGCTTGTGGATTAAAGCCGGGGAGTGGGAAATTAACCGACTCCCTTGGTAATTGAGAGCGTGTTTCGAGAAGCTCTGGAAGAAGCGAGAATAATAATAACAATAATAACGGGGAGGGGGTAGTGGCGGGGCTGCAATTCATTGTTAACTTTGACTGCTATTTCTCGAGACGTGCAGTCGGAGGGGTTTCGCTCAGCATCCTCTGCTTGCATGTATTTCATGTCTCATCATAAAAATAATGAAGCCTCACATGATTTAAACAAAACAGTCTCAGCAGAGCTGCAGCTCGAGTGAAAGTTGCAGTGCAGAGATGTGTGTGTGTGTATTGCAGCCCCGGCTTATGACTCAGAGAGGGAGAGAGAGAGAAGGAGAGAGAGAGAGTGATGCAGGCACACATACACAAATGACCCAAAGCTTATGTACACAGTTGCCTCACTTACCTTCTCAATTAAGCGATACAGGGGAGGCAGTTCAATAAGCACAGTGGCTGCTTTGTAGCTCTTCTCCTTGGAAAAGGTCAAAAAGAAGCATTGTTTGGGGAAAAAAATAAAGAGGGGGTGGGAGAGATGGGGAGGGAGATCGCTATTCTTTAAGTTTAAAATAATGAGGTCCTCAAGGATCCGCCAAGTAATTGTGTTGACCGCATCCGAGCTACAGGTGTCCTCCTTTTAGTATCTTGCAGTCCAAGGCTGTCTGTCTCCGTCCTGGCTGAAGACAACTTACCTAAAGCAGCGTGTGAGGAGCCGAGTTGAATGAAGTCAGGGCTTTATCAGCTGCAAAATGCAATCCCTTACCAGCCAGACATAATACAGCAAAAGAAAAGGTCACTCAGTTATTACTGAGCCGGCAGAGCCCAGGCAGCTCTTGTGGAAGACCACAGAGAAGCAGCTCCCTTCCGATTTAAGGCTATTTACCTCTCTCCCCCTCCACCCACCCACCCACCCTTCCTCTCCCCCCTCCCAACTCCCCCTTTCTCTCTCTCTCTCCCTCTCGCTTTCTCTCTCGTTCTGCAGCTCGCTCAAGTACAGCCGCCCTCGGAAAGTGCAAAGCAGCCAGGAGACAGATTGGGCTTTGTTGGTAATTTCCCATGGTGAAAATTTACAAGCCTGCAAGTGCAGTCAGCAAAACCACATGCATATGCTAGACACAAACACCAGGGACACACGCACACACACAAGTGACCTCTGCCGAAGCGGCTCGGGATCACCTTCCCAGAGAGTGCTCCAGGAGCACAGCCGGGCAGCCAGGGGAGCCCCAAACCCCCCACCCACCATCACTCCTCCCAAAATACTTGGCTCGAACAAAACCAGAAGTTGCCCACGCAAAAAAGAGGAAAAAAAAAGAAAAGAAAAAAAAAAAGGCAAGATACATATCTCTATTAATGAGTAATGAGAAAAATCCCTGAAGGTGAAAACTCTGCCTCTCTCTCGTGCTAGGTCTGAGCTGCTCAGTGGAAACTCCGCTGTGAAAGTTTCCTGCCCCCGGCATGGTCCCCGGCCGTGCCACCCCCGGGCCCCACCTGCCACATGCCACCCCCGACTGCACTTTTGAAGCTGAAAGCTGAAGGAAGCCAAGCCATTCCCCCCCCCCCCCCCCCCCCCCAACACAGCATCCTCGTCCCAGGAGCTGAAGGCAGATCCTTATCCTCTACCTAGTGTTGGAGGGGGAGAAAGATAATAGATATGGGGGTTGTTAGAGGTGCTGAGCACCCCTGACCACAAGACAGACAGACAGACACGCACACACACGAGAGGTAGAGCACACTTTGATACCCAGCCACGCTCACAGATGACTGTTTCTTTGTGTTTTATAATAAAGATGTTGAGCCTAGCCTACTGTAAATAAAGTTAAAAAAATCCAAAGCATCTTCCTCTAAGAGCCATCTGCAGTTGGAGAAAGACCAGATTAAGAATTTGTGAATACAGTTTTCAGACTTCAAAGTGAATATCTGTTGTCTGCTATTAGAAGCACCACGCTAGATTTCCACAAAGCTTTGAAAGATGTCAGCTTACAATATACCCTAAATTTGAATGACACTCATATTATAGAAGTCTTTCAAGACCCAAGAAAGATTTAAAAGCATTGAAGTGCCCTGCCATCTACACCCCTCCCTCGTATAATCCAGCAGCTCTAATAAAAATCAAAGCAACCTCAGAAATGTATATGTTTAGGACAGGTTCCTCCACCTCCCCCCCCCCCA
>CM077463.1:72007173-72047173 GCA_039654755.1 Calcarius lapponicus
ATTGCAAAAAAATGAAGGCACTCTCATAAGCAGAATGTAAAAAAACAAAAATATCAAACTGTGTCTGATGAAGAGTATTTCACCGAGATCACTCTCAAGATACTAGTGGTGTTAGAGAAATTAAAAAATTAGCATTGGCAAAGAAATTAATATTTCACCTGAGATTTTATTCAGCTCCTAAACAGTTAAAATTTAGGTGGGGAAAAGAAGAAGAGAAAGGATAAAAAGCCCATCTGGCCTTAAAAAAAAAAAAGTGTACCAATTTTTAACCCAGATTTGAAAACTGCCAAGTTATAATAAACACCTGGAAACCTGGGTTTATAATAGAAACTGCAAGTGACCTCTGGTTACAATGGAGCCTGGACAATAACAATTTACAGAGCAGCTGAAAGTCATTCATAACCAACTGAATAAACTGACTCTGAAGTAGGAGAAGCAACAGTGTCGGTGAGAACGTGGTTCAAAGACTAACGCAGCAACTGGTGAGATTTTCATAGGAAAAAAATTAAAGCCTTGCCAGTTTTCTAAATGGCTTTTTTGGGCACATTGCCATCTCCTGCCACTCCCCCCCTTCCCTCCCTTGGAGGATATCAAAATACAGGCAGCTTGTTCTTTCTAAGGCTGAATTCCACCAACTACAGTTTCGATCCCAACAAAGTAATCACTGTCATGGCACCAGGGCCTCACCTACGGAGCTCAGCCAGTCTAGGGACTGGCATCAAGTTTCTCTTTCACAATTATTATATCCTTTGTCATGCTGGGCATTCTCTGTACACACACTCTTTGAAAAACAAAACAAAAGGACATCCATAAATAAAAAGTGATCGCTTACGTTCAAACCCTCCCTGTCAGGTCCTAAAGAGGAGAAGCCATGTGTAAGAAGAAAAAGGCATAGAGCAGGGAACTTAAAATGCAGTGTGGCTTAGTGTCCCCACAGAAACAACTCAGGGCAAAGTTTGCCAAAGTACTTCAGAGGTTTAAGAAATAATCCTATTTTCAAAGGTCAGTTAAGAAACAATGAGTCTGTCCATCCACTTGCAATGAAACCTGTGCCTTGGAGGTCAACAGGAATACACACAAAGTGGAGTTTAAAAGCTCTACGAGTCTCTATGGGATCTGGGTGTAGTTTTTCCTTTTTTGCCAAGGTTTGGTTTACTGTTACAGAAGACCATGTCTAACTTGCATTTCTTTTAAATGCTGCAGTAATGGGTATACACCTTAAGTGTCTATATGGTCTCCAACTAAACCTCACATTTGAAGCCTCTTTCCCAATAAACATTACAAATTTCTGCCTTTGTTCGCATCTCTCCAATTCTTTCTGAACCCTACCAGCATGTGGAGCCCTCAGCTGCGAGCTAAGCAGGCAATGTGGTCCCTGTCCTTCAATAATTTCAGGCTCTTCTGTGCAGGATCAAGACTGGTACCTACAAGTTTCACAGGCTCCTCAGCTGAGGATACTTAGCTGCTAATACCCAGATTCAGAGGTTTATGAGTGATTAAGGGCTGGCAGACACAAGCTGGAACATAGTTACCAAAATGTAGGTCTCTGATAGAGCAGAAAGGGGATTGGGATTTGAGGAACTCCTTGGTGCCCGAGGTGTTGCAGTCTGGGAGGTCAAGCACAGAATCCTTTGAGGACTTGGTGGGAACACTAAAAATCACGGTTCAGTTTGTGTACTCTGCAGAAAGGAAATGGGGTGGGAGTGCGTAACTGTAGGTACAGACGAGGGCCAAAGATAAGGATTGTGTGTAAAAGATTTTTTTTTTTTAGAAAATATCCTGCAAGGGGTTGGTATTGGCACCATCTTTAGGGATATAATGCCACCTACTGAGTAGCCACCAGTGCAGCCTGGAGCTCCCAGGCTTTTCCCAGGGGATACACAGTTATGTATTTATCCAAGCTTGACCTTACCTAACATGTGAGAAGATCAGAGCCCCACCAGCTGGGATGGCTCTAGTCTATTTGCCAATAATTTTTCTGTATTTATTGATGAATTTATGAAAATTACCCATTTTGTGGGCACCTGGTACCCAAGCAGAGAAACAGCTATGTCCAATTTTGATTTTATTGCAGGGGGAACCCTATAACAACTGTTTTGAAAAGTATCCCAACCATCACCAAGCATGATTTCTGCCATGGACTCAGACACTCAATGAGGATTCAACAAGACTCTCTGGTAAGAGAATACAAGGACTAAGTGGCAGAATGAAGAGATGAGAATTAGAAAACCCCAAGGTAACAAGTAAGAAAAATTCTTGTGTAAAAACCCAAGACTGATGCATCCCCTATTAAAAGCATGCTGTAGCATAGTCCTAAAGTAAGAAGCCATACCATTAGTCCAACCATGGAACAAGGGCTCATTCAGTTATGAAACATCCCATTCTTCAGTTTTAGGCCTTATACAAGCTAGCACCTTCAAACAGCAGAAATTATACAAACCCATGTCTTGTTTCCTTCCTCCCTGTGGTTTGCTTACCTAGGTATGCAAGTCATTCACAAAGAAAGATCAATTCAGTACTTCAAAATCCTCATGAGAGGGAGAGATTCATCCCACCTCAGAAACAGAAAGCTAAACCACTGACACTGCAGCTTTCAACTGGGCCTTTCCACTTCAGGCAGCTAACATTTCACAACTCCTTTCTTTTTTTTTAATGTCTGGGATCTTGTGGTTCTTTATATGCTGAAAGCTCTGTTCCCATTCATTTCAGGTGGGAGTATTTGGCACCTTTGCCAACCTGACCCCAGGCGCCTTGCATCAGGAATTCACAAACAAAGAGCACACAGTTAGTAACTGTACAAAGGAATAAAAGAGATAGGATCCCATTCATTTTTCAGTGATAAAAACAGGATACTTTGACCAGAAAACTACCCTTGTTTTTCTGTTGTGACACCTTGTGTTAATCAATTTACATCTCTTGCGGAGTATAAGATATAAATCCTATAGATGCTAGCCTTTTCCACCATAAAGTTTTTTCCCCAAAGTAGTTTCTCTCATGCAGTGAATTAGACAGGTGATTGTGTTGCTAAAAGCAGTGTAATGATTTGTATTCATAAGGGAAGTAAATGGAGGTTGTATGTAAATACAATAATACTGGTATTTCCTGTGTGGAATACCAGCATACCTGGCTTTTCATCACATATTTTTAATTTAGCTCTGGTATTGAAAAAAAAAAAGGCAGAATAAATAAGAAGTTTAGGTAGGGAATCACGTGGAGTTTGATTGTTTAAAGCAATTTTGAATCTTCAGACTGTAGACCAGAACATCATTGATGCCAGTGGCACAGCCAGCAATGTGATGCCCACTTCCCTAATAGTTCCTTCCACTTGTTGCAAACAACGCAGGACTCCTAAATTTTGGCTGTACCATTGTCTTCCTTACACTTTCTCTTCTGTAGGACTCCCCTGCTCCTTTTTGACTGCTTTGTCTGCCTTAGCTCATCTAGCTGTCTCTTGGTGCTTTGCTCTCTCGCTTTCACGTCCTGCAGCTCTTCTCTGCCTTTTATTTCATTTTCTCCCCCTGAAAGGCTGAGCTCAGAGGCATAGCAGAGTTTTGAAGCCCCTTCCCTAAGAGCTTGTGGGGAGCCCAGGTGGGGATAGGTGAGAAACACAGGGAGTTTGCTCTCAGGCCATGGGCATGGCCACAGGGCAGCTCAGGCAGACAGGAGCAAGAAGAACAGGGAAAGGATTAGAGCATTTAAGTGGCAGCTGAATCTTGGGAAAATATAGAAGTTAATCTCTGAAGTCTCTCCTGATGCATATGAACCAGAATCCCTGGGAGGCTCTTAAGTTTGCCAAATTTGGGCAGCTTTTCACAAGGATGTAAGAGCTCATGTCCCCAGCATGAGGGTGATTTTTTATGTGACCTTTTACATCCTACTCAAAAGAAGGAGACAGTAGAGATTTGCAGTCAGGATATTCTTTTTTTAAAACAATGGACAAAACAACATGTTTTTCTTCTAGTTCTTTGTTCTCAGAAATAGCTAAGCAGTTTTAACTGAAACTCAGAAAACAAAAGGGAAGGAAGGGAAGCCTGAGGCAGACTTTTGCTGCAGAAAATTTCAGTGCAGATTCTGGGAGTCTGGCAAAGCTAGAAACAACTGAAAATAGAAGTTTAAAATAGAGTGCATTAGGTACCTTTAAATTATAGACACACAGAAACTGGTGTATAGAGCTGCAGCCGTTTCATTGTTCCCAGCCCTGAATTGGTGTGCTCAGATAAATTAGTGGAGATCTGCTGCATCCATAGCATTTTTCTCTTTGAAATTGAGACTGCTAACTAAGGTGTTGTCATCTTATTTCAAAAGCTCCCATACCTTCTCGGTGATTTCTCATGGGCAGCTCCTCGCAGCACTGACTCCTTCACAGCGCAGCAAACAAACTCCATCTCTCTTCACAGCACAAGCAACAGACTCAGCTCTCTCCTCACCCAGCTACCCCACTCTTTTGTAGCACTCATCATCTTATTGGACACAGCTGTGGCCTGTTAAGGGCAGGCCTGTTCCTAATCTTGGGTGATTAGCACAGCTGCAGCTCCTCAGGTGTGAGACTACCTTCTGCGCTATCTTTATTTTCTCACATTCTATCCCTCCACACATGGGCATTTAGATACTAATTTACTTGTCAACTTCAGGCATGTTTTATAAAAAATAAAATAAAACTGGGGCCATGCACATTTGGGTAATGACCCCAGATGGGCTGCTGTCTTTCTGCTGAACCCACCACCTCCACCACTTTTAGGAACTGTGCAGATACTTGCAAGACCTCTGCTCTGCTACTGTTCACACACCTTTGAGCAACATGAGAGGGTTCTGTGCTTTGTGTTTCCCCTCAGTGTCCATTTTCTGGGCACAGAGTGAGGAGTGTGCCCCTGACAGTGAATTTCAGAAGGGCTGTCTCCATTCCCACTTCTGAAGGGGTACAACTCTGGCTCCCATGGCAACCATATATCAGAAAAAAACCTTTGGAAAGCCAGGAGTTCACTGTCAGCCACGTGTGAAGTTTGTGAAGCTGCTCTGGAATTTTTAAATGCTTTTTGCTCAGGAACAAATGGGATGGTAAAACCGTGGAGTAATAATCAGAATAAGGTCACGGTATAAAAATCCTCTTGGAATATGAAATTTTAAGGAGAGCCTGTACGTGTTTGTTTGAGCAAGAGCTTCAGAGTAAGAGGTGGACAAAGTGTGGATTAAGACCTACATAAGGAAAAGGCTGTAATTCTGATATTAATTAGTTTCTGCATAATTAAATATTTCTCATTTTGAACAGTGGCTGTGAGCTCCCTCTGTCCTTGGCAAAGTTTGAAGTCTAATTTTATGGCTTTGACTCTTCTCTGGTACACTGTAAGTACAAGTATGTATTAAGCAGATTTCCTTTTTTTTTTTTTTACTTTTCTCACTGTAAATAGTGCTCTGAAAGTGAGTCACTTTGCTTATTGCAAGATGTTGGATGATGATTACAGAAACAATGCTCTTCGTCACTAAAATATATGAGAGTAAAGAGTTGAAAACACTAGGAAATGTCCACCTTTCTTAGACTTTGATGTTTGGCAACTTGGCAGTCTGATACAGTTTTATGGCTGTAGGTTATTAATAAAATTGGATTATCTACAGAGGTTTATGAAAGCTGATGCATTTTCAATTGTGGCAACCTTAAGTTATGTTCTGACAACAAAAGGTGGTTTTTGTATTAATCAACTATGCCCCACCCTCAGCACAAAATATGTGTAGCCATGTAAATGTGGTGAACCTGAGGTAGACTGACCTGTAATCTGGGATTTGCACACATTTTTATTTGCTGTCATACAGAAATCAGTTTGCACGAGTGACACAAAATACAGTGACACTCAACTCCTTCTCCCTAATTATGTGATCCCAGTGAGTGTTTGAGACAAAAGTGTGGAAAGCAACAAAATAGTCAAGGTTCAGCCCAGGCAAGAGTGACAGTGGTGAGAGTAAACTGGGAGAAAGAAACAGGCAGGTTCTCAACACTGAGGTTTTGTTGAGAAGCAATCCAGAATCAGAGGGTCCAGGTTGTGGGCTTGGACCTCACAAAATGCTTTTGAGAGGCCATGAAAATATGCTTCTCATATGGTGGGGATTTGAATATTGTACCAATTTCCTTGGAGCCTGAGAACACTGGAAAAACCTGACCCAGTGCCCATCTCAAGCCAAAAGATGTTCTTCAGTCTCTCATAGCTAAAAGATGGCAGCGAAGCCCTACATGCACCTTTTCCATTTTTTGCTTGGGTGTTTGCCAAACTTGTGTGACCTACACCTAAAATGATTCAGACACTGACTCTAGTGCAGACTGTGACTATCTGGCTGTAGGATGTTACACCTCTGCTCTTTGCTGCTCAAAGCTGAGTCAAAGTTGTTGGAAATTATCTCATTATTATAAAGCTGGTCCTTTTAGTAGACTATTTTTTAGGTATCTGTGTATTACCATGCATATCATCTGCAGAGATGCATAAATGATCGAGCTTCTCACTTAATAGAAAGGAAATGGTGATAGGGGGTTTCCATGAAGATTCTTTGATTTCAGAATTTATTCTCCCTGAGGTCCAAAATAGCCCAAATTTAACTTTCAGAACATGCTGCATAGCTATTTTTTGCTGAGCTTTTGCTGAGGGTTGAAGAGCATGAGGCAAGCTGGGAATTTTTTTGTGATTCTGGGCTGATTTGATTTATGTGGGCAGGGAGTTATTTGGACTGAGCAAGTAATTTTGTTTGTTATGAATATTTTTAATTAGTTATAAGCCCTCAAAACTTTGGATAAAGACATTTTGTTTATACTTGGGAGAAAAATGAATGAAGTATATTACATATTTAAGCCTTTTTTGTAATGATTTACTTTTCCTTGTAATTGTGTGTAGTGAACAGATTATCTTTTATTTTATGATTCAGTTTTCCTTTAAGTGCTTCTTCCCCTTTGCTGCCACATCAGAGAGAATCTGTTGAGTTTAATTGGGCTCTCCTTAGGCTCATGATCTTGCTTGCCAGATCAGTTTTATGAAATTCTCTTCCTTTTTTGGAAAAATGAAATGATTTGTGGTTTTGACTAAAATAGTTCTGATCAGCCTCTCCAAATTCTGAAGGCTACTCCTTGGCACAGCAGCCTTGCAATGCTTTAGAGACCCATCCCTTGGCAGGGAAGCAGGAGAGATGGATGCCTGTATCCTGAGAGAGATCTTACACGGTGTGGAATTCCACATTCCCTGGGTATTTCACATTTGTGAAATACTGCTTAGTGGAAAATGATCTCAAAGAGATGGCACAGCTCATTCAGGCACTTTTTTTTAAAAAAACAGGAAAATCCACAAATTAGCAGATGATTTGAATTTGTCCATCCACCTCTTTTTGCCAGTGTGAGACTGTTCCCAACCTATCATAATTGTTGTTTCATTTAATGAATCAAAGATACATCTCTCATAAATAAACCTTATTGTCTCCTCCCCTTTCTCCATACAGTCAGTCCTTGCTTCTGCTCATCCCACTTAAACCATTCAAATCAAAACAAATATGAAAATATTTTCCTTTAATTAGTACTTCTATTTAGGTTGCACTTCTTTCACCTTTCAGTTGCCAGTAATGTGTAAGAAGATGAAAACAGAATAGAATGGAATATTTGGGCTCATATGCTGGCTCGTGCTGTAGGGACTTTGCTAGAAATGACTAACAGCAGTCTGGTGAAGTGGGTGTACCAGCACCCAGGCTATAGGTGCTCATTTTCATGTTTTTCCATGTGGGTGGGTTTCTGAAAGCAACTCAATTACTTAGAACTAGAACTCTTCAATTGGATTGCCTTTTAAAATTTATTTTCTTTTTTTTTTTTTTTAATCCCCCAGTTTTCTCACCCAACCTCTAGCACATTCTAGATCCAAACCTTAAATATTGGCATCTTTAACCACTGGTAGCAGGGTGGGAAATTCAGATTGCTGCTTTGTCAGTTCAACAACTGTAGAAATTTAATGTATTTTAAAATTATATATTATATCTATATTTGATATGTGACCTCAACCATTTAAGGCTTTTTTTGTTGATTCTGCTTATTCTTCCCCAGTATTAGCTTTATTCCACCTTTGCAGACATCTATGTTTCAAAGGTAAAAAGTCCCAAAAATTGTCTGTGTGCAAAAAAAATTTTAAAAAGGAAAAAAAAAAAAAGCAGAGGCCAGTTAAATCAAAGAGAACTAATTTGCACAGGATCACAAAAGAAAATTTATTCAGGTGAGCTGGCAAGATTTTACAGGTAAACCTCCCAAGAACAGTTTTCTTTGGCTTCATCCTTGAAAGTGATTTTGTTGTGTTTTAGGAAGAAGTTTAAGGAGATACTGCTTTCTCTTTTGGGGAGTGGAGGAAAAGAATATGAGAGTCCAAAAAAATAATAAATTGACAATGTGAGTTTATTCAGAAAAGAGCAATTATATTTATTTATTTTAATATTTCCATCATATTAAATTGTACTGGGTGACACTGGAGAGCAGATTCTCTCCTTTGTCACTTGCTGTGGAAGGGCTGTACATAAAGTTCAGGAAAGGCTTCAGAGTCTGAAATGAGTTCTCCTCCTTCTCTGATCAAATCTTGCCATTGGGAGTGTGGTCAGGCCTTCCCCCCCAAGGGTTCTCTGAGAATTTGGGAGCTGTGGTTTTTCTCTGTCCACAAAGGCAGGCTGGGCCAGAGCTGAGACCAGTCAGAGCTAAAATATTTGAGGATTGTTTATATTTGAGGGGATTTTTGTTTTGTTTTGCTCTGCCTTTTTCTTCCCTGGACCATTCCCCAAATAATTCTGAATATTACAGAATCTTGATATAATCCTGAGAAGAACCTATTCTGGATTATTCAATTCTCAGAAAACCTCACAAAAATATCAATGTGTGAACAAATATGCTATTACTTTATGTATACACCTGTAGAAAGAAAGTAAATATATGAATTCACGCGTATCATGTAAAACTTAATCTGAAATTAGGGCAGATCCTGATAATGGGAGAAATGTCTTTCCCCTTCTACTGAGAATAGGAATCTGATCTGACACATTTTTTCTTCCTTAAAAACACCAGGTCCAATTTATTTCCTGTGACAGAAGAAAAATGGAGTCCATCAAATCTATCAGAGTGAGCCATTTTTAAGAGACATTTAAGTAAATGTACTTCTGGATATTCTCTGAAAGTGAAATAACAAGGGTGGACAGAAGAAAAGGGGGGGTGATGATTCTAAAAGCATCTTATTATAGTTTTAATTTATATGGGCTTTGGTGCTAATGATTCATTAGGTTATGCCCTTTAAATGGTCTTGTCTTGAAAATGCCAACATTTTGAAGCAGACTTGAATATATTTCTCAGACATCAGATCTTGCACTTGCTATTAAGATAGGCTTTTTCTTTTTTTCTTAATTTAAGAACATCTTGTAAATTATACACGCTGCAGAAATTTTGCAGTTTTGCTTTGTGCCTCTGGACTGACTGGGGGAGGTAGTAACGCTCTGAATTAATGTCTATGTTTCATTACTTGGAGTAATGCTGTGGTGATGAGATATCTGCACGGCTGAAAAAGATGAACCTGCATTCTCATTTCAAGTCCCACATGCTTACAGAACACAGAGAAAAGCAGGAAAAGACTAGCACATGCAGGACTTTGAGGGAAACAATGTAGGGTCTGATGGGTTGCTATTATTTTTTGGAGATTTTGGTGTTTGCATGACAGGACAAGTTAGCATTTTCCTTGTTGCCTTTATGTCAAGGGTTCCAACAGTGTAAGGAAGAGGCTTGCTCCCCTGCCTTACTTTTCATGCAGGTTTTATTTTTGGTGATGACCTTTTTCAGCATCCCTGCAGCTCGTGGGAGCCGTGGTCACAGGACACAGCTGCCCTGTGCTGAGCGCTGCACAAACCCAGAAAAGCTGTGGGGATGGGCAAAGGGGAGAGAAAGAGAAAAAAAAATCTCTGAACATGGTAGTATAATGTTGAAGCAAGAGGATTTTTCGGTGCCTTGGGAAGAACTTAAAAGAAGGAAGGTAATTGGCATGGTTTTGTGGGTGTGTGCGGAGAACTCTTTCAAAACCTATGTATAATGGGCCATTAGAGAAAGTATACACTGGCAGTCTGGAAATGTGACAAGTGGCTTATAAACAAGAGCACTGTGACCTGGTGGTGAAAGAGAAATCACAGTGTAGGGGGAAAACAAACAGCTCCTGTCTGACACAGCAGAAAGGAGGAACCAAAGAGCGCAGGGAGAGAAATTACGTGGGCCCATCCTAAAAGAGCAGAATTCAGATAATGGACTCCACAGCAGTGTTTTGCATGAATATAAAGGGAATAAGTTTGTACAAGGTCAAGGCCAGAGGGAAAGACAGTTGCCATAACTGGGAAGTAATTGACATGGATGTACAACAAAGTGGATCTCAGGTCTGGGAAGGAGTTTGAACATGAGGTCCTAAGCCAAAGCTGACAACCAAGTTATTGACCTTCTGACAGAACCATGGTCGTGTTCCCAGTGCTTGGTTACAAATGGAGGGTGTTGAGTCTGCAGTGGGGGTGATACACCCATGAGAAGGAAACTGGCTCAGATCCCAACTTAGGCAGGAAAGGAGGGGTCTAGAAAACAGAACTGGTGGATTTGTGAACTGGTTGGTTCTCTTTAGAGGTTAATCAGAGGGATAGTTTGCCTTCACTTGAAAAAAACAAAATAATCTGTGGTGGAAGGTCACCTGTATTGGATATTGTGGAGCTGACACTGAAGAGCTGATACTTCATAAAAAAACTTTAATACATGTTTGAATCTGAAAAAAATAGTCTAGCAAGCTTAGACTGCTTGCTGAGAACACTTGCAGTCCTGACGGTCATTTCACTAAATTCTGTTGCAATGACCATAATTTAAGATGTGATCTCTGAATCTGCCCTTCAGGAGTTTGGCTGCCCCCCAAGACCCTCTGTGAAACCAAAAGCTTGAAATGTATTGATAGAAATGAAACAAGGTAGAAAGGACAAAAATCTCCCTTGCTTATTTTCCTTTCTGATAATGAAGAAATGGGACACTTCAATGAACAGGAGGGCTTAAAGAGGAAAGGACACATTTATTTCAGGTGACAATTGCAAAAGTGCATTAAAGTTGTGATGCTAAACATCACAACTTTAGTTAAGAGACTAGCTAAAATTATTGACAACTAAATCCAACTATACATGCAAGGTGAAATTAAAGCTCATCATCATAGAACTTAATCCAAAAGTGTTTTCCAGAAACACGTTAGGGACTGATTTTGCTGCAATGAATGATTATTTAAATTTAACCTTTCCTTCTGATTATTATTTGTACATAGTTTAAGCGTATTCATAGTTTCACATACCTTTCATGCATCTCTGTTTCAGCATATGGTCTTAATATGGATAACCTGTGAAAAAAATCACTGTGAGTTTGGTTTGAAGTTATTTCTATTTGCTTATGGCACAGGAATGAATTTTTGTCAGACAGATGCTTGTAAGCTTTAGAATTAAATTTGCAGTGAAAATTTTCATGATTAAAAATTCCAATTTTTCCCTGTGCTAATATTTTGTGAGCATTTATCTTTAAAATGTCTTATTAAAGTCCTTGTAGGAAGAGTTTATAAGGACTGGCTTTGCTGTCAAAGACATGCTAAGGAAGTTCAAACAAAAGTTTCCAAATAGATTTATCCTTTACTTGTTCATCTTCTAACCCTTAGCATGACACTTACAAATCAGAAAGTACACATGAGTTAATGTCTTTTAGTTCTCTCTTTGGTAAAATATAATATTAGGGTTGAATGCTAACAACCAATGGCTTTTCCTTTTAATCTCTTAATGTATATCAGTCAGCCCCTTCACTTTTCCTTCTCTTTTTTCTCTACTGCTTTCCTTCCTTTGTACCCCCAAATCTCTTCTTCCCCCTACTCCATCTCATCCTTATTTTTGTTGTTATATTAGCACTGATTAAGAATAGATGTAATAATGCTGGTGAACACCATGCCTTTTGGCTTGTCTTTGCAAATAATTATTCTTCTATGGGTCCAATTATTTTGCATGTAATTCCATTTATAGAGTAATTATGAAACTTCTGCAGTGCTTGGACTTTGGCAGACATACCTTGAGAGGGTGTGTGGGAGACCCAGAAGAGGATGGCCATTTCAGCAGGTGGAACAAAACTGGATAGAGCTAAACACCAAACACTATTCTGCTGATTCCAAAGTACAGTAACTACCAAAAATGCCCAGCTCACATTACAAGCATTCTCCGTAGGATCACACTGTGAACATTAAAGAAGCAAAGTTGTTTCATTGACAATAAGCTCTCTCTCATGACATTAGTGAACCTCTTGCATGGTTTTGTTGCACACTGCTATGAAACAGAAGTACTGAATGTAAAACCACGAAGATGCTCCAAGGTAAGGTATGGGTGTAGTAACTTGCTACCAGGAGGCTTGAGATACTTGGTGTTTTACTATAATAATTGCTTACAATTACTTTACAAACCCAAGAAAATTGTATTTGCATTTATTTTACGCTGCTGGAGCTTAGAATTATTTGTAACTTTAGATATAATCATTGCACCTGCTGTATTTATCCTGCACAATAAAGAATTGTGAAGAAACTAAACACAGAAGCAAGGAAAAGCAGAAGAGTGTCACTAACTCTGCTAGTGCTTATTTAAAGACTGGAGCCCTGCGAAGTGTGAGAGCACCAGTGTGATCATGGAGTTACTGATCCAAGTTCTACTAGGGCTCAGAGGGGAGCTCCTCATTAGGAAGTGAATCCTTTGTGATCGTCACAGTGAGGTTTTTCCAAAGCATGGAGCATTGACCTGTGGTCACTGAATGCAGTGGGAACGGAGGCAGACTGCTTTTGCAGATGGAACCCATATTTTTAAGTGCATTGAACAGTCCAGAACTATTTCCATTCCAGGAGTAGTGAACACTTGGCTTTTCCATTTCCATAATGCCTCTGTCAAATCCAGCACACAAACGAGTCCCTGCTAAGCAGTGTTTCCTAACATATGGCCAGTCTCAGGAGGTCACTCAAACATTAGCAATTAGCATGTTTTGTCACAATGCTATTTTCAGAATGTACAGTTTAATTAGAAAAGGTAGCAGTGAAACAGTCAGCTGTTTAAACATCAGAAAGATACCTCAGGATTTAAACTGGCTCAAGTTTATTATGGCATGCATTATGACAAGTTAGGCTAGGAAACATTTCAGAAGTAGTTAAGTTACTTAGAAATGTAAGTCTCTGTGACTTTGAATTAATTAACTAGAAGGATTTTTAAAAGTTGCCTAGCTACCAAAAGTATTATTGCATAACCCAGTATTTGGGTATGTCACTGTAATCTATCATGTATGTTTAACCTGTCTTGTGATATTACCAGGAGTTTATATTGCTTTCCTGATCTCTGAGAATTATTTGGTTCTGTGACTCAGCTACCTGATCCAGGAAACAGTGTCTGAGTATGAGAAGTAGGGAACCTAAATCCATAGGTAAATAGACAAATAAGTGCTCTGAGATTTTACTTTTGTTACCAACAGGAATTGGACTCAGATAAACACAAATGCCTCAACAGCACACGGTTTATGTCTGCAGGTGAAGTTCCACTTCATCACATGTGATATATAGACACAGATTTTTATACACAGACCTGTAAATCTACACATAAGTAGGTATTCACAAATACAATTAATGAAACTTCAGATAGAAAAAAAAAAAAAAAGAGAAATTTTAAATGCATAGTGTTTTAGGTTTTTGAGGGGGGGAAAGAGTGTTGGGGAGAGTATTCTCAGTGGACTAGGATTTCTGATATGAAATTTGCCAGCAGTGTAAATAACTATTCCCAGCACAACATTAGACCTAGAATTTAATGTCATAACACAAGAGTGCTTTTTATTTTTTTTTCCCTGTGTGTGTGTGTGGACATTTTGTTTTCCCATATCAGGAACTTCCCTAAGGCTTGATTGAAATCAGTGAGAGTATGGGATCTTAGTATTTCTGAAAACTGGGCTCATTTCTGCTCATAAGTTCTTGGTTTCAAATCAATTTCTTTACAGATGCTTTTTAACAACTGGGGAAGATTAAATTAAGGTTTTTCAATATGTCTCTGTTAGGGACTTGTAAACCTTTTGACAAAGGGAACAAAATCTCCTTGATACCTTCTCCATTTGCATTGTCACTTTCTTCCTCACTATGCCTGATTACACAGCCATAAATTGAGTAAAAATTTCCATTTACCTAATTGGGTTATTGAGTGTCAAGCCTGTTTGCTAAAGATTGTAAAAGAGGAGGGTAATATTTGCTTTAAAAAAATACTCTCTTGCCTTCCCCTTGCTTTTCCCTTCTGCATTTGACCAGATCCATGAAAGACAGGAGAAGATCCTTCCCATTTTTTCTGCCAGCAGTGATAGTTTGGATGCCTTTCAAAGGAGAAATTTTGCAAGGCTGTCCCAAGTCATGTACAACAGCCTATTGCTGGAACAAGAGTGTGGGTGAGGTGGAGGAGAACCTGGGATTGTTTTTCTTGGGATGGGGGACTGCTGCTGCCAGAATTTCTCTGGGTGTCCCATTAAGGACAAGAGACAAATCAACTTTCCCTGACGAGACATCCTCTATTATTTGCATATCTTAAACTGAACCAGCAGAGCAGCATGAACAGTAGTAATAAATAAATAAATAAAATATGAAATAAATAAAGTGACTGAAATTAATGAATAGTAGTAATAAAAATAAATAGAATATGAAATAAAGTAACTGAAATTAATAAATTAATAAATTACTAGATTTAGCTGCTTCCTCCCCAGTAATGGGACCCACATTCTCCAGCAGAGCTCAGCTGTGTCCCTGCAGGAAGGCTGGAGCAGGGAAACACTGATCTGCACACGTGTTTTGTTTTAATAGATGTACCTTTTGGCCTGCAAGATTTTATAGAACTGCATATCTGTATTTTTATAGCATCCACATGACCTTTGAGATAAAAAGAGGTCTTTTCTTTTAACTCCCCAGTTCACAAGTGCTCTGATAGCTCCTCAGATAGAGCAGTGATGACCACGGTGTAAATGCCGAGAGAGCTGCTCTAGGTAGATAGACAGACTGAACTTTAAAATTTCATCTCCTATCTGTCATCTCACCCTGCTCTGGTAAGAGAATGAAATATTTAATATCACACTGTAATTATTTTTAAAATTCCTCGGCTCGACCTGTTTTGCTATTATATTGTAATTTTTTAATTCATTGTGAAAATACCTCCATTTACACATTTACCTATGTTCAAGAACTACATCATGGCATGAGTGCCACGTGCAGTTGTGACTTGTACAATATCTTGTCTTTAGGCTCCTGGTGGGGACTGTGTCATCCAGCAGCTGACTGCACCCACCTTTTTGGGGTCTGTGTGCAGAGATGCAGAAATTTCACAGTAGTTTTAGCCCTAGACCCTTCAGATCCCTTCCAGAGTAGTCTCAAATCCTCCAGCTCAATATCTGGTTCCTTCCTAGAGAACTTGCCTTGTTCTTGGCCCTTCCCAAGGGCATTTTAAGGTCACCCCATTCCCTTAGTGTTTCATCACAATGACACTGATTCTTTCCTACAGCCCCTCACTACACAGTGTGCTTTGCCTTGAATCCCACACATCCCCTTCCCCACCCCACTTTAAAGCTGGGGAGAACACTGTCTTTGGAATATTATTTCTTTGAAATGTATATTTCAATTATTTCTTTGAAATGTAATTTATGACATTTGTCCACTGTCCAAGATAGCACAGTAAAGAAATTTTCCCTAAAATTTAATCTGAACCTACCCTCTTTCAGTTTGAAGCCATTCCCCCCTGTCCTGTCACTACATGATCCTGTAAAAAGTATTTCCCATATTTCTTGTTGGTTCCCTTTAGGCCCTGGAAGGCTGCAATTTGGTCAGACCACAGCCTCCTTTTTTCCAGGCTGATACACAGACTGTGTACTATTTGTTGAATATAAAGAGCATACAGGATGGCCTGAATAACCCAGGGATTTTTGAACAACGGGAGTGGATTATTATCTAGCTGTGGGATACCTAAAATTGTGAATATCTTCCTCAAAAGGGCCTGTGCACTTCATTGGTCTAAAACTAAGGACCACAAAATAAAAGCATCTTCTGTTGGATTGGATTCAGACAAACACTTGGACTGTCAAACAATTTGACTAATTATCATCTTTAATTAATATTTTAACCACATTTCAAGGGCTGGAGGGAAATTGTTCCTTTGCGCCTTCTTCAGGAGCATCTTTCACACACTAAAGCAATGTTGATATTGCACATTTGTGGTGTGTGTTTCTCAAAATAATTTCTTATAACATTCTTACAAAGGGAGAAAGATGCATGAAAAGTAACATCAAAGTGTTTTTAAACAGAATAAAAGTTTTATTTAAAATATATGCAAACAATAAATCTGGCAAGAATGGTTCAGCCTTTATGATTTTCTCTAACAGTGATCAGTGAAAGAAAAAGAGCATAGCTCTTAAAAATAATCCTTGGGTTTTTCATGCAGTTTAGAGGGCTTAAAATATATCTTCTATAAAGACTCCATGACAAATCTGATATTACTTGTACATAGAGACAGTAAGCCAAAATCAGCTTATATTAAGGTGAAAATGTGGACATTGACTTCAAATTGGGCTTTTCTTGATGGTCTTTATTGGGACTTGAGGGAGCTGCTGTTCCAGGAGAGGCATCCTTGGCTCTTTTTAATGTGGACCCATTCCCTGGTGTGCAGGGAAAGCTATTCCATTCAGAGCAGGAGGTGAGTATTTCAAAACCTGACTTTTCTATTGAGCATGTTTAAATCTTTCATGGTAAGCTGTGAAAGGGAGCAGAAGGCCAGTGATGTGTCAGCCAGGCATGCTGCTCCCTCCAGGCTGGACTGATGGAACCTGGAACAGCCACCTGGGTGAATTTTTACAGCCCGAAAATTTTATGGGCACTTTTTTCACAGCTGAAAAAGTTTGGTCGAAATTACTGCATTATGTGGCAGACAGTAAAAGCTGATGTGCATTCAGAATTCTATTAGGACAGTCCATGGAGAGAGAGTCCACACCATCCATGTGCTGTGGAAATACCATGCATGTGGGAAGTGGGAGCTGCTGGGATTCTTTTCCTAGGAAATAGCATGGTTTCCTCTGCTGGGGAGACTGCTGGTGGATCAGAAAGACATATTCCAATATGACCTTTCTTATGTTTTTCTGAAACATATATAATTTGCAATAGGTGGTGTGGTGTGCCAGTGTGAATGTATGTAGGGCAGGGAGAGCAGGAATATGAAACAATTAAACCACCTGATTTACACACCTTTTGAGTGAACAACTCTTAGATTAAAATAATGAATCACTCCTTCTATTCCCTTATATTCTACTGAAAAACATGCACAAAAAATTCAAGTTAAGAGTGAATGACTGGAAAAAATACAAGTACTGACAAACCCCAAGTCATTTCACCAAACAACTGTCATGGACTGTAAAGGACATTGGTTCACTGGTGGTTATGGCAATATTCCTACCAGCATTTACTTGAATATATTTAATCTTAGATCAGTTTTTAGGTTTTTAGAATTTTTTAGACTTCTTTATGTAATTGGTACAGGCACCGTGTGAGCTACCTTCTCTTGGAGAGAAGAGTAGTCAGGTGTGATGTTCTGAGTGAACAGAATTCCGTATGATATTCACTTTATTTTGTTTTATTTACTTTTTTTGGGGACACGTTCAGACCCTGTGAGCTATAAAGGAACAGGGTGAGTAAATACGACAAAATTCCAGGGGGTCACAATGTAAATTAGGTAACAGGCTCTTATTGCAGGAAAAGGATTCTCACTTCCCTTGCCTTCTCCCTTTTCTCCCTTTGTGAAACAGCAGCGTAATTCACGTTGTCTGGGGTTGGAATGGTCACTTTTAATTTGCTTTAAGGCTTAGCTTTCAAAGCCCAGTGATGTGTCACAGGTAGTGGTACACTCTTGCCATAAAGCACAGAGAGATTTTGTTGAGATCAGATGGGAATGGCAATGATAACAAATAAAAATCTAAATTAAGGAAGAGAGAGTAAATAAATTTTTAATCATACAAAATTTAATACTTATGTTAAGGAAAAGAATATTAAAAGTCATTTTATAGAGAGTGAATTTATATTGGAGCTGATTTTAAAGTTATGCAGCTTTGAGTGATATGATAATCATGTATTTTTTTCTCCCCCCTCAGCTGTACTAGGGGATTGAAATTTATATACTCAATAACTAGAAAAGAATCATAAAGGATCAGGCTGGAGGAATCTGTCTCACTCCATTTTTTCCTGTCACTCCCATAGCGATTTTAATATTTTTCTTATATCTCTGCTTATTTTCAGTGCCAAACATTGTTTTCAAATACAGTTGGCTTGAAAATGAGCACTTGAAGCTGCAAGCTTGTCAGCAAACTACCATGAATTTCAGGTAGTACAATGAAATCTTTAGCTATAAAAAAATGAAATAAAAATAGGATGTCAGAGTCTTCTGCCAGCTGTAAATGCAACTAAATAGTCTTATTGTGTGCTTTAATATTTTTAACTATTTTAAGCATTTGACTCTTGCTTTTTTTTTTTTGTCTTGGTGCTAAGGGAAAATGGATTTGCAAAAGCTAACATAACAGCACATTTATTTCTTTCACCCTTTTCAAATAGGAATTAAAGACAGGATAGTCTACTGAATAGACTGCCAGAGTGAGAGTCAGAAAATAAGTTTCCTATTATCAATTCATTGAGAAAGTCTATTTGCTTTCCTTTGCCTCAGTTTCCCATCTGTAAAATGAAGATAATGTAATTTATCATCCTGTGCAACGTGCTTTGCGGTCTAGAGCAGCAAGATAGAGTGAAGTATTATGATGAAATATTTTGGGGAAAATACTGCTGAGTTTTAATGATTTAATTTCTCCCTTGTTAATTTTTTCCATACTTAGCTTTTGATGTACAAGCTGCTCTCCAATCTTTTCTGTGAGCTGCTGTTGGAGATGGCTGAAGTATTGATCCCCAAACAGAAAATGAGGTGGGTTTTAAGTAAAAACACTGAAGTCAAATGGCCATGCAGTTTCACCTGGAAGTGTCAGTGAACCATTTTCAGCCACCCACAGCAAAGAGAGAAAAGTGAACAGAAAATATATGGTATTTTCCAAATTAGTTTGGAATAAGTGATGTTCTGTCTGATTTAAACACAGGAAAATAAAAATATATAATGTCCCTTTCCAGTAAATGCCCTCTTTTTTTTTTTTTTTTCCCCAAAAAATCTTATTTTTGTATTTATGGGCACCTCCCCACTATTTTCATGGTCTTCTACTTGATGAGTCATGATAGCACATGTCCAGTGTGAGCATTTGCTTGAAAGGCAGAGGCTTTTTTGCCTTTGACATGGTGATGGACATCTCTAAAGTGTCTGGAAGATTATGAGAGCAAAGGCCAAAAAGAAAAAAAAGCTCCATATTATTGCCCACACAATAACCACATATAGAGTCTCCAAGAAATTTAGCACAATTTGCTTTCAGATGGCTCACAATGGCAATTATTTACCGGTGTCTTTCTGTCTCTCTTATCTTTGTTGTCCAACCTACACATTTAGATGAAAACAGGGGTGAAAGTGAACCTGTGGCTACTTAGGTGAAGCTGGCACAGGTAACCCAGGGGTTAAAGTTGCTTTGTGAAATTACATGGATGGCGTTTGATATCAGAATTTCAACAATAGATTCATTTTTATACTGCAGTGGTTGTTTTTGCTCATTTCAGTTTTCCCAAATGACTCTCGGTCCTCTCTGGACACCCTCTGGAGTCAAGGAGCCCTGGAGGATGCACAAAAGGGTGAACACCAAGTTTGGGCTCCTGCTCTGAACTGGTTTCTGGGTATTGGCTCCAGAGGTTTCCTGGGCACCCAGATTTATGTGAGGTGATCATCAGCATGGGTAATAATGATCTCTCTGTCCAGAACACACAATTCCAATAAAATGGACGTGTATTTTAGATATAAAAATATATGCTAGAAAATACACAAGCTAAAAACAGGTTTATAGTCAAAAGCCACTTACTTTGTAGGAATTTAGAGCAGAGATGAGGAGATACATAAAATATTCTGACTGAATTTTGTATCTGGAAAATCTCAGAGGCTTTGAGAACAAGTATCTTAGCTTGAAGGACCCACAGACTGCAGAACTAGGGATGGGCACTAATGAGTACCCCTAATGTTTCTTTGAGAAGAAATGAATGATGTCTGCATTGAAGGCATTTGTCCAGAGACCTTTTATCACCTTTGAGCAGTTGGACAAAGGAAAGCACAGGGACTGTGGGATAGATTGCAATCAGTTTGTTTTGTCTGGTTGGGTTTGGAAGGACTGGATGCTTTCCCCTCACCTCTGGGCCCTGAGATGTACCTGCTGCTCTGAGGTCTCTCATAGCTGCACCTTTAGCAGTAAAAGCGAATGAAGCTCCTCTTAGGTGGAAGCCTAACCTCCTGTCCACTCAGGTTTACCAAGAAGGCTAAGACAGAGAGCAGAGAGGTAAAAAACTCAAGGCTACCCATGAGGCTGTAGAAAGGAGTTAAATTTCTTCACCAACTGAAGTGTCTAAGCTGAATGAATGAGCCAACTAACTGAGCTTAAGGGGAAAGCACAATGCCTTCCATACTTTTAATAAAAGCAAGTTTTTGTACTCCGAGGACTTACTTGGAGTGGTGTTTGAGGACAAAAGGCTTTAATTTTGTTAGATGAGGGTTTGTCTGGCCTGCCTGTTGTTAAACAAGAAACGTGAATATTTGGAATTAAAAAGTTGAAGAAAGCTGCAAATCATAAGTCCACTGAAGAGACTGAGAAACAATTTCTGAAAGGCAGTTCTGTGTTAGGTCAGTGGCTTGCACCTTTTGATGCCAAGTCTCGCTGGTGTCCCTCTCACCCTTTGACTTCTCCCTGAACATCTGCTGCTGCATCGCCTCTTGGTCACTGCCCAAGCGCCTCCAGGAACCCCTGCCTGCTCTCTGGGGTCCCTGCCAACTCCTTCTCTCCTTTTCCCTAACCCTGGGTTGGGGTTACTTTCTCCTTGCCCCCGCAGTGCTTTATAGCTCTTTTTCTAAGAGAGTTGTACAAGCAGAGATGTGGCACAATTTGTTGGCTTTTACTTTGAGCCTGAGATGAGCCTGGACCTCACTTGCTGGTAACTTGTACTCTAAAGTGCTCTTTAGGTAGTACCTTCAAATGTGAAACGCAACAGAAGAGTTGAGAACCTTTAAAACAAGGAGTAACAGAAGATTTATTATGTTACAGGCTTGTTTAAAGACTGGAGGGTTCACAGTACAATTTATTGTGCTTTTCAGGAGCTACTGTTTTTCCACATGCATTCAGTTTTGTTCTGCTGAGACACTGTTTGTCTTCTCTGTGAGCTGACTGCTTGCTATCAATGCCCACTCAGCAGGATTTTCATAGGCTAATGCTAAGAATTTTCCGTACCATAGTTCCTCGAGCTCTGGCCTCTCCCTGAGGAAAGGACGACGCTGAGGTATGAAAAGATCAAGTGCAGAGTAATTAAGTTATTTGTCTTCACATCTCCTAGCTGTTACACAATCAAATAGTGTATTTTTAGAGGAGAGCTGGTTAATTGCTGCTAACATTATCATCATTTCAGGATGATTAGGAGGTGGTGATTGAGTAAGTAATAGCAGTAGTAGGATGTAAAAAAGCAGTAGTAGAGGATGCAATCAAAACCCGAGAGAGCTCATAGGGTACATAAGTAGGAAGTGTATTTCACTATTGCCCTGCAGTTTCCCTTTTCAGAGTTAGCACTAGCAGGGAGAAACCTGGGAGTGGTAACAGTGCTATGGGTTGTGTAAACAAGAAAACATTTTTTCTCCTATATGAGAAGAGGTTTTCACACGACTGCTTGTGCAGATGATTGCAAAAGCACTTCCCTCACTGAGAATGAAGTGTTCACCCTCCACACTGAACTTCATCACTTCATCTCAAGGTTACTCTGAGCTGAGGGTCTGTAGTGACGCAGGGTCTCCAGGAAGGTGCAAAGGAGAGCCCTTTCATTGTAAAAACCCAGCTTTTTTAAGCAGTTAGCCTGTTATCATAAAGCTAGCCTCTTAAATCATAACAAACATAATTCAGCTAACCATCATAACCTACAAAGTGAACACACAATGGTTGCATCACTTGGTTTTTTACCTCTCATTCAGCTGAGTCATTTTCCCACAGTCCTTTTCTGCTTAGCCCAAGTAGCAGCTCTGAGCCATGATTTTACACAGCCTTCCCTTTGTAAGGTTTTACCTAAATGCAACAAGTTACTCCCTGAATCAAGGAGTCCTCTTGTCTCAAGCTCAACAGAGACACAATCATCACATGTTTCTATAACCATAACTATAGAGTTAAGGAAAAAAAGGCTCTGGTTTGACATCAAGCAGAATGGACAAGTCCACATCCAACATGATTTAAGCCTCCTGCGCTCAGATACTGTTTTAAAAACCAGTCTTCAAAGACTTTTCTTTTTTCCCCCCTCTCAAGGGCATTAACTACTCCCAGTCAACTCCCTCTCTGTTGGTTGTAGATGCAGTTTGTGGTGATTGGGGTGGGGCTGTGCCCAATCATCCCCAATTGTCCCCAGCTGCGCAGCACAGGTGAGCAGCATTAACAGGAACGAGCCGTGAAGTGCCCAGGGGCACTGCCCAGCCCCAGAGGGCATAAAAGGCTGGGCTGAGGGACAGGGAGGGCAGATGCTGCAGCCTGCTGAAGAGGAATGGTGCTGCTCTGTATGAGCAGATGCCTGAAGCCTTCTGATGAGGTATGTTGTTACTCTGTCTGGGAAAGTGCTTAAAGTCTTCTAAAATTGTATGTAATGCTCTGTGTTTCATGGTTGTCTCACCAGTAGCATGTGCTTCAACAGTTGGTAATGTATTGTAAAGCTCTTGTGAAGAGTGAACCTTTAAAGGACTTTTGGATGAGCAGAAGTGACTAAAGCTCACGGTGGCATACTTGTGTTTGTGCTGTGGTCTCTGCATCAGGACAGAGAAAAAGTGAGAGCAAAGGGTGCCAGGACATTTTGCCTCAGCACCCTTCTGAGGGTTGGTACCGAAAGAGCAAAGAATGCTGCATCCAGTGAGGTAGAGGAGAGATATCTACAGAACCAGAAATGTACTGCAAGTACCTTTTGTGAAATGGGCTATTTGATCATGTGCATTTTAGTTCTATGCCTCAACACATGTTAATATGTTGGTATTTGACCTGGGCCAAGATGATTTTTTTTCAAGGGACATAGTTCTGGTGAGTTCTCAGCACCTGGGATCTTTCCTCTGCAATTCTCCTTCCCAGGTACTGACACAGCATTATTCTTTATCAAATCAGAGCTAACACTTCCACAGTGAAAGAAATATAATTGCAAACCAGCTGAAAATTAATGTTATAGTCTTACAATCCATGTCAGCGTCCTGATGACATTTGTAGTACAATATTATAATGATGTGGGAGAGGGAATAATTTTAATGGTTGACCTTGGCATTCAAATAACATCTAATAGCTGCAGTTTTGCTCAGAAGATATGTGTCAATGTTCAATTTCTAGATGTGGATTTAGAATGCCTGAATTTAGTGCCTGCATGGAAGATTTGGGTTTGTTCATCTGATGGGGAAAATAGAATTTAAAAAGTTAAGGTAGGAATTTCTGCTCTAGCTGCATTTAGCAACAGAACTGAAAAGCTCCCAGCTTGAAAGAGAAGCTTCCACTCTCCCTAATGTTAAAATGAGAAAGGAAAAAGATTATGAACTCTTATTGTTGAATTCAATACACAGAACAAGGGAAGTCTGTCCTTGCAGAAAATAGAATTGTAAATCAATGAGAGAGTGATTAAGTGAAGAAGAAACAGAGCCCTCGGTAGGGTTTGCACTAACCATGGAAGTTTAGTAGCACACTCTCCCATCTCAAACACAACTGGGGTTTAGTTAAACAATATCTGGCCTAATGCCATCAATAAAAATGGCAAGTCATGCTCAAAACACTCACAGAGCAGCCAACTTTCATTTTCCAGCAGGAAAAGTCAAGGCACAGTAATGGAGAAATTATTCTCAAGGAACTGCTGTGTCACACAGGTCAGGTAGGTCTTGTTTTGAACTTAGCACATCGTGCTGGTCTCTAAATAGACCAGTGGGATGCCTCAGCATAGTGAATCCTTTCAAGGTCCTAATGAGGTGTAGACAAGGACCTTGGACAAAACCCAGGGACTCCCAAAGGCAGCTCTGCATATGCCAGCCTAAGGAAGACCTAGCAAACATACAGCAAGAAATGTCCATGCCAAGAACAAAATATTGCTCATTCTGAGCTGGTTTTGCTACTTCCATGACATTTAGATGTGTAGCTTCAGCAGAGAACTGTCTGGGAAAGGTTGATGAAATGTTCTCTATATCTGATGCATGTTAAAGCCAGCACATCTAGAAATTAGTTTACTCCTGTTTCCAGTGGAATGCTTTGTGGGCAGGAGTAGCCCAGAACTAAACTTGTCAGAAAATACCAACACGTTCTCTGCAGTCTGAGAGATGGCTCTACAAAGTGTCTGTCCCAGCTGACACCTAAACTGTTGGTATGTTTCTGCTTTGGTTTTTTTTTTTTTTTCTGGGTGCTCATCCTATTCTGAAAGGCCACCATGAGGCAGAAAAATCAGCTCAGGATCTGCAATTTGTGAATACATCTGAGAAATAAAGAATGCCACTTCAATGGAGAGGACAAATGAAGGGTAGAGGGAAGATCATATGAAAGAAAATATCATTTCTTACCCAGACATGATGTCATATTCTCTCGTGATACCGCAAAGAGGTAGGGAAATGCAAAATAACTGTAGCTATGAGGGCTTGAGAATTCCCTAAGGATGGCTGTGAATAGATTTGTGAGATTAGTCATCTCCATGTTTGGTTCAGTGTCAGGTTTATTCCAAGGCTGAGGTCAATAAATGAAAGGCAAGGAACAGAGAGAGTGGAGAAGGCAAAGGCAGCAGTCAAAGAAGGAGCTTAAGCTGAGAATGGGGAGCTGGTCAAGCATCCCTCTGGATGGTGATGGAAAAAGAGCACAAACTGTAGCTCTACTACCTGCCCTTTTGGGACATCTGCTAAATATTTTGGTTTTTGTTTAGGTTTGATTTTTTTTTTTGTTTTGTTGTTTCAGGTTTTTTTGTTGTTGTTTTGGTTTTTGGTTTTTTGAGTTTTTTTCTGTCTGGTGTGGTGACATCTATCTGATATTAACCTGGAAATTCAGGATACACCATCTATCACCTTTTCTTTCTGAAACTAAGCTACCCTTTCCATCATTGCATATTCTCTCCCCTTTGAAAGAGAGCATATTAAGGATGCAGAGAAACACAGATGTGGAAGCAAAATATTGACAGGGAATACAGAAACATTTCAGATATTGTCTTACATTTTTTCACTGGGAAGCTTTGCTTATTCCTCTATAAATCTCCATTATTACTTTTTTTAAGCTTCATTGCTAACCAATGACAAAAAATTTGTCTTATATGTCCCACCATTACACATTCCATTGACATAGGGAGTGAGTGGCATTATCTGGAAAGGAGAGCTCACCGTCTAGGTGATTTCAGCCAATCAGAGATGATGATATTGTATTACCAGTTTCATAATATAAATGAAAAAGATGGCCTTCATTTTGATGAAAGCTGTAAAGTAGCTATTGTGCTTGTTTTGTATTGCAAGGCCCAAATGTATTATTTATGCAATTTTCCTTTTGAAAGGAAAAACTGAAAGAGACTATTTCATTTTACAGCATTCAGTCAGAGCTATTGTCTCATGAATGTGAACATTCCTGCATTTTATCAGCTCCCAATGTAGAAGGCAACTCACAGATCACACATAGAAAGGATTTTTCAAAGTTTGAAAACTGCTTTTTAAAAAAGCTAGACCCTAATGACTGGAGATATTATTTGTGCGTGCCTGTAGGCTGAATCAACACTTGGCCTATCAGGATGTACACAGAGCAGCTTCTCTTTCAAGGTCTTAAACAGCTTTGATTGAATCTTCGTGCACCTTAAATTGATAATGCAAGCAGCCTGTAATACACAATATTCATAACAATGGAACACATCTTCATTTGTAAATACACACTTTTGTGCCAAGTTAGCACATATTCAGGGATCTCTGAGCCACTTACAGATGTGACAGCAGCCTGGTGCTGTTGCTCTGCTGTGAAAAATATTGCCACACTTCTGGAGGTGGGGAAACTGAGGCAGGTGCACGTTAAAAGATTTGTTTGGGGTTGTAAGGTCAGTGCTAATAGTGTGGAAAAGGTTGTTGGCATCAGCCCGTTAGGCAGTCTGTGACACATGGAATCACTCCCTTGGACCTGGTGGTACTTGTGTCTATGGAGAAAACACTTATGGTAGAGAGATGTTGAGATTTTTGCCTGTCCTTGACACCAGTAGAAATTAGATGTTTGCCCTTGAGCACCCATACAAAGAGATTGGTTACTCTTTGGTAGAGAGACACATTAAAGCTTAAATTGATATTCAACCTCTTCCCCTATGTACCTAATTAAAGGCTCACTTCTGAGATACATCTTTTCTTGCCTGTTTTGTTTTTTATTCCTTTTTCCCCTAAAAAACTGTCTACTTTTAGTACAATGCCTCTGAAACTTGCTATTAAAAAAACCTGTTTTTTCATTCAAGTTTTGTTGGACCTATTATATTTCTCACTGTTTTCTGAGATAGTGTACAAGTGCATATATGCAACTGATATATTTAAATGTTAGGGCAACATTAGTTTATATTTAAACTAACAAGAAATAATAAATTAGCGTAATCATTCATATCTCCAGTGAAGTCACACAACTAATTTCTGATGGGGCTCACAGTGGATAACATTCCTGAGAGTTAAATAAAGGTGATTACAATTTAATAACAAATCAGAAAATAGGTTTATATTTACTCTTTTCATATACCCATAGATATTGTCTTTGGGATGACCTAATTGCAGTCTTTCAGTACCTGAAGGGAGCCTACAAGAAAGAAGGAGAGAGACTCATGGCAAGGTCCTGTAGTGGCAGGACAAGGGGGAATGGCTTCAAACTGAAGCAGGGCAGGTTTAGATTGCATCTTATGAAGAAATTCATTACTGTGAGGATGGTTAGGCACTGGCACAAGTTGCCCAGAGAAGCCATGGATGTCCCATCCCTGTCCAAGGCCAGGCTGCATGGGGCTTTGAGCAACCTGGGATAGTGGAAAGTGTCCCTGTCCATGGCAGGGGGTTGGAAAAAGATGATATTTAAAATCCCTTCTAACCCAAACCATCCTGTGATTCTCCAATTCTATGACACTCCTCAGCGCTAGTGGAAGAAATAAATTGTTTCTGTGGATGTTCCTGGCCAAACTCCATGAATATAACCAAAACCAAATACATGGTAAATTTTATTTTAGCTGGATGTAGAGTTACTGCAGTTTAGAACAAAAGTCCCTGTATCCATTCATGTTAGGAGACACAACCAGCAGTAACACTGCAATCTTTGCCACATTACAAGTCCCCCCATCCATTGTTTTCTTCTTTACATTCCCAGACATATTTGGCTTCCCAGGAGTGTAAGCTGATATGTCGTATTTAGGAATACTTATGGGCCTGTAACCATAACATGCAATAACAATACTTAACAGATAACATATGCAATAACAAAAATCAAATAAAACAACATTACCCTGAAATATGGGGTTAATTCTGCACAGATCTAGTAGAGACATGAAAATGAATACTTGTCATGTAATCAAATGGAAAAAAAATAATGTAGAAGAAAAATTCTGGTTCACTGATTGTAGTTGTGCTAATGTTAGATTACAGTTATCTGTCAGCTCTAAGTACTGGCACTCAATACTCTGGATACTTTTCTTAACTGTCTCAGTTCGTATTTAAAGCTTGCTTTTGGTGACATTCTTGCCGTGGGAATTCACTTGCTTACATATCCTCAAAGTGAACACACAGTGAGTGATAATGCAGGGATTCTGATATTTTAGATGTTCAAATGAATGTGTACCTGTTCGTTTCTTATGATTCACCTTAATTCCTCTATTAGTGACAGCAAAAAGAAATCTACTGATTCCATGCCTGTGTCTCAAGCAATGATGGGAAATACAGGACCTAGGAACTGGAATTATCCTGATTGAACAGCCTTTCCTAAATCTCAGTGTGTTTGAATCATATTAATTGTATTTTTACCTCCTGAATTTAAGAAATGAAATATTTAGCTTTTTTCCTCAGGTATTTCTTGCCATTTCAGGGTTAGCATGCCACTGAAATGATCACAAGTCTTTTACTCTGGGTGCTGGATAAAAAGATATACTGGAAAATAAAATTGTTGGCATACAGAGTAAATTGCTGGGGACTAGCAATTTAGCAACAGATTTGGGCAACAGGTATTGCTCTCTAGCCAACATTCCTGTCATTGTCTGAGGCAGATGGCTTCAATTTTATACACAATTTTTCAGTCTGTAAAAGAGATCGTATATTTATTCATCAAAACAAAACCAAATGAACAAAAAGCTCACAATGCAACTTTTTATGTGCCTGGTCAGTGAAATAGGCTTGGAAGAAAAAAATGTTTTATTTGGGAAATAAGTCTCCATTATGCATTTGATTATGAAAGCTAGAACTGCCTAAAAATGAGGACAGGTTCCTTCTCATAAAACATCTTTTCCTTCATACTGAGAAATGTAGCAGGGAACATGGAATTCTTCTTAATCAAACCTTCAGCTGTTAATGGTTTAGTTTAGGAAACAGATTGATTTAATGCCAAATAGTGATCAGTAAAAGTTGTCATGCTGCCCCATCTGGGTTCTGTGCCATTTGCCAGTATGGAAAACTGTCCCCTTTTCTTCCTAGGTTTTTTAATTCTTCATTTTTTTTCTTCAGAGCTGCTCAAATTTCCAATTTTACCCTTCCCCTGCTTCACTTCTCAATCTCCACACCTCTGATAATACATAATAGAGTAAGAGAGCAAGGTGGCAGTATGTTTTTGTCTTTCAGTCTGCTGCTGAAAAGGCGAGTGGGTGTCACAGAGCCTGCCAGAGGTGGCTCAGCTCTGTGTGGATGGGAAGCTCTGTAGGGCTGACGTGGCTGATATTCAGCTCCAGGAACCCAGACATGCAGGATAGGCAATGGTAAAAGAACCCTCAATATCTACATTGCCTTTTTGCAAGGGCTTTTACAGTGCCCCATATGGATCTTGAGGTTTAAGCTATGTTGTTCATGGGTTGAGGAAGTGTCAGGTCCAGTCTTTCTGCCTTTGATAAGAAAGAAATTCCTTCCACTGGAACTAAACCCTGAAAAAGAACTGCAGGATAAATTCTAGGTGGAATGACAGAGACATCTCTTCTTAGGAAGTTAATATATTGCTTAAGACCTGGCAACAGCTTAGCTCCAGACATAATGTTGCTTCTCTGTGAGGGTAACTCTGACATCCCAGTGAGAAAGTTTACTTCCTTCACACCTGGTCTTGTGTGCTATTAAACCATCACAGCAGCTGCTGAATTATTCATCCTTTTCCAGCGGACAAAACTAGTATTCCAACCGACACCCCCCTAGCCCAAGAGGAAAAAGCAGTTTGAGGGAGAGAATGCATTACAAAATCTGCCGTACAAAAGTTTACATCATTAAGCATTTAGGGTTTACATAGAGAGCAGTGGCATGCAACAGCAGGCACGTCCCTAAGCGATTTTTCTGCAATCAGAATTTCATTCATTACCCAATTTTCATGCAAGTCCCCTGGCATTTGAAATATGGTTCAAGGTAGGTTTCCCAAGGGCTCTCCCCCTCCCATAATAACTGATTTTCAGTGCCCAAAGACAGATCTAAATATCTTTGGCTCAAACTACTTAAGGCCTGCAGAGCAGCATCCTCTGTCATCCTCATCACATCTCACACCTACAGAACAGATAACAGATTAATATCTGGCCTCCAACATTTCATCAGTGTCTCCAGCTAAGGCACCTTGCATTATTTTATCTGGGGGCAGCAGGCGAAGAACAGGAGGAGGTGAATGAAAATGTATTTGCACTTTACAGGAGAATGAGGGTTTAGATGGCAAAGCGAGGGAAAGGGGGAATGAGAGGAGGTTTCTTTTGGTATTACAGGAAAAGGAACAGAGCTAGTCCTGGCGAAGTTCTCTGCTCCGATTATGTATCCGCTTTTATTCAATCACTGGATTGCTCTGTGTCTGACACTTGGTCAATAGTGCAATCTACCACTGATCAGAATAAAACAGCCATCCTAGAATACCTTGGAATTTCATTAGTTTCTTTTCAATGTTGTCTTTATAACTAGGTGATTACTTGGAAACACAAACTTACTGCATGGTTCCATGCTTTTTCACCTAAAGAGCCTGAGACTCTAAACAGTGATATTTCTTTCTTTTATCAGAAACACTGGTCTTAAAAAATTTCCCTTTTGTAAAAAAGAAAAAGACTTAAGATAATCAAAGCCACAGATAGATTCCTCACCTCAAAATTAGATCCGCTCTTTCCAGGTTAGAAATTTTGGAGTCTTTGTTTTGGTTATCACCTGAATGACCTCCTAGTCTAAATCCATTTTGAAAAGCTTTTTTGAAAAACCACATTATTTATAATTCTTACTCTGCAATTCCTGTAAATATGTCAATTAACATAAATTCCTTCCATGAATTTCTACAACAAACTGGCTATATATTTTTCTAGTCTTTCATTATCAATTTCATAATTTTGAAGTAAATTTAAACAAAACAGGAGACTGACTACTGCTTAGGTTCATGGGAATTAGACATTGTATTTTATCACTGGTGGCAATACAAGCACCTTTAAAACTTGCTCTTTGGCTTTCAAGAACAGTGGACACCACATTTTTACTCCTATGAAGCATTTGGTAGCAGATTTGTGCTGCCCTTATCTACTGGTGTTTTCTATAGAGCTGGGATTAAAAAGACAGTGGTTGTGTTACATGGTAATGATGATTAGGAACAGACAGCAGCTTTTCACAAGATAACTGAACCAGAATGTGTAATTAATTATTTTACTGAGCTGCTTTGTTTTTGTTGTTGTTTTTTATGGTTACTTCCTTTTTCTGGCACCCTTTTAGCTCAATGTCTGACCTGGGTTGCATCATGCTCTGCAGGATTCATCCTGAGTCCCTACTGACAGCCTTCAACTGGAAAGTTTTTTCCAAGATAAGGTGAAAACAATCTGCTCTGCCTGGAGGCTGATCCAGGGCAAGGAGTGGCCCTGCTTTGAAAGGTTGTCTGAAAGGGCATGTTTGCACCCAACTCTGAGATCGAATCCAAAGTAAACCTGATTTCTCTCTAGGAAAAGGCTGAGGCAATCCTGTCAAGCCCTCTCTAGTTTAATGTAATCTATAAGCATCTTTCTTAAAGCGAGTCTGTCCACTGAACCACTCCTCTTCTATCTTGGCTATCCCCTAGGACGAAAAAAGGGTCACCTTTAGCTCAGCCCATTCTCCAGGCCCTGAGCCAGGAGATTTGACTAAAAAATAACATGAAAGGATCATCCAGCAATCCCCTGAAATAATAATTCCCTTCTGCTGTCACCCTCAACCTATTGTGACATGAATCCATGCATCATGTAACCCATTTAATCCATATTCTGTATTTTTTCTTCTAAAGCATAATTTCATCCTTAATTTTTGAAACATTGTTCACTCATCTGTTTTATTTGTTTCCTGTTCAACAGCCCCTGTTTCACAGAATTCTATTTCTCTATTGTCTTAGAATTCTTACTGAGCCTGTGATGTTTTCATAGCCTTGGCTTCTCCCCTTGTGACAATCTTACCTTTCATTCTCCTAAGTCTTCTTCATGGTCCAGAGGAGCTTTTATCTCTCCAGTTTTTGCCTGTAGAATAAATCTCTTATGAAGTGTTTTCTAGTTCCTTCCTCATTTGCTCTTTTAATCTCTTTAGTTGTTTTAGTTTCCATCTGCATCTGTCTTTCCTCAGTAGTCTCCTTGTCTGGGTGCTTCCTTCAATCCACACCTGCCTTTTCCAGCTCTGTCTTCCACATTTGGCGCTTTTCTCTGCATTTCTCTCACAACTCGTTAACCTCCAGTAACTTGAAGCTGCATATTAAACTGTTGTTTAAGGAAAAGACCACTTAAAACATGGGTGATGACATAACTCATCTTCAAGTGTGACTGAGACATAAAAAGCTGTGGAAGGTGTAGTATCCTTCTGCACCAAGAGATGAAGAAGAAAGTCCAAGCATCAAAATGAAAAGAAGTAGGGAGGAAGGGTAGTGACCTTTGAAATCCATTTTGGGTTGTTTATTTGTTTGGGTGCTTGGTCTTTTACTGCTGTCTCATTAAAATACATTGAAATTAAAATACAATGTATAAAAAGGCACCTAATTAATAGCAAGATCAGACTAATCTCTCTCCTTAGGTGAGTTCTTCTCGCACATCTGTGCTGGAGGAGGCTCTGTGCAGGGTCAGGTGGTTGGTCTTCAGCACAGCTGTTGGCTTGTGTCTGTCAGCTGGAATACCCTCTCTGGTTTGCTCCTTATGTTGTTTACAAAATGCAGCAACAGAACATCTTTTGTCCGTGCCAGCAGATGCAGTTGTTTAGGCAGATTGTTAATTTTTTTTGGATGTGGATTCAATAACTGGGATATGGCCTTGATGTGCACAACAATCCCCCAGATGTGTAAAAATAAGAAGGAAGCTAACCCCAAACCCTTCCCTGAGTAAGTGGAGGTAGCATTATTCTACTATGTAACCTATCAATGTATCTGTTTTTTTACTATTCAATAGCACCTAAAGACCTAAGATTTATAATGAACAACATCTTATCTGATGCTTCTAACTTTCATCTTATGAAGGGAAGAATTTTGATGAGTTGGCATCCCCTTACGTCCTTTTCTTAAAATAAAGTCAGTCATATCTTTGCTTAAAAAGAATCTTGCATAAAGACTGAAATGTAGATCCTCTGGGATAAAACAAATTGCTCCCCCATCGAGTGGTCATCTGCAGCATTTTTCACATAAAACCCTTCTAGACACTGGGGTGGGTTTATAAGGAACTTGGGGATGGTAGGAGGTTCCTACAATGGGCTTGCTCCAGAGGAGTAGAAACCCCAGACTCAGTCAGTGGGCAAGGAATTCATCCTTTCATGATCTGCTTGAAGCAGCTCAAGATGATGAAACAGCAGAAACCTCTGCCTTTTTTCCTGCTTCCAAGGAAAGTTCAAGTCATCAATCAGCCCAAGTTTGTAAATGTAAATATACACCTGCCTGGGCTCATTTCTCCTCTTCTTTTACAGCTTCGCTCTTGAAGCCACCTATATTGATTATGATTTGTTCCTTCTTTAAGATCAGCTTTGGGCAGCTCTAATGAAGAAAAGGTTGTTTTAAACATGAATGGTTATTGCATTTGTGGGGTGCCTTATGGCAGGAAGGAATGATGGATCTGACTCCAAGTTCCCAGAAGGCTAATTTATTATTTTAAGATACTGTATTATATTAAAGAATAGTAAACTATACTAAAGAATACAGAAAGGGTACTTACAGAAGGCTAAAAACATAATAATGAAAACTCGTGACTCTTTCCAGAGCCTCAAGACAGCTTGGCCCTGATTGGTTTCATGTGAATTGTTTTGACTTATTGGCCAATGAAACAATCACCTGTTGGATAAACAATCTCCAACCACATTCCACATGAGCAAAACAGAGGAGAAGCAAATCAGATAATTATTGTTTTCCTTTTTCTCTGAGGCTCTTGAATTTCCCAGGAGCAAAATCCTGGATGAAGGGATTTTTCCAGAAAATATGAATGTGACAAATGGTCAGATTGGAATTGGCATTTTTTTCTTTTTTGCTATTTTTTTCAGTAAAACACTGCATAGCAACACATTTATGCAGAAATATGCAACTATTACAGGTATTAAATGTAAATAAGTTGATGTTACTATCAAGTTAATGGACAAACCAATTACTATGTTGTCTACAAAACCTACATATCATAAAGAAACAGAAGAGAGAACTGTGTATTTTGCTTTGCTGTCATTTCTGTGCTAAACCAAGTGTTTTCTTTGGACTGTGAATAACATAGGCTGCTATTTTGTAAATTTTCCCCCTAGATTACATTTATTTTATTTTTTATGTTTAGTTTTTTGCTTAACTTTCTTTCTAGAACAAATCTGAATCATCAACATCTGTATCAGGAAACTACTGCAATTTGAAAACTGGTGGTGTTTGTTGGTTCTGATAAAACTGTGAGATAGCCATAAATTCACCCACAGGAAAAGTGTTATATGCATGGTGAGGATCCTCTGAGAAATGACTTCCATGTGTTTTCAATAGATTTATTACTTTTTTTTATTATGGTGGCATTTTCCTCTCTTTGGTGCTGGTAGTGACTTCAGAAAAGCAAAATAAAAACAAAAAATTGTGTAAATATTAGCCTTTGCTGAAGTTTATAGACTGAATCTAAAGTAAATGCTGGTGTTATATAAAAAAATAAATATAAGGTGTGATCTTTAAAGATAAGACAGGCGCTTCACCTATAGCTCTTTCAACAGAAGACTGTGATGAGATGATCCATAGCTATCAACTTATAGTGTGAAGGTGTTATTTGTGGAGAATATTTTGTAATTTTCCAAGTCTGTTTGACTACAGGAAGACTGTAAGGGATAATTGCTGATAATAGTATTTTTTAAAGAGTGGAGTTAGATGTGGCTTTAGATTATTGCTTGATTTCTCTGTGACCCATCAATCTAATACTATTTACTTATAATGAAATTTAGCCAAGTTTATGAAGATAAAGAAATGTTTTTCAAATGCTAAGGTGTGATATTCGGTAGGGCCACACAGTGAAAGACATGGAATAAATACTTACATTATTTTCATCAAGAGTGAAAATGCAGGCAAGTGATTGTTCAATGCACAGAGCTATGCAACAGTTCACTCTGCAAAAATTCAAAATATTATTGACTGGGATATAACTCCAGACTTCAGGGCAGGTGTTTAGGCTTTTAACTACTTCAGTAAAAGACAAAATGAGTCTTTAATAAAAGAAATTCAGTAGCAACATTACTATCCAGCATAAGAAGTGAATGCTAATATTTCAGCTGTACCATCCCTACTTCAATAGCTAACTGCCCAAAACTCTGTCTGAAGAACATCTTGAGAAAAACTTGTTAAATACTGTTTTTCCTCTTGAATATTTTGCTTTATGCAAGGAATACAAAAATGTTAATGAGTACATGGGCTGTATAACCATCTAACTATACTGAAGAATAGGGAAGGTGTTATTAAGTGAACCTGTAACCAGAAAACAGATAAAGTGAACCTCCTGCAGTAAATGCACCCTTCCACTGTCTCATTTTCTGTTGAAATCTGAGAGAGGAACAGCATGTTAAAAAAAAACAGGGTAAAATGTTTTATTATATACAACAGCTTATGCTGGGCAAGTAATAGAGTAGGAAAATTACATTAAATAGCAAGCCTGTTAGAAAGTTTGAAGTTTAGCTGAGTAACTTTTCTCTATCCCTTGATCAAAGATGCTGTTACAAATTGAGGTATATGAACCAAGGCATCACTTTGATAGCTCCTTTTTTCCCCTTTCTCTCCCAGCTAATAGATATTAAATTTTGTGTTGAGCATTCAAAATTGTTTTCAGCTGTGACCCTGGGAGGCCTTCCCACCCTACTGAGGTCAACTGGATGGAAATGTACAGAAGGTAGGAAATATAGAATATCTTCCCCTGCCTTTGTGGGACTCTCAAACTATTTTACCTCCTTAGACTCAAGAGTACAAAGTCTGTAAAGAAATGAATTATTAATTTCTGATTTGTATCAGCACCAGAACCTCCTTACCAAAGGAGGAGCATTTCTTCCATGCTTTTGGATGTTTTCTTCCTTATATCAAATTCTGACCCTTTGGTGAGGTGTCTTCTTTTGACTCACAGATTTGCTGGCTTTCATATAAACACACTGCCTTTACTTTTAATTGGTGCAGGAGTTCAGTTTGGGGAGCTTGGTGGTCAGGTTATGATCAGAACTGCATCTAACTGAGCGCTGGCAAAATAAAATAGAGAAAAAAAAATCTAGTATGCAGAAAAACATGCCTTCTGGATGAATTTAGGTGGCGCTGTAGTTTTAAATGTGGTGTTCCTGCCCCCATTTTCACAAATCTCCACGTGTCAGAGAAGCAAGGGATGAAGGAAGAGGTGGTAGCCAAGTGCTATAAATGTTTTCTGCTTGCTCTAGAAGAGTCACAGCAGCATTGTAGGAAAATCCTTTTGACCTGGCTTGTTGGCTGGTATCAAAACTCTGTGTAAAAGTGCTGATGGTTTGATATTGAGTCATTAGAGCTTGTGGGACTGGCTCTGGGAATGAAGGAGAAGACAAGGGCTCATCAGAAGGACCTTTGAAGTTGTCCTGAATGGGAAGAAACTCAGACTCTTTTATTTTTTTAAATACTATTATTTTCTTTGCATAATCCATGTCCTGTAATTCAGCCTATATGAGCTCTGGCTTGGAGCTGCTTGGGAAAACAGCTTGCTTATAAATAGAAGATTAGATAGTGTCCTATGCCATGTATATCCCAACATCACAGTCATTTCCTGGAATTGATAGTTTATGAACGTGTAAACAAAGGTTTCTGCCAAAGCTGCCACATGTGATGAACCAAGGTACAATCTAAATGTTAGCCTAGAAGGCAACTCTGATCTAGTGACCGTGATCATGACCAATATAACTGTGAAGTCATGGTAATCTAGTTATTTGTCCTCATATTCATGAATTGAAAATCACACTTTACATATAGCACAGAAAAAAAAAGGCATTTTTGATGGTTCTTGAAAGATTTTGGGGGAAGGAAGAGTATGAACCCAGAGTACTCTAAATTAGAGTTTAAAGCAATCTTCTTGATAAGTCTTCTCTTACCTGGCTAAGAGGAAAGAAGTGGGCTGAGATTTAATGTAAGAAAAACTACAAAGCTGGTGAATAAGGTCTGGTCCAGAGGTGCAGGCCAGACTTTCCCCATCCCAGAGAAAGTGTGGTGAGGATCATTAGACAAGATACATCCTAAATAGCCTTCCCAAGAGAGGCAATAAGTATCCTGGGCCCTCTGGTTCCAAATTGATTCAGTGGTAAAATAATTGTCATTTTTTTATAGAGGAGGATGAGTTTCAGTGTTGCTGAATTCTTATGAAAGAGTCTTGGGGATTGTAGAGGAGCATCCTCTCAGGTTAGGGGAGCACTGTTTTCCAGATAGAAGTCACCACAAAAGCAATTCTTTTCACAGAAAAATGACCTTGGAAAATGACTCATGGAGAGTGCTTTCCTGTCTCTGTCCCTGCCTTTCAAAAAGCATTGAAGTTTATGCCCATGCACATCTCTACCTCTGAACTCCACACTAGCTATTTTCCCTTGACAAGATGATGGAGCACAGAGACATCCATATTTACCAGACAGATGCCATGTCAAAGCCAGTGTTTGATTTTGCTGTTGCCATTTGGTTCATCTCTGAGAGTTTCCAAGATCTTGCTAGGTACTTAAATCCATGCAACCAAAACTCTTGTTTGCTGTGTTGCCCTTCACATTTACACAAAATGGCATTAATTATGATAATTAATATTTGATTGTTTTAATTATGAATATGTGTGTATTTGATTAATTCATGTGTAAATTGAGTTATCAGAACATGCTTTATTTTATCTCTGCTATTACCTGAATATATCAAAAGTACAAACAAAGCCCAAAGGAATTTTCCTGGCAATCTCAGCCACAGGGTGCTTATGTGTTCCACCGTCCTAACAAATATTAGAGCATTGATTTGCATGAGAACAGATCAGTAGTGCTTCAGTAATCACTATTTTTAATGAAAGTATTACCTTTTTCTTTCTTTCCTTCACTCTCTCAGTACAAGTAACTGATCGATTTCCTCCTGAACAGATGTTTTTAGCCCAATTTAAAATATATTAACATGGTGTTTTAAAAGGGCTGACATTTTAAGGCATGTTAATTTCATGTTTACATTTTGCATACATCTGGGTGAGACCACTGTAGCTGACACTGATTACTGCATGTTTTACTCTTCAGCAAAGAGAAAATAAGGAATAGCAGGAATATAGCCATATAACATGGCATGATAAATTTTGCTGGGCATTCAGTTTCTGTTCTGATTCTGAGTGCATCACTGAGTATTGCTACACAGCTCATTCATACACTACTTTCAAAATTATTACACATTTTTTTTAATACTACTTTAAAAAGTGCTTTTAAAAATACTGCTGCTATTGAATCATCTCAATCCTCCTACAGTGAGGAGAAAGAGGAACTTCATAGAGTCCAAATGTTACTCCACTGGAAAATATTTTACACCTTCTTTTGTGAACTCTGTCAGATTCCCAGTGCTTTTTCAGGATTTGTTCCTCCACTCCTGCTCAGCCTGGGTGTTTTCTTCCCACTGCTTTTCCTCATGTATTAGGGTACAGCCAGGGACAGCAATATGACATATTGCAGATAACATCCTAACATATTAAATAAGGATGTTCAAACATAGTGACAGATCCTGTTGTATGATGATACATCAGGGCAGCTCAAAGATAAGAATTTTAATATATTCTATTATGGAATCACTTAAGCTGACTAAGTGATAGCTGTGGGGGAATGGAATAGTGTGTAGCTTCCAGAAAGGGTTAAGAGACCAGGAATGGGAAAGAAATACCTGGGTGCTACAGGGAGACAGAGGCAGGAGTAAGGAAAATTTACAAAATTGTTGATCTCTTTGAACAATATGCGATACAGCAAATGTCTTTTTTTTTTATTACATGGAGGATGAGATGTCCTCAACATGTGTGACCTGCAGAGGCAATCTGTCTGAACTGTCCTCAGCCACAACTTTTCTGTGGTTTCTCTGAGTATAGGCTATGAACACCTGCCATTAGATAATAGCACCAGAATAGTTCGGGTCAGAAAGGGCCTTTACAGGTCACCTAGTTTAACCTCCACCTTCAGCAAACAGGGCCATCAACTCCATCAGGTTGCTCAGAGCCCTGTCCCACCTGACCTTGAATGTTTCCAGGGATGAAGCATCCACCATTTCTCTGGGAAACCTGTTCCAGTGCCTACCACCCTCTTTATCATATCCAGTCTAAATCTACCCTTTTATCATTTAGAACCATAACCCACTGTCCTATTGCAGCAGGCCCTGCTAAGAATTCTCTCCCCATCTTCCTTAAAAGCCCCATTAGGTACTGGAAGGCTGCCCTAAGTTCTCCCCAGAGCTTCTCTTCTCAAGGCTGAACAGCCCCACCTCTCTCAGCCCATCCTTACAGGAGAGCTGCTCCATCCCTCTGATCAGCTTTGTGGCCTTCCTCTGGATCTGCTCCAGCACATCTTTCCTACACTGAGGACCCCAGGGCAGGATGCAGCACTCCACGTGGGATCTCCCCAGAGTGCCTACAGGGCACAGTCAACCCCCTGGACCTGCTGGCCACCACAGATACTTTGGTGGCTTCAGCCTGCCTCGTTTTTCTTAAACCTCTTCATCTCAGTCCTTTGTATTTCTAAATTTCTTTAGATACCCATCATTAAGAAGGCTATCAATTGCTTTTTTTTTCAGCTGCAAAGTATTTTTCCATTTGAAGTTAAATTTTAGCCCCAGAGAAGGCACCCACCAGAAAATTGACTTCCAGACTAAGAAAATATCTTTCAGAATTAATCATTAAGTATAACTGAAGATTTTAAGCATGTGAACACCCTTTCATATTAGGAAAGGGTCTCTTTGCCACTTTCCTTAATGAATTTGAATGGTAAATGGTGAAAAGTATTTACTTCCATGATATCTGAAGAGAAAAGCAGTGTTGTAGTTAAATTATGGAACCTGCTTCTAGAGGAAAAGCCAGTTTCATCACTGAGGACACATAACTTTATTCAGAGATATTACATCAGTGTCGAATTTGGCTCTAAGTACTGAAAGCTCTATGATAACTGTGTTTATATTTGGCTTTCATATATACTTAAGTCTGGCAAGTGT
>CM077463.1:72052173-72082173 GCA_039654755.1 Calcarius lapponicus
TCTGGCATAGCATATTCTCCTTTTGTTCCTCTTCCCAGAGAGAGTTGGAGAGGAAAGTCTGTATGGCTTGACAATTTTATCTGCTTTAGGGTTTTTTCTAGTCAGTGCTGTATTATATCTACTTAGTCCATCTTTCATGAACCTGGCAGCCTACAGACAAATCTTTCAGCTCTTTGTGGCAGCAAATCCATGTAAAAAGACTGACTTTGACTGTATGGAAAGGTGCCCCCAGATTTAAAACAGACCAGCTCTGATGGTATTTGTATTTTGGTATCAATTATTGCCTATTTCTTGGCAGGAGACCAAGGTAGATTCTTGCTTCTTCTCCAGAACTTGGCCCTCTAGATTTTTTTAAATGGGTGACCATATTTTGAGAAGAACTGGGTCAGTAGGGGCATAGAGGAAAATGTGGATTGATATGTGTAATACTAAAGAAAGGAACTGGTTTAAGACTGCCAATTGGAATCCTTGTGCTAACAGAAAATTACTAATTTTTAATATATATTCTTTTTTTAGACTTATACTATTCAAGGGTCCTGTAGTATTACCCCTTGTGAGTAGTATTACCCCTAGTACTTTATCTGTCATCATTGTGTCTTTTTGTGCCCTCTTAATTTTCCAAAAAGAAAAGAAAAAAAATAGAGGGGGAAACAAACAAAAATACTTGAATTATAATCATTCTGAAAGGAAGAGTTTCTCACTGCCTTTTATTTTAGTATATGTTCCTTGCTGAGTTAGTTTTGATGCTTTTCTTTGCAACCTAATTAAAACCAATTAATTTTTCTTTGAACATTGTCATTTAAGCAAAAAAAAATTAATAATATCTCCTATGAAAAAGACTAAGTTTTATCTACAACACTTGTTTTTATCAGTTTTGGGTAAACTGGTTTATTTTGAGATACAGCTTTTTTTATAAAAACTCCAAGCAAAGTAGAACAGCAATATGTAGTCACAAAAAAAATTTTAAAAAATTGGTTCTTTGCTGCCGAGTCCATCTGTTCAGAACCACCAGGTTTGGTGGTTACCAATAAATGCAGGACAGTAGATTTTGTCCCAGTGACTGTGGAGGGGTCCTGTGCAGAGAGGTAAATCAGGAGAGGAAGAGAAACCACCAGAAGAAATCTGGGTGATGTGACAACACTAATCCATGAGACAGGAACAGGAGGAGAGGGTGGGAGGAAACTGTGCAGACGTTTTGAATGTGGGCAGCTTGAATGTGGGAAGAACGAGCCAAATATTAGTTAGCTAGTGTTCAACTGCAGGAGGATTTAGCTGGCAAATCTGTGAGAAGACAGAAGAATTTGAATACCAGCTAAGAAAATAGTTTGCAACCAAGTTCTATTTAGACAGCTGCACTATAAGACACACAATAGCTTAAAAATTAACTGTGCTGCAGTGTGGGTGGGTGGGTGGGTATAAATGGCAATAAAGCACAGGAGTGTGCCTTTCATACCTGTGTCTCTTAGATGTGATGCAGATGTATAACTGATATTTTCATTCTGCAAATGTCTATGTGTAGGAAGAAAATGTAGCTGGTTAAGAGGCCATAAGCAGTTTTAAAATGCTTTCTTGCAGGTCTGTAGGAACTTGGTGATTTTGAATGCTGAGTAAGAAGATATTCCCCCTGTGAATGTGATTGAGGTAGCCATTAAGCTTAAAGTTCAGGGTTTAAATAGAGGACCTTTGTATAATGTTTTCTGGAAAATGGATACTCTCCTGCAAAGTGTTGGTTTGAAATACAGGAAAGATAATGACCCATGCATATACATGTTGGATAAGTGACTGGGGTTTATAGGCTGTGGGTATCAGGCCCTTCCTCTCAAGTGCTGCTCAAAGTGCTGCAGTGTCAATTTCCTTGTTTAAGGACAAAAAGCAGTGTCTGTTTTACAGTGTCTTCAGAGATGAGTGTGTCTTTTACAGGTATTTTCTGGATACAAACAGCTGGAGCAGAGTTTCAGGTGGGGGTAAATATAAAGAGAGGTGTCCCAGCTGTTTCTGCTTCCAGCCCTGGGGAGGAGAAATAGGTTTTGCCCCTGCTGGAGATCCCCAATGTGGGTCTGCCCCATACTTTGGGCAAGAAGAAGCAGCAGCCCTTGCAGTCACCCTGCTGTGCTCTGCAGGAGCTGGGACAATGTGACTCACACAGGGAGGGCACAGCTTTGGGGTGGTGCAGGTGGGTGCTGTGAATGTGCCCAGACTCTTTGAAAAGTGTAATATTTCACAGAACATGCCCTTAGAGTGAGCAATCCCACAGTGCTTGGGCTCCCAAGGAACAGGTTAAGGCCATGGCTGCGGGTTTAAGTTCTTTGATGGAAGCTATTGCCTGCTGGCAATTGATAAGGGTTGATAAGGTATGCAGCTTAAAATAAAAATCTTATTATGAAGATGAGATGCAATTATACCAGTTCTTGTGGCCCAAGACTTATGTTTCAGGCTTCAGCCTGAAAATTAATACCTTAAATATTGGTATGACAGTCATGTACAATAAAATCAGGTTGCAACCAACTATGAGGTAGATGGGATACTTGCAGGGTCAAAAAACCACTAAACTTTGTAATGTCAGATTCACATTAGCTTTTCTTGGCATTTGGGGCTACTTCTTTGAGACATCAGACATCAGTTTTAAGGATATTTCTTCTAAATTAGGTATCATTTCACACCGCAATAAGAATTTGCCTTAACTTTCTATTTTTGTTACTCTCTGGGGAAATGCTGTTTGTTTTGTTTTTGTTGTTTTGTTTTTGTTGTTTTGTTTTTGTTGTTTTGTTTTTGTTGTTTTGTTTTTGTTGTTTTGTTTTTGTTGTTTTGTTTTTGTTGTTTTGTTTTTGTTGTTTTGTTTTTGTTGTTTTGTTTTTGTTGTTTTGTTTTTGTTGTTTTGTTTTTGTTGTTTTGTTTTTGTTGTTTTGTTTTTGTTGTTTTGTTTTTGTTGTTTTGTTTTTGTTGTTTTGTTTTTGTTGTTTTGTTTTTGTTGTTTTGTTTTTGTTGTTTTGTTTTTGTTGTTTTGTTTTTGTTGTTTTGTTTTTGTTGTTTTGTTTTTGTTGTTTTGTTTTTGTTGTTTTGTTTTTGTTGTTTTGTTTTTGTTGTTTTGTTTTTGTTGTTTTGTTTTTGTTGTTTTGTTTTTGTTGTTTTGTTTTTGTTGTTTTGTTTTTGTTGTTTTGTTTTTGTTGTTTTGTTTTTGTTGTTTTGTTTTTGTTGTTTTGTTTTTGTTGTTTTGTTTTTGTTGTTTTGTTTTTTGAAACAGTTTTCCTAAATATATTTGTCCAAAGTATTTTCATCTATATTTTGAGCAACACTCAAAAGTTAGTAGGAGCACTGTATCCTTTCAGCACTATGTTCTACCTTGTTATAGATCTTCTCTAAAACCAGTGTGATAATGTGACTGTTATAGAGCAGTCACTTTACAGTGACCTTAGCCAGAGAGACAGAAAGTCATTGTCATTTAGTGGGATCCAACCTCCTGCTCCAAGCAGGGCCAGCACTGAAATTAGACCAGTTGCAGCCCTGGGCTCTGCCCAGCTGGTCAAGGTTGAAAACCAAGGTTGAAAAATCAAATCAACAGAACTGTAGAAGAGAGGAAGCCATTAGTACTGGTAATTGGGGACAAAAATAGTTTACATTTTAGTGACTTAGCATGTTTAAGCTTAGCACAGGCTCATTCTTTTATCTCATGATGGTGTGCTAAAATCATCTTGGCAAAACAGGTGGCCAAGAAGGGTGTCAGCAAAGAAGCAGCTGCAGTCTCATTGTTTAGTCTCAGAAGTGCCTTCCACTTCTATATTAGAGGGGCACACAGGGCAGTGATAACTGTGTTGGAGGGACTCCCCCCTGGTTTTCTGGGTCCACAGCTTGCCTTTGGAGCTGGGACTGAGCCCACCCCCTCCCCAACACCCACACACTCTGACTTTTCCCTTTCTGTGGCACCGTGTTTCATGTATTGCCCCATTAAAACACTTTCCTTTGTTAGGGAGTTCTCATTCCTCTTTAATTATGTCCTCCAGAGTGGCATTCAAGGATAGGTTATTTTCCTTCTTTGTAGAGGATATGGAATAATTTTCCCAAGGCAGTTTTAACTTCCCCTTTCCTTTAGTAATCCTAATGTTTTAAATTACTCCTTTAATCACCGTCTCAAAGTAATCACCATGCAATAACCTGTCCTGTGATTCTGACTCAGGAATCAGAACTTCCCCTTTTCTGTGGCTGAGGAGGTGACTGAGAAATGACCGTTTTGTCTTTTGCTTTTATAAACCTTTTATTAATTGTGCTTTTCTTTGTTTCACCTACTTTTTAAGGAGGCAGGATAATGTTTCCTGGATGCTTCAAATTTCCCTTCTTGTTTTAGGATTTTTGATTAACTCCTCAGTTTTAATGATTATCATCCTCTGCAGAATTCACTTCCATTAAGAACCATCTTTTCCAGATCTGATTAAACTCTCTTTCTTTAGCTCTTGTTGAGCCCTTTGTGATATGTGGAATCCAGCAGGGCTACAATTAACCAGCTCTGCTCCTCAGAGAGTAGCTTGAAACCACCTTTTAAAAAAACCTATAGAAAAGAATTAAATGTGTGGTCTCCATCTCTGTGAAATGGCAATGCCTATGATAACAGATACCACAGTTTTCTAAGAATACATGGGACAGACTTTGTTTTGCCTACCCACCCAGTTCAACATAGTCTTTCCTATATGGGCTTCAGTTTCATTCTTTTCCACTAACTTTGCTTTCATGGATCTCAAACAAAGAGAAATAGTTGACAGGGATGTCCAACATTCGTTGCTGGCCTCTAGCTTTCACACTGCAATGCCACATTTACAAGCTTTGGCATGTGATAATCCCAGTACCATTGTTCAGAAAATTTCAGATACCATGTGATTTCTTCTCACTTTTTTCTGCAGCTTGCACTCCCTGTTCTTTATTTCAATTTAGTCAGTTTTTAGCTATATCCATAGGATGGCAGCTTTGCATGGAATGTGGATGGTGCTGACATGGATGGGGAACATTTCTGTGAACGAGTCATGAAGGCAGAAAGTAAAACTTGCTTTTGCAGATGACAAGGAATCATTCCCAGAGTATTCCCAACCTGTCTCCAGGAAGCTGTTTTGTGTTTTGTCCATTTTTAAAGACTTGGGAGTGTGTGACTACAGGGAGCAGAATGCCTTCCTTACTTGAGAGGACTCTTACAAAATCTGTCTTGGGGGAAATTCAGACTTCTTGCCTTTGGCCCTGGAGATACCAGAGGATTTCCCAGCAAACTTTGTTAATCACAGAACTGTTTTCAAAGTGCAGAGGAACCTGATTTTGATACTTTTTGATCTGAGACATATTATTCAAAGAAAGAAGCCTAGGTGTTTGTAAAGCTTGTACTGAAGATAGAACCCGCCTTGCCTACTGATTGAAACAAAAAAATAAAATCATTTGGAAGGACATGGCAAAGTGCAGTGGAATAGCTGGCACTAGCATGGAGTTAATGCTTCTGACCTCTCCATCCTCTTGGTTTCACAGAGAAAAATATGTGGTGGAGGCTAACCTGGGACTTGCCCTCTCTTAAGTGCAGAAGAAGCAGTCCTAGGTTAAAAACTGACTGGTAATTTATATATTGCTGACTACTACTGGTAAAGTGATTTCTGACACTGAAAGACCTATTTCCCAACCAGCTGTTGGGTTTTGTCCCAGTTTGCTGAGGCAAAACTGACTAAATCCCATTATAAGAAAGCCAAGCAGGCCAAGCCTTTCAAATCAGAGATCATGTCTGGGAACGTTGCTGGCTGAGGACCTGATCAGACTCAATATGCACATGCACAGGAAGCAGCTGTGCTGGAGAGCACGGGACAGTCACTCTTGCCCAAGTTTTCAGAAAAGGGATTGAGCTCACACCATACTAGCTAGTCGTGAAAAATCCCACCCTTAAAAATAGGCAAATTAAAAAAAAAAAGAGAGCGAAGGAAGCTATAAGGCTGTACTGCTCACTGGAGCTCTTCCTATGCAAAAAAAAAAATCTCTACAATAATTTTTTGTATATTATACTCTGTGTTTCAGAAATCCAGCTATTCAGGGTAGGATCATAATCTTAGGTGCATAAGAAGAAGCTGGGAGAAGGAATCCACTCCAGAAATGTAATTTGGTGGTTAATAGCTTCAAGCTTCGAAATGGGTAACTTTTAGAAGAAGCAGATGGCTAATAATGGAGCAGAATTTATCTGTGATCGCATGATGACATTTAAGTTTTAGAAAATAGTTTCTTTTGATGTCATTACATATGTTTTCTATGAAACACTATCATGTGGCCACTGTGACTTTGAGCCAATAGAAACTGACACTGCCACCACCCTGTGCTTTCCCTCCCATATCCTCACTCCTGTGCAGCCATCTCCGCACCAACACTTCTGTGGTTTAAGAAGTGAACTGGATCTCAGAAACTGAGATGACCTAAAATAACAGAAGAAAATGTTAACTGAAAATATGCATTTCTATTGAGAGTTAAAGCCAAGGTTCATCTCCCCTCCCTGGTCCAGCTCAGATAACCCTTTTTGTTTGCATTTGCCAACACAGTGTGGGGTCAGAGAGCTGGTGGGGCAGGTGGGACATGGAACACACAATTTATTTCTTCTAAAGCTACTGTGGGAAGAAGACTCTGCAAGCAATGACCTAATTAACATGCTGAGGCTCTGAGCCAAGTTAAATTTCTTGGCAGTATGAGGTTTGGGTGGTTTTTGGTGGGTTTTTTTTTTTGTTTGTTTGTTTTTTCTTTCCTGTTTTGTTATGGGGTTTGGCTGGTGCTTATTTTGTTGTTTTGGTTTTATTTTTAATTTTTTTTAGGTAAATGACTGCCTTGACAATTTTGGGTTAAAAATTCATCACTGGTTTTCTTTGTCTTCAAATATAAAGTCCATTCACACCTCCACCCCAAATTTTGAAGCTCCCAAAGTAACCCCAAGGTTATGGGTGCATGTCAAAAGTAAATAACTGAGCAACAATGAACTGAAAGGGGTCAAGATATCCAAGTTCAGCAGGCATGTTGCAGCAGTGACTCAGGAGGACAGCACATTAGTAAATTAGGCTTTTGCCAGATGTAAAAGCTGATCCTTTTTCAATTGGGTATCATCTGAAAGGTCAAGAAGTAATGAAGCATGGGCGCACAGATCCCCTCTTGCCATGTGTTGCTACAAACTCTCATCTCCTAAGACACTGGCAGCTACAAGGTACCAAACACAATAAACCAGCATCCTAGGGGTGTCCTAGTGCAGGTCAGCGCTCAAAAGGGTATTCTGCAAAAAAATGACAATGGGTGGAACAGCAAACAAGGGGCATTTTGTGCTAAATTCCTTAATTTTATGGTTTTAGCGTATTTGCGATTTTCTGATATTTCACATTCCAGGGCTCTCCTGTGATGCAACTGAGAGCTGTTTACTCTTGAATAATTATCAAAAGATCAGAAGCCAAATACTCTTCTGATTTACACCAGAACATATTAAGCTACCTCTGTTGATTTTTAGCTAATTTGGAGGCTCTCCAAGTGCATACTGGTGTAACTGACAGGAGAATTTGGCCCTGTATCTCTACAAGAAATAATTTCCTAGATGGATAGGAGTCCTGGTACCAAGGTAAATGTGACAGAAAATCTGTGATTAGGTTGGATTGACTTCCACACTGGAAACCTTTTTTGTAAATACTATATATAAATACTAGAAAAATGCTGTTTGTTTTATATATCTGTGGATAAACACAATTTTATTAGAGCTACCAATATGTAATAACAGAAGTAGCCATTTTAAGGAACAGATGTCTTACAGCAGACCCCAAAAAATAGGGGAAGGAATAAAACAATCTTAAAATATTGTTGAAAAAGGAGTTCCATGTTACCACTAAAGGTAGACTTGGTTTTCTTTTTCTGAGGGCTTTAAACTTCTAGGTCTTGGTTCTTCAAATTGTATCCTCTCTGATAGTAAAAGAAAAAGTCAGTAAGAATCACACTTTTCCCTTAGGAATAATCCACTTCTGGGGACACCACTTCTTGAATCAGAGGTCAGAGTTAGGACCACCTTTCCTAAGTATTTTATTCACTGTTTATCATATGTGATAAAGTGATTCCTTTTCTATGTAGATGCTTGTATTGCACAGTCTAATTGTTGTTTCCTAATTTTGAGACAAAAACCATCAGTGTTTCTGACATCCTCTTAAGCCACCAGTGAGTCAATAAATCATTGCGACCACTCATTATTTCCTGAACTTCTGCTTGCCTCAAAATAGAGAGAGGATGGAAACAAGCTTAATTGCTTAGACTTGGACACATTAATACAATTCAGATTAATGTTTTCTCTCCCTTATCACTTCAGATTGCATATTCATAAGGGTCTTTCAAGTGCTGTGAACAACTGCTGTACTTCTGCAAGTTGGGTTTTGTTTTTTTTTGGTACAGTAATGTCTGTGTCTTTAAGTTCATTGGCCAGTGGTTATTTCTGCTCCTTAATTGTAGATGTAGCATTATCTTCCAGTTTTGTTGGGATCAGGTCCCCATTTATTGAGATCATTGCGAAATCCCAAACCTTAGTAGAGCTAGCTTACTTTGCCACAGATGTTGACAGACACACCACTTCTGTCTCTTGGTCTCTGCTTTCCTGCTATGCTGCAAACCAGGTCCCAAGTTTCCATTTGCTACTGAAAGTTCTGAAAACTTTCACTTAGGATCATACTCCTCCTCATTTTGTCCTTGGTGGAAAGTAAATCAAATCCCATTAATACCCTTAGCATGGAGTGCAGGCTACTACCAAGCACTGAAAACTTCATCTGCATGGCCTGGATATTTATGCAATCCAGATTTTATTAGTGAAGTATCTCTCTGCTGAAGGCCAGAGCATCAGTCTGAAGGTTTTTCTACGACATTAATTGCCTGCCTGTTAGCTTTTCAATTATGTGGAATGGCCTGTGAAGTGTTCACACCTCTGCCAATAGCAGTTAGGCACTCCAGAGCCCCACTGAAGTCATCTCTGGAAGTCAGGAGCTCCATATGTCCTTGACTGTCATACAGGATTAGTCAAGAGTTCCTGCCTTAACTTTCTGCTGTGTTCTCATGCTCTGAGTGTTTATTCCACTTGAGTTTTACCCCAGTCAGCTGTTTTAGCCCCACCATATTCTCCCTCCCCAGGAACACGACCTTAGACCCCACAAATAACAGCATAAGTCAAAAGTAATGTGATGGGAGACATGAATCATAACATTTGAGACAGCATCTCTGCCTGAATCTGCGATTCATTCTGATTTATTGACAAGAAAACATGGCAAAAAACTTTCTGCCATTTTCATTGGCTCCTTTTATTTTTAAAATCCATTGCTGGTAACTAAGCTGCAGCCTATTTATGATCAGAACTCTGCAGTGGTTTACCTGCTCTGTCAAGTACCAATGAAAGCCACTCTTCTGTGCAACAAAAACACTTACTAATCCATACTGTTGCCTTGAGACTGAAGGGTTATTTCAAAATTAACCTTGACTTCAGCACAGGGTCTGTTAAATTGTGTTCAGTTTCTGTGCATATGTTTTAGTGCAGACATCCTAGTGTACAAATAAACTCTGTGTCTGGTAAACTTGGGACCTACCAAATGCAGTTTGATATTATGCAGGATCTTGTTAACTTTATCTATGTCTCGCTGCTTTTTCTGCAGAAAGGGAGAAGGGGAAATTGGATCAAGGTCTTAGTTTACTACTATTCATCACCAGTGTGGAAAAAAAATATCAAAGCCACATTAATAAACTAAATATTACCTCCCACTGATCGCTGGCTACCAGGCAGAAAGAGTTCCTTCTGATGGACTCCTAAGAGGGTCTTCAATAAAGTAAAATATTGGGCTTGACGTTTCTCCTGCTTGCTGCCAGGAAGGTCTAAATTGAGTCCCAGTTGTTTTTCAGATTAATCCATTCGAGAGTACAGAATCTGGCAAGAGTATTTTACAACTTTTTGAAAATGTGTTTAAGCTTAATGTAGTTTTGGGTATTTCATGTATGTGTGCTTAATTATAAAACACTCAACTCCTATCAAGTACAAGGTATTAGCATGAATGCCTAAAGAGACTTGGTAGAAATAAGCAAAGTACAGCAGCAAAGAGCAGTGCTCAGCTTGAACGAGGGACAGAGCCAAAGCATCTGCAGTGCTTTTCTGAAACCTTGCCATGTTTTAAAAGTGATGACTGCTCCTGCAGTACTCCTGGTCCTGGGGGCCTGGTTCTTCTTGTTTACACCAGTTTTAGCTCAGTTGACTTGAGAATTATTATGCTCCTGTAAATCAGGAGAAGGAGGAGACTTTGGCTCAGTCTTTGCTGTCAGTTGGAGAAATATAATAACTCTCCTGTGCGGACTGTAAAGAAATCTGAGCAGAGAAAAAACAGTTTAAGAGTTTAGAGGCTATCTTTAGTTCCAAGCCCCTTCTTTTGAAGTTTGGTGAAGGATGTGGCAGTAGCACATGTAAAGGAGTGTTCATCTTTATGAGCAATTAGCTTTTGAGCACAACAGGACTGTGCTGCAGCTTACAAGTGGCACGACATAGAGCTGGCTGTTAGTTTTTCAACCCAATGTTTTTCCCTCCACTCCTTAATGAAGCTGAAGTTATTACTTTCTCTTGAAAGGCATTGGTTTTGACTGGACTTTTGAAGGGGAGACTTTTTCACGGAGGCTTGAATTTTGAGAGGAAATAAAACCCCACCGTAGAAGGGAAAATGCCCTCCTGGTTGGATGAACTGCAGGTGGGGGGAAACAAGATGAGAAGAAACAAGGTTTTGGAAACTCCCACACATGACAAGTAAAACTGCAAAAAACAGCACAAGTGGTCATTCTGATCTTCATCCTCCTCTTCCTCCCTGTTGTCATCCTGAATGGGCGGTGGTGAGGAGTTTTGTCTCCTGTGAATTTTAGACATGCTAAAGCTCTCTTTAGCAGAAGAGTCTTTAGAGAAGACTCTAAGTGTGTTATCCATCTCTCTGCTAGAAGCTTGTGAATCACCAAAATTCTTCTGTTTGTGTTCTGAACCTCTGGGTGTTCTGGGCCATGTTCCGGACACCTGCCGTCATTCCTCATGTATTTGATGCTTCCTCAACTTACATGAGAAAACTGTTCCACCTTCTCCACCTCTCTTTTCTTTGTTTTGGGGGCTTTCACAAATGTCAGTTTTGCTCTGTGTATACAGCCTGTATATATATGTACATATTTGGATGTGTGTGGGTATATACATATATTTAATATGTAGCTTGCAAAAACGATCAACTCCCTCCTCCTGTTCTGGGTGAGGACAGACAACAAAGCCTCCAACAAAATGCATCACAGCTCACTGCTTGTTCTGGCCATAGTAGCATGTAATTCTTGTAGAGGCAACCAAGGAAAATTTGTCAAGGTTACCAAACTTCCTTCTGCTGGAAACAGAGCCACTCTCTGATGCTGGTACTCTGCCAGTGACATCTGACAACAGAGTATAACAAATAATCTAATGCTGATCACAAAAAATAGCAGGGAGAGATGGGGTTTATGTAAATTAATTTAGTTTTTAGAATTAATTCTCTGGCATGACTGGCAAGTGAAATCATGGAGGATTTTTCCTTCTCTGGCTCAGATGAGTTTAACACAGCACAATTGTTAGCCCTGTAAAAATTACTCCACTATGGGAACACGCTTGCTGCATGATCAATCCTATCACATGGATGCAATAGAACAAGGTTGAATTGGCACGCAGCACGTCAGGGTAGGAACAGCCAAAAAGGAAAATGGTCTGAAATCCCATGGGGAATGGCTCTACACATGGCTATACAATAGAGTAAATATCTGCTCGAAGACAATGAGAGGCAGGGTACTCTCTTTTGCTTCCAATACATAAGTGGCATTTCTCAAAATAATGACATCAAATGACCAAATGTGTCCTTGGACATAATGTGTTATTTATTGTGGTTTAGGTTCAGATCAAGAATGATTTGAAAGTGTGATAAGATACCTGAAAATGTTGGATAAGCATATATTGGAAATATTATTGTAATTACACAATAGATTTTCATCAAGTGCCTATAAGAGTGGTTACTGGAAAATTAGCTACTGGTTATATTTTGAAAACAGAGTTGAGCTTGACATATAAACAGAAATTAATTTTATAATTTTGTGGTTTTTTTGCTGACTCCTCAAGGCATTGCAGATTTTATTTTAATCTGACAGACCTTAATGGCTTTTAGAAAAATGTTTTATGAAGAAAATCTCAAGTCATTGCCCAAGAAAACCAGTCCAAGATTATTCTACCATCTGTGGACAACTTGGATGCACACAGACATTAATCTATCTACTGGTCATGTCTCGGGTTTACTGACGAAAAAGCTCTTTTATTAAAAATGCCACTTTCTGATCCTTATTGCTCAGGAGGGCTTAAGCCATAATGTGACATCTGTTGGCTCAACCAATTATGTATAAGGCATTTTTGATGCAATGGTTTTGTTAGAACATGCCAAAATCATTGAAACTTTAATTGGAAAAAATTTCACAGGTCCAGATTTTAATTTCCAGCGAGAGTGGGAAGAAGAAGAGGAGAACAGAGTTCATTCATTTCAGAAGAGTCAGTAGTTAAGACATCCATCTGCTGTGAGAAGCCAGATTCATATGCCTGTTCTGCCATTTTCATCTTCATGTGAGCTGTTAGAACGGAGGTCTTAGAGCAGCCTGACCTGGTGAGTAAAACTGATACTGGAATTGAAAAATTAAAAAAAAAAAAAAACGGGAAGGGGCTTATTTTGCCTTAGACAGTAAATAAAATGGACATGCATGGCAAAAGAAGTCTGTTTGACTGCCCTTTAGGCAGCCTGGGTAAGTCCTGGAATAGGCTGAGTTGTTATGGAGATGGTAATGCAAGAAGGAAGAAAATATGTGCTTAATGTAAAAGTAGAGAATTGACCTGATAGTACCACTCTTGAACTATGAATACCACTATAAACACGAGTCAGGGATTCCTTCTGAGCACAGAGCATTCACAGGCAGCTTTTTTAGGTCACAAGCACCCAAAGACCCAAGTTAGAGCCATGAAAGTTGGCACAAGTGTGTCAAGTTTCCCCTAAATGCAGACTGAACAACCTCAAATCAGATAAAAGCAGCAGTTCCAGATCCAATAGAAGATATCAAAAGCCCTGAGCTGTGTCCGGGTGCATCTCCTTCAGGGTTTTAGCCCTGACCAGGCCAATGGGTTGACACAGAAATCCTAGTCACTATGGTGAGGTCTCCAACCATAGAAATTCACCATCTTCAGATGACAACAAACCAGGATATGTTTAGGAGCATGCTTAATGGACTCTAACCCCTAATAGAAAATCAGAGCACAGGCTAGGGCTACTTACTGCCTATGTTGGCAATAAACCAGAACCAGAGTTTACCAAATGTCAAATTTTATTAATTATTCTATGCAATTCATTAATTTTGAGTTTTTCAGATGTAGGCACAATTTCCTTAGTTGAGTACTCATACATGACCACTTCAAAACCACAGAACTATATTTTTCTAAGCAAAAGTTTATCATGAAATCATGTGAACGCATATTAAAAGAGGTCCTCTAAAAGAGGTGCCTTTTTATACTGCCCCAGAACCATATTTGCAGTCTTTTTTTCCAATGGTTTTGGTCTCTGATCCTGAATGCTTTGTGTGGATCATGAAAATTAAGGAAAGTGGGGTTCTGGTCTTGTCTCTTGGGGTATTTGAGATCCTGTCTTGGACAGGAGATGCCTGGACATACTCCAGGCCAGCAAAGGAAGTCAGAAGCTGGTTACATTCCAAAAGTACAAGCCTGTTATGGAAGGCTTGCTTCAAAGCAGAAACTGTGAATTCCTTATTCCTTAGAAGACTTTGACAAACAGATTTCTTAAAAAAAAAAAAAAAAAAAAGGAGGTGGTGATGGTGGCCCATCCCTAGGGCCTCATGAAAACTGTATTCAGCATAATCATGATACTTCTTAAAAAGTTTCTAAATAGGGTAGTAGCCCAGTTGGCTGAAAAGCTAAGGACTTAGATATGATATCTATATCTATATATATATACAAGAGAATAAGTGAAACATCAATAAAGAAATTTTGACAGCATATGTAACATGAATTATACAGAAACAAGATTTGCATGAAACATTTCTAGCAATATGTATGAACCCAAGGGGGAAAAAAAAGGTGTAGTTAATAATGTTCATTAATTACAAAAGTTTTTTACATCTAAGTTTTCTTGTGTCCTACATTCTAGACAGCTGCCTACTTTGAAACATCATTTTTATCAGATAGTTGGATGCCTTTTTTTGTTATGGTGAATAAACTTGTAGCAACTGTGACGTTCATGTGATTCCTATTCCCATTGGAGGATGAAGTTTCCTTTGGTGAAATGAGATTCTGGCAAAAAAGGCTATTAATAAATGTAACTTCTTATGCGTAGCAAACTATTTTGTGTACTTGCAGCATGGGGAATTCTTCAAATGGTTTTCTTTTATGAATAATTGTAAATTTAATGTTGGCATCAATAACTTCTTTAAATGGCTCATTCTATATCTGAGTTACACACTTCTTAGCAACACAGCTCAGCTTTGATGAATCTTGTGCATAATTTTAGCTTTTACTGTGTGAGTACAAAAGCAAGGAAGATGCTAGAATTGTTCAAATTACCTGGCTCTTAAATGGTTTGAGAGGAAAAAGGAATGCATTATGCTTTGGTCATTGAGACTGTAGAACACAATGGAATCAACATTTTTTGGCTTATTATCCAGTTGCAAAACAGATTCAGAAAAATAAAAATGCAGAACAGTTACTGAAAAAAAGTTCTCTCAAAAATGATCTAGGCAAGCAGGATTTTCCTGAAAACATCTTTCTTCTACAGCCTGTGGGTGCCAGCTGTAGACAGCTGTAACCAAACAGTTACAAGAAGCTGTGATGTTATTGGTTTTAGGGCATCTCTGTTTGCCAGTTGGAGTTCTTTCCACACAGGATACAGAAGAGGGTAAAGGCAGGCACAGCTACAGCTTGAACTGCTCCGAATCTGTGTTTGGAAATGATTCCACCAAACAGGAAGCTTCTGTACGTGGTGCTGTTCCAACAGTTCAATGTCTGGGAGCAAGTTTTAGTGCTTTAAACACCCCTCTCACCCCATTATGGGTAATAGCCTAAAACTCAGGGTTGTTTTTGCTGAAGCCACTGTCTTGGTCCTTGCAGTGCATCCCATCAGGCACCATGGAGTTGTATATTTTTCAAATTTGACAAATTTTTGATTTTTCAAATACACCTTAACATTATTCCCCCCCCCCTTCCCTGACAGTAAATCAGATTATTCCAGTCTTTCCCATTTGCCCTCATCTCCCAGAGGCCTGGGATTGCAGAAGTGAACTCATACCAGACAAGACCAAGGCACTGAAGACCTCAGCCTTTTCCCTAAACTCTGTCACCAGTCTCCTGACTCATTTAGCATTGGGCCCACATTTTCACTTCTCTTCCTTTCACTTTTAGTATACCCATATTCAGCTCCAGTTAGGCTTTGGCTTTTCCATACTGACACACTTGAGTCTGCATTCCTTCTGATCTTGCTTTCACCTCCCCTGTTTTTCCTTCTCATGTTTGAGTTTTATGAGTTTTACCTTCCCCTCAATCCACTCAGGCCTCCTGTCGCCTCGGTTTTCTGAACTTTGGGATGGACTGTCCTTGAGCTTGGCAGAAGTGACTCTGCAAAGTTAACTAGCTTCCCCGGACCTTCCTTCTCTCATGGACCACATCCCATGGGATTTCTCCAGGCAGGTCTCTGTAAAGGGCAAGCCCTGCTCTTCTAGAAACCCAGTGCTGTGATCCTGCTTTTTTGCCTCATTCCCCTCTCAGAATGCTTAGCTCCACCACCTCATGGTTCCTGCAGTGAAGGCTGCCCCTGACTTTCTCATTCCTGTCCAATTTTTCATGTTTGCAAGGATGAGGTCCAGCAGAACATCTGTCTCAGTGTCCCCTTAATTACCTGTGTAATCACTCAAAGCAGAAAACATTTAAGGATCATATGTACTTGAATTAGGCCATCCAGTATCTTAGAAAGTTCAGATGTCTCATATGTGATATTACACAATAAAACCACTAGTTATTTTTCAGGCTTTGAAGGGTTGAAGGGACCAGGGTGTCCTATTTCACCTCTCAGGACTATGTTTTATTTTTGGTTGATCTTTAGAAAGCACTATTTACACATCTTTGCCGAGTAATGTTAATTTTTATTTTGGAGGGGATATGGTTTCTGCAGTTCATAATTGCTGCTATCTTTACTAAGCAGCAAAGCAATGTCAGAAAAGTGCAGAGAGAACAACCACAGAATGAAGTAGATACACCCCTAAAAGGCTTAAAAGATAATAAGGTCTTCTTAAAATGGCTGGGTTTTTTCCCTTGTCTTGCTTGATCTGCCTCCCTCAACCCAGTATATGGCAGGAAGGCTGGAGTTGCTGGGACCCCAGGGAAGAGTTTAATGAATAAATGTCCTGTGTTCTACATTATATGAATCCTGCCTTAAAAAAAAAAAAAAAAAAAAAAGAAAATTCTTAAAGTTGATGAGCTATAGATTTGAAGCCTTTCCCTCTGCTCATACATGCCTTGAAAAAGAGGATAAAAGAGAAAATAACCTCCAGCTGAAATTAATAAAACTATCCTCTTGCAGTTTGCATAAAACGTAAGGGCTAGACTTTGAAAAGTTTGAGTCTAAGACATGCTCCAAAACTTAGGCTGAGGTTCTTTAGTCCTGATTTTTTCTCCAAGCAATGAGCTCTCAGCATTTCTTACTAAAGAGGGTAGAAATTTCTGAGGGCTGATATGGCTTGAAAAGTGGGTCTTTTTAAAAATGGATTCAACATCTTATTTCAGAAGTAAGTGAAATACCAATTTAAATATCAGGCCTGAGGTCTATTCCTGCAACAGATCAAGTGGAAGCTCATCATTTACATCAGGTCACTCCTAAGCTGAGTCCTCAGTGCCACAGCTTCAGAGGGGGATTTAAGTGGATGGAGAGGAAGTGAAGGAAGAAAAACTTAAGTGTCCATCTTAAGAGAGATTTTTTTAGTCTCCTTTTCCCCTCCTGTGCCACCCAGAAAATCTGCACAGTATTTTACAGTTTATTTAAATGGTTTGGTTAAGCATTTCTAAGTGGTAGTACACATTTCCTTCTTAATTTTGAGTCTCTGAGTGGTAATACAAAAATAAGGTTTTGCAACTTTTCTATACTCTTCACAGGGCCGCAGTCAGCTAGGCACTTGGGAGTAATAATTCATTCTTAGTGACCTTGATATTTACAAGTAGATGTATAAAATCACAAATATTTTTAAAGTCTCTCTTCTAACATTACACTGGAGCAAACTCCAAAAGTCTTGGTGATGACTACCAAAGGAGGGCAATAGACAGAGATCAACCTAACTCTGGACCAGTATGTCATGGTGTACTGGGCAAAACAAGTAAAGAAATTTTGTGTGAAATTAGGAAAGGCTACCACAGCATGCCAAGATTCCATATTCCCAGCTGCAGAAACACAGGAAGGAAGATAAACAATACATCATGCAACTGCATACATATAAACTATATAAACTGAGGGCTAAAATCTTCTCAAGCCACTATGTAAGGCTAAAATAGCAATTCCTTTTGGACCAACAAAACCCTGGCAGGACTGTGGTTTTGGGGACTGCACAGAATTTGTCCAATGGGATACTTCCTCCCAGTGATTTATATTATATGGGATGTTTCAGTCTTGGCAGCTCTCAAAAATGTGCATGGAGAAGCTGAGCCAGTGTAATTCAGTATAATTCAATCTCAAACAAGAGATAGTTTCTGTCAGACTTGGTCCTGCTCTGATCCTCACCCTTTTTGCTGTCCTGGTTCTCAAGCAGCGCATGAACTCTGCATTTCTGAACATGGGATTGAACTACATTCTCTGCAAAATGCACATTTAAAATTTTGGGTGTTTAGGAAAAGTACTGCCACATTTTTTTTATGTGATACTTATGCAGCATATTAGGGAAGACAGGCACCATGCTTTCTTATGGAAAGATTAGCTATTGCTTGATATGTCTGTCCCTTAGCAAACATAAGAAGGATTTTATGGATGTGCATGAAACAAGGCAAAGCTACAACAAATGTGACTTCAGCCAGTTCCACTGCCAAAGTCCTGGCAAAATTATTCATTCTCAGATAAATCTTTAATTGGTTCCCCTCTTAATACTATTTCTGGACCCCAGAGTCCTTTCTAAAAAGCCTCTGTGGAATATTTTTCTTCATTTTTAATTAATTATCTGCAATGTAAATTAATGCACAATAGCATTTTTTTAAAGTCAAGAGGAAAGCATTTTCGCTGTAAATTAAGATTCCTCCATCAACAATTTTACAGCAGCTAAGCTGCATCTTCCCTCTTCCAAAGCTCCAGACTCTCCTTCGTGGTGCTGCTCTGCAGCAGTAAAGAAAGAAACCATGGCTTCACAATGCTAAACACTCCAGTGGGAAACACAAACACAGTGCATAAACCAAAGCATTCATTTCAGGAGATTTTATTAAAAGGTTTCACCTCTAAATTGAGCTGTCATAGGCTGTTGGGAAACTTTTTACCACAGTTTATTTTAACTATGTAAAAAAAAAAAAGAAAACATTAAAGGAATGAAAATTCTGCAGTTTTTCATATAAAAGGCGTGACCTTTCACACCCTACCAGCAAGCCATAGTGCATTTAATCAAATTGGTTCGAAAGTAAAATCATGCCGAATGTGAGGATTTTTTATTTTTTCTGCTCCCCCCACCATTCTTTGGAATGACCCCAACCTTGTTAACATGCTGCAGATTTCTGTGTATCTCTGCAGCAGGCTCTTTGGAGTTCACTCAGAGAAAACTACAGCCTATGATTAAAAGATATCCTCTAGATGAGAAGGACGTTCAGTAATTTATAAATCATTCATTTGTGACATAGCTTTATACAGCTTTTCAAGGAATTGCATTAACTGCTTTTGCAGCTTCCTCAAATGTTGCTTTCAGTAGACAGTGTCATAGGTCATTACCAGTTTTTCCCTTATGTAAGCAATTCCAACTTTCTATTAAAAATACTAATTTCCACCCCACTACAGTATCTTTTGAAGTAGCATGTATATTAAAAAAAAATTCACAACTTGCTTTGAAATATTAAAGGAATATATTTAAGTGAAGGGCTTTCAGGCAGGTTGTTTTTCTGTATTCCTGATGACAGAAAGATTTTAGCCTACAAAGTCAATAGTAAATTTTATTAAAGTCATTATTTTCCTGTTACAGGCCTTGTGCTTTAAATAAACTATAGCTGACAATGCTGTCTTGCATACTGTCATGCTGTAAAACAGCCTTTCTTTATTACCACAGGGACAACTCATTTAGAACTTTGAAAGTGTTTTCACACTGGAGTTGCTCATTTGTGGTGCTGGCCGGTGGCTGTTCTTGACAAATACCTTTTATAGCTGGAACTTTCTCCTTTTTTCTTTTGAAGATACAGGGGAGGAAAAAAAAAAAGAAAAGAAAAAAACTTGCAAGCCCAACATTTTCCTGTTAAAGATAAATATTCTACCTCCACCATTGGAGACATATCTCAATCTCCCCATAATATTTTTTTTATGACAGCTTGAAAAATCTTTCCCTAACCCAAATTTTCCTGAATAAATCTTGTCAAATTGATGGCAGCTTCATAAATAAGAAGAGGACATTACTTTTATTTAAATACTGTCATTTAAGTGTTATTATTTAATTAATAGCACAGGTTTGGGCCTCTGGCTGAGGGTGTAGTTTCCCAGAACTGTTATTTTGATAGGAAACTCAGTACAAGGAATTTTCATCCCCTCCATCTTGTTGTCCTCAAGCCTCTGTTGCCTGGCTCAAGAGGGAAGTGGACAGGGAAACAGAAATCAGGGCAGGACAGGATTGTGTTTTGGGCTGGTTTGGGGCTGTGGTCACTTTTTTGACCCAGCAGGCAGAGACACAGAACCTCTAATTCCTTCTGCCTCCCTGCTTCATGTCCTCTCCCCCAGGTCAAATGTTATTTTTTGAGGCCTCCTGAGTATAAGAAGGGTAGGTTTGGACTCCTGGCATTGGATGTACCAGCTTGCTCCTCATGCAAAATACTCTTTTTCACCCCATGAGAAGATATGGTTCTGCCTGCCTAGCTTAGCTCCAGGCCTTCACCACAGAGCCATCCCTCCTGCTCCCAGAACTTTTGTCAGCTGTTGTTATCATGCAAATAGGATTGCAGACAGGCCAATTTTGTAATTGTCCAGATGAATGAGTTATATGAGCAAATGCTGCTTGAATTACAGATGGACAGCTTGATCTCTGTGTGTTTTGCTGTTCTGAATACATTTCTATGAATTAAACTGTCTATCTTGAAATCTGAAAAATTAATTTTATCTCTTTGAACGTGTGATAAAACAGTAGAGCTTGGGTCATCCATGTGTACAGTTGAAAAGACCACAGGAGATGAGCTAACTGACATGATTTCAAGAGGGATTAACATTGCCTAGAACATCACCAGGTGTTTAACTAAACTGGGTGTAGCCACATATCCAAAAGCCTTTTTTGTCCGTGGCCTGTCTGTCCGTCCATCCATCATTTAAAAATCCCCTTTGAAGTAAATTAAGCCACATTTTTATTTTTCCCCCTGCCTTTTTGATCTTTGGGGAAGATGAAATTGTTATTTCTATGGATTGACTTTTTATGCATTGGAAACGGACATCTTACTTTCTGATTTTCAAGATGCCCAAATCCAGGCTCCTCTTACAGAGTTTCTAACAACTCAGTGTTGCTGAAATCTCCCCCTTTCACTTTCTCCTCATCACCCCGTCATCAGATCTTCCTTCACCATGTGTCAGCACACATACCATTGGATTCCTTAAAAAGCACAGAAAACAAGAATAGGAAAAAAAATATCCTGATAGCTTTCCACTGGGTTATTAAGCTAAAGTGGATGCTGACAGAATCCAGCAAGGATCAAAAACACAATGGAAAGGAGTGGATAGGGCAAGGGATGTGAATCAAGGAGGGTGGAGGGCACAGTGGGCTGTGTGGTACCCAGAGCCCTACAGCCTCAGAGCACAGATTTAATGCTGAATTTTATTTGGCATGGCTGATACTGCTCTGGCCATTCCACACTGCTCTGCTCCCAGCTTTTCCTTCAGGGCTGGATCAGTGACTCACACACCTCCACAGTGTGTGGTTTGATGGGTTAGTTTTTCCATCAAGCCAGGAACCAACTCAGTTCAGAGCCTCCTAGGCACTGGATCAGATGTGAATGAGGCAGGAGGAGCAAGTGGACAGACACAGAACCCTTGGCAGCAGCACTCCATGGGTGACTCAGCTTACACATCAAACCAGAGGAGCCAATTCCTCCCTTTTTTTTTTGAATGCTGATTTAGTCTGACCTGCTTATATCTGAGTGTGATACTCCACACTGGATCTACTAGTCCAACAGAGGTCTTTTCAACAAAAGGCAGAGACACTTTTCCAGTAAAACTTCCAGGGATGTGCTTTACCTTTGCTAAAGTAAAGGCACAAGAGTCTTGCCTCAGTACAGAAACAAGATATTCATTCTCAGCTTACAACATTTTAGTCATGTCATTCAGAAGTAGTAACTATCCTGCTTTATTCAGCTAGTCAAATCAAATCTGAATAAAATCCCAACCGGAAAAACCTCAACTGAAATAGCAGAGATCAGAATATATCTTTTTCATAGGCTAAAATATTCTGAATCACAAACTCTGAAAGACACCATTAGAAATGGGAAGCTCCTCATGGAAAACTCCCAAATGGACAGAGAGAAGGCTAAATGTGCTTTGAGTCCTTTTCTAGGAATATTCTCTTTGGTGTGGTGCACACCACTCTCTTTCTCCCCAAAGAGGCCAATTTAATTGTTCTTTGTACACTTTTAGGAAGTATTAGAAACACAGAGGCTATAAATTTAACACTTGTCAGTTTGGGCTTTGTGTAGAACACGCATCTGGTGCACTGCTGACACCCCAAAGCCTGTGATTCTTGACAGAGAATATGTATTTTTAGATACCCAGCCAGGAGGTTACATTTAAAGTCTGAATCCATGCACTGTACTCATGATTTATAATAAACAGTCTCTCTTTGGGTCACCAATGCTTTAATTTGCTGCCCATTGAACGGACTTGTTTTGTAAGAAAGATTTTAAACACACATCAATGGTTTTCAAGACTCACCATGTCAGCTGTCTAGAACTAGCAGCAAAATTTCAGAAATTAAACTCCAAGTACACACATTACAGTGATTTTTTTGTCCTCCTGGACACCAACAGGTATTTTTCTCCTTCAAGTTGTGGATTTCAATGGATTAAAATGCTCACAGGTATTAGTTATCTGCTGCAAAACCATCTGTCCCACCTGCAGGACTGCCCAAAGACTGTTACCCAGACAAAAGACATACAACGACTGTCTCAAATTCTGGGTTGATTGTTTCAATATATAGCAGTAGATATCCAGCCCACGTTTTGCAACTAATTTTTGCCAGGTTTCCCTGCCAGAAACTCAGGATTTTTTTTTTCCTCTTCCCCCCACAGTCATGTCCCTCATGCTTCATGTAGCTAATGTAGATTCTATCAAAAAAGCATGATTTGTGATGTTTGTGTGTTACTGTTTACTTAAAAGTGCTAAAACCACCTTTTCTTATCAACAGGAAACTTTCAAGATATTTAAAAGCTTGCCTTTAAACCTTCTGGCAGCAATAAAGCAAAAATGGCAGGTGGCTGTATGAAAGAAGCAGGATATGTTTATATAACTTACTATGGGGAGGGGGGAATTATACCAGATACAGTGGGCTGGAATCTCATCTCATTTACAAAGGTGCAAATACACACTAATACTCAGTTGATACCAATGCTTTTTAAAAATGTCAGATTTATCACATCATGTGAATATAAAAATCAAACTGTATTTCTTCCAAACAGAGCTGTATAAAGTATTTTTGGGGTGAGGAGGGACAAAGGGCTAATTTGCCTGTTTTCTTGCTGAACCAGTAGCTTTTGTTATACTGCTTTGTAGTACTAAAAGGTGTGGTGCCTGTGGGATGGGAAAGCTGAAAAATTCAAGTTAGTTGGGAGAAATAAAAGTTGAATTTTCTTTGCAAAAAATGAAAAAAAAGAAGTTAGAGCTGGTTCGTTTTTTGTTGGTTGTTGTTTCTTTGTTTTTGGGGTTTTTTTTTTTGCTTTCTGTTTTTTCTTTTGTTTTTGTTTTGTTTTTGAGGTTTTTCTGTTTGTTTTGATTTTTTTTTGTTTGTTTGGGGTTTTTTTGTGGGTTTTTTGTTTCCCATCTGTCTAGCCCTAGTCAGTCCTCTCAAACCATGCATTAGCAGGATCTTCCCAAAAGTGAAACAACAGCTATTTTTGTAAGGTAATCCCCCTACCTGCAGACTGGAAGCAGTTACCACTATGCAGATCAGACACATTGGTAGGGACAAGATTTAGCTTTTTTAGATTTTTGGGATGTTTTCTGCTTCTGTGAAATCTATGAGCTTTTTCATAGAAAACTAAGGCCTTGCTGCTGTTTTCATACATTTTTTTTTCTATATTGTACATCAATAAAATAAGGATTTTGAGGGAATTTAGGCTTGTTTAGTCTCCAGTTTGGCAGTCTTTGAATCACAGAGGATAAAACCACCACAGAACTGACAATATTTGAGAATTGTTCCCTTTATTCTTGTAACTGGCTGTGAAAAAGGAGGAGGTATCACACCTGTTTTGATTCTAAAGGCCCCTTCTGGTAGAAAATGATTGTCCTTGGTTAAAATAAAATAAAATAAAAGTGCCCCCAGTGACTCGAAAGGCAGTAGTTTAACAAGCTGTATTACTTCCACTGTTTTTCTCCCCCTGTCTTTTCCATCTAATAGACTCCTTGGTGCCAGTGACCAGAGTGACACTGGAGGCAGCAGGCAATGACACATTACAGGAATTCCTCTAAATGACTTTTATCCAGTGGCTTTGAGTGCAGGTGCGAGCTGAATTGTGCGAGGTAGCTCCGACTCCCTCTCTCTGATTTCAGTCTTTCCAGGGGGTCAACTGCTTATGAAGAATATCCATTATTTATACCTTTCAAGAGAATTACATCAGCAGGAACATATGTATTCATGTAATAAAGCTAGGAAGCACCATGCAAAGCCACACTGCTTTAAATATGGATGTGAAATACACCGAACCAAGCTCTCTTACACCTCTCTTACACCACTGTCTCCAGCAGGAGCACTGGCTGGAAGTCAGGAAATTTGGCTCAGGGCATCTCATGTGTGCCTGAGTCAGCTGGCTCTGTTGGACACACAGCCATGGCCACATGTTTCCATCAGATTCCAGCTCCCCATCATCTGCTTTCTTCCTGGGCTTCGCTTAAGATCCTGGATTCATGCAAACCCAGGGCTCTTCCAGGAGCTGAGGTGCTGGGATCAAGAGCAGCTTTCTTCCTAGGCCTGGTTTTAGATGCTGGATTTATGCAAACACTGATCCCTTTTAGGGCCTGAGGTGCTGGGATCAAGAGCTTTCTTCCTGGGCTTGATTTAAGATTCTGGATTCCTGCAAACCCAGGGCTCTTCCAGGAGCTGAGGTGCTGGGATCAAGATCTTTTTCCCCAGGCCTGGTTTAAGATCCTGAATTCATGCAAACCCAGGGTTTTTCCAGGAGCTGAGGCACGTCCCTGTCAAGGGCTGTGCCCACCCATCACAGAGATTTAGTCCCTGCCTGCCGATCAACAAATGCCTTGGCCTTCATTAAGGAAATCAAATTTATGTCTCCCCAAGCAGTGGAAACTTAAATGTTGTTTCGTCCTGGCTTCTGGCTCTGAGCTGTGGCATTACTTATCCTGAGCAACTCTGTTTCTCTTGGCTAAATTAATCAGTTGAGCTTTCAGGGCAGGTCCCTTTCTTTCCTGGAGGAAGAAACTGCATCACATTAGCTACCAGTCAGCTTCAAACCTTTCACTTTGGACTATGCTCAAAGAGAGTTTAGCCAGAGAGAAAACTGGAATCGATACACCAGACCAGCACAATCTGGATTTCAGGTCAGCATGTGGAGAGAGAAATGGCATTTGTGAGACTGATGGTCAGTGAGCTGCTGTTTCTGGGCAAAGGGCAGACTTTCATCCTCAGTCGCCTGGACCTGTCTGCATCAATCCACCCAAGGACATCAGGACAGCAGCTTGCACCAGGGCTTTGGGGTTTCACCCTAATTGTTGTAAGTTTTGGTGAGAGACACATCCAGACCTGCAACTTCAGGCTTCTTAACTGTGAACTCCTCCAAGGATATTTTTTATTTGTATTCTTTTCACAGTCTAATACAGTCTGGAAAAGAAATAGTTAAAATGTGACTGGCAAATGCTAACAGAACACTGAATATCAAGTGACTGGGAAAAACAGTTCTAAAAGACAGTGATAACATAAATGAGATTGAATGAAAAGACATGTTCCCAAAACAGTCTTTCCTAGGGGCTGGATAAAAAGCAACGGTTCTGGTAAGTGACATGTTTTCTTTTAATTTCAGTCTAAGCTGGAAATTCATGACCATTTTTTAGCTGTGATCCTGGAACCACAAATACACCTTCTGGCATGCAGGTAAAGCTCTTGCTTTACATTGGGCAAACTTTTTTTACACCAGAAAGTCTGCAGCTATCTCCAGCCCACAGCCTGAAGTATTCTCAGTTTCCAGGAGGTGTGATAATGATGAATTTCAGTGAGATGAAAATTGCTCCAATTTAAGGATAGCTCAACCATTTCATTTTTGATATAAAAATATACTAATTTTTTTTCCTAAAAAAGTTTAAAGATTTGGGCTTTGTACATGCAGTGCACGAATAGAAAATCCCTATCAACAACATTAACTGAACTGAAAATCCTTTAGGATAAGTTCTCTGAAAATTAAAACAGACATCAAGCTACACATCTACATGAAAGACTTCCACAGCTTTATAAATACAATGCACTCAGAAGCCAAGTTTCCAAAGCCTCAGTAAAAGCATCTAATGTCCAAGTCTACAATAACAGTCCTGTACATGAAAAAGACAATATTTACTCTGTCTTATGGTATTAAATTAGAGTTTTTATCACACACTTAGAAACCAAGTGATAAGTCCAAGGCCTCTCATCAAAGGTATTTTAAATGAGAATTTCTGGATACCTCCTAAGACCAGATGAAAACCTCTTGGCTGATCTTCACATAAGAAATGGAACCATATTTACATTACTAATTCAGAAACCTACTTCTCTTCTCTTAACTGGTGTCATCCTGCATTTGTCTTTCATCCTGACATGATCTTTTAGCAGCCTTACGATTTTAAACTTCAGATTGCGAAAAAGACTTGTTTTGCTTCTTCCTTCCAAGTTCTGGTTCACAGCAGACAATACTGTTGTTTTGCTGCTATTCCTGTCCTATTGGGCCACGATTTTCTGACTCAGCCTTCCATCTTTTGACTCCACTTTTCTGACAGCAACCCCGTCTTGCCACCCATCTCCCTCCTTCCAAGCAAGAGGTCTCTCCTGTGCATGGTTTCACTACAGAAATTCCACACTCATATCCTTCATTTTCTGCTGCCTTCTCGCAGCATTTATAGGAATTTTCTTTGACCTTCTGACCAGCTTGCCACCCCCATGACATATTCAAGATACCTGTGGTATTTTGTGTTACAGTGAAGAGACATCCTTCTGTAGCTCCACATCTTTCATGTTTGATCTAAACTTGTTCTCCAAATCTCTGCTCCTCCCTCCTGCCTCCAGTTCCACCCTTGTTTGGACATAATTTCCCTGCCAGCTGTGATGCCAGTCTCAGTAATCAAGGGCTATAAATCCTCTCATGGCTGCTGTATTTCATGTTGTCTGTTCTCAGTGCATGCAGATGATGAAGTCATTAGTGTTCACGATATATTAATTAATGTTGATGTAAATTTTTCATCTCAAGTTTCTCTTCTATTGTGACACCCATAAAAATTATTATCAGAGTTGACTGTTGCCGATGGGCAGCCAGTCTGACTATTAATATTTACTAATTTTACACAATTAAACAGCTTATACAAACAACCTATGTGATCTCATGTTCCTGCTACACACATTTTTCTTTCTAGATTCCCATGACTATAGCACAGAATAGAAAGAGAAAAAACAATTTCACATACTCTTATAACCTGTGTAAAATAATTTACTGTGCTTTGTCCAAATAGAAGTTGTAAATTCATTAAGAAAGAGATGTCAGTATGTATTTCACAGTATTTAACACAGTGAAGTATCAGTCTTATTTCTACAGCTGATTTATTTAATGATTTGTTCCAGCTATTCTAGAGAACCAATGGTAAGAGGCCAAAGTCCTGTCTAATTAACTGATGTAACTTTCTGAACAGCTGAATGCACAGCGTCTCTTGTATCATACATGCACACTCTCATATATGCTGTGTGATGCTGAGCAAGCAGTTTCAATTCATGCAAACATCTAAAAAAATGGGAATATTTTGACAGAAATGTAAGAGAATAATAATTAATGCCCATAACCTTCTAAGTGACCTGAGATCAAGAAGGCCTTCAATCAAAGCAGGGACTCGTATCCAGCCTTGCACAGTCCACAGAAGCAGCACATATCTGTAGTTTATTTGGAACCAGCTCCTGACATTTAAGGAAGTCCTGTTCCTATAGTGGAACTACTGGGGGTGGTGAGGGAAACAAGTCAAAGGAGGCATTATTGGATTATTCACTCTTCTAGGACAGACCCTGTTTGTATAACCAGAGATATGCCTTAAGTGGTCTTTAAAGAAAGTCAGATTTTGTTTAAAAAGGGGGAAGGAGGAGGCTTCATTAACTAGACTGACAGGCTTCATAGATTTCTCAAGTGTTTAAATTAAGGATTGTGAGTTCTTGAAACTTGACAAGGAAAGCAGGATTGTCACTGCTGGCTGTCTGAACTAGAGGTAAGTGCAGATTAAGCTTTTCCCATCTCTATTATAAACATATTGCTCCTGTTCTCAAAAGTTCAGTGAAATAGAAAAGGGACTATTGTTTTCTATTATTTGGGAAAAAAACTCCCAAACTACATTTTTAAAGTGTCACATAAAATTCTAAAGTACTTAAAGTGCTCAGATGCTACTCATTATTTTTCTAGTGGTAACTATTTGACACTTGACACAAATTCCTTAAAGAAATAAATAAAATTGAAATCAATCATATCTGGACACCTGGAACCAAATTTTAAGAGCACTCATGATGAGCATGGCATACTTGAAAGCACATTAAGCCATTTCTGTTGATTTTCCTAGAATTTTTTATGTATCTGTGTTGTACCAAGATTGCATTCATGTTATACTTGTGCGGCAGGTTCTTAAAGACCAATTCTGGCACAATTCTTGCAGAATCTCTCTGCTTGTTCTTACAGATGTAAGTGTGGCAGAAGAGCATGAACTTGAAAAGTCTTAAAAAAGGTCACATTGCTTGGCTGGAATTTTTTCAGGTGCACTTGGAAAAGCAGATTTTGTTGAACTGGCAAGTGTGGGCAACTCCTGAACAAAGCCGGTCAAACCTTAACTTTGCCCTCAGAAGATCTGGAAAACAGCTTCCTTTGACTATTCAGTCCTGCTCAGGATTCATGGAAGCAGATTAATTTTGTGTTCTGTACATTTATTGGCACAGAATTATAAACTGATGAGGCAGTTGTTTCAGAATTGGGATTTCAGGTACCAACATGGCTGTCAGAGCACATAAAGGCAGTTCAAAGCAAGCACTGGATCCCTCTCAAATTGACATTGAGATGGTCTCGTTCCTTCATCACACCTAAAAAGCACCATTGGTGATGATACTGCAAATCAAGTACATTTGTTTGTGCCCCCACGTGCCTGACAGAAACTTTCAAAAGCTGTAAAAATTAATTTGATTTTTTCTTCCAAGAAATAATTAGGTTCATATCCATTCTGAGAAAACACAGTTTTTATAACAGTATCCCAGTGTAAATTCACAATAACCCCCAGCCCCACACTGAAAAACTTTTCACTTGAGGTTATTTCATTTTTAAGGGAAAAGGTGTACATTGCAGATGTTCATGGGTCTGATAACTTCTCTCACAGAACACCTTACACTTGCATGCTTTTGTTAGAAATGGCCAAAAGCAAATTAAACTTAAGGTTTATATTGTGCACATACACTGGATTTTATAATCACCCCCCCAAAAGCTTCTATTTCTTTCAGTAGGAGAAAACATGCTTTGGCTGCTTCTGTCACCTGGCTGAAGAATAAAAATATATATATATATATATATATATATATAAAAATAAATAAAAAAAAGTTACTGTGTGCAGTTAATATCGAACAGCAGCCATCTCCAGATGATCCCTGCTGCATCCAATTTCTGCCAAAATGCTTTCTGTTAAACCTCCATCAAACAGACACACGGCGCACAAAAGAAAACCTCATCACCAAGGGAAACTAATCCACCGGTGCGCAATGTAAGCCTGTCAACTTTTTATTATAAGAAGTCATCACTCATTTCAGTGAAGATTAAAAGTATGACTAAATTGAGAAAATCCTCTTAGCCATTCGGAATTTTAATAGAGGAGAAAAGGGGGTGAGTAAAATTTAAACTGTATGTGTGTGTGTGCCTATATATCTATCTATATGTGTGCGTACGAATCAAATATATAAAATTACATATATATCTCCACACACAAGTTGTATTTTATATATATATATATATAGTAGGAGAATGAATGTTGGAAATAAGATGCTTAGAGCCGTCCCCTCATCACCCCACAAAAAATAGACTACCAAAAATTCATACATAAACATGTAGCCTTGTAGAACGTTTTCTCAGTTACCACAAACAGTTTCTGATTCAGACGAGCTTAAGAGATAAGAATGGAAAATGAGTCCTCACAGCTTTAATTACATCGCCACTGGCAACAAGGTGTTACAGTGGCAGAATGACAATTGCTTTTACTCAGAGTATGGATTCAGGGTCAATATGCTATTTCATCCTGGTACACCACGGCAGATGAGCACCATGTTGTT
>CM077463.1:72084673-72107248 GCA_039654755.1 Calcarius lapponicus
GAACTAAATCTAAAAATAGGCAAGCAGCAAGGGGTCCAATTCCTAGAGAAGCGAGGAGGATTTTCTATGTTTGGCTTGATTTGTAGTTGCTCAGCTGCTCCAGCAAAACATTCTGCATAAATACCCAGATAGATGTTTCCTATGCTTACTTGCATCTCACGAAAAGAAACAATTAATATAGTATTTCTTGCATTTAAATCATGCTTGCCCTACTTCTGCAACTATAAGGGGAATAAAACTTGTTTTTACAAAGCAAGCCCTTTATCAATGTTGCCAAAAAATGAAAGCTCACAGCAACTGAGCATCGAGATGATAAAAATTACAGAAGGACAAATGAGACTCTTGCTATCAGAATATTAAAACTTCAGGTAAAGATGTAGAGGAAATCAACATGAACTTCTTGAACCTGAAAGCATGCTGAAACCTCTCAGGGGTGTCACCTGGGGGCTCAGACAAAAGTGGAATCAGCTGTGGGGGTGAGGCTGGTGATGAGACAAGAGTGAAATAAGCTGTGGGGGTCCATATTGATACCTATATTAAGGGGGAGCTGAGAGCCTGAGTAGGAAAGGGATTTTTGGGTCCAAGTTTAGTGCAAGATAATGTGGGTAAATTAAATCCAAGTTAGTTATTGGACTCCTTCTATATTTTCTGCAGCAGAGCAGAAAGGTCCTCTTGGAGTACTTCATCTAAGGCCCTTGGACTAGAAGGTGTGGGTGAGTAGCTGGAACTATCCATTCATTAATTTAAGCTCTGTTCAGGTCCAGTTGGTGTGATTTGGGGGTTGTTTTTCTTGCTGTGAATTTGGAAGTGGAGAGAAGTGCAAATGCAAAGCTGGTGTTGCAGTGTTGAGGTGCAGAGCCCATGGTAGGAGATGTGTTTTGTTAGGAGCAGGCTTGCAGAGGAGGCAAGCTCACTGTGTGGAATCCATGTGAATAGAATTTACTGAGGGGAAGGTGAGTTTCCCAATTTACTTGGGCAAGTAAGAGGAGAAGCTTTGGTTTTCTGGTGTTTTGCAGGTTTTTGGGTTTTTTTGGTTTTGGTCTTCAATGCCAAAAAATTTACACCTATTCAAAACTGCAGTGTTGCTAATCCCAGCTCAAATACTTGTTCATGCTGCAGCTTCTATCGAGTTTATTAAATGGTCAGCACAGCCAAGTGTGGGGAGGTGCCAAGGTGGCTGGAGAGGGTCTGCCTGCAGCCACCTTGACACAGGTACAGAAGTGAGGGCTGTAACACCCCAAAATAACCTGCTCAGCCTCAGTTAGCCTGAAAAAAATCCCTGTAGCTACCTCTGAAAAGGGGTTCCTCACTATAGAAAATATAAGCATTGCTCTGTGTTAGTGGCTGCAGGGAACTGATACCCCAAGGCAGTCAAACGCCAGAGCAAGGACTGGGCATCTGTGGGAGTGATATTAGCCCTGGAAATGTGCATTCCATGTGCATTACTCCCTTTTCTTGGCATGTTGGGCACAGCCAGCCTCCCCGTTTTCCTGAGTGCGGGGTTCGTTGTCAGGAAAGCAGAGAGGTGCTGCTGCAGCCCTGGCAGGGAGGGGGAGAGAACAGAACACAGCAGGTCCTGTACTCACATGGATTTACACAAATTTGCACACCAGTGTGAAAAGAGAGCAGCTGCAAAAAAGGAAGACACTCCAGAATTTTGTGGTTTATAATATCGCTGCCCCACAAGCGCTTCATTGTTGAACCCACCCCTACTTCCTCTAATTTGCTCCCTTTGCTGAGGAATTAGGGATGACCTTGCTCAGTACAACTGAGCTAACACAAAATGCTGATGTCTGGATCACGTTCCCCACTGGCTGTGACCCTTCCTTCTTGTAAATAATTACAAAGTTTTTGGTGGTTATTTGCTGGCTTTGGGATTTTTTTTTTTTTTTTTTTTTGCCTTTATGACTTTGTGGAGAAGAAAGTTGCTTTATTTTAGGATAGCCCTTTACAAACCTATGAATGCCAGCTTTGGAGCAGTGAAATGTATGGATGCTTCAAAGAAATCAGTGAAATTTATGATTTTTTTCCTTTTCTCTAAATATCATGTTAAAGACTAGTTTTCCTTGATGTTCTCAAGAACAGATTAAGTTAATTACTGATCCCCTCCTCCTTTAAACCAGCTTGAGGCATTGTTTTTGGCAAAGTTATAGATGACTGAAAATAAGAAGTTCTAATGAGAATGTTAGGCAGCCATAGCTTTAGTTTTCACTATTAGCACTATCTGCAATACTTCACAGTACTTTTTGACATAAAGTGTAGACCGAGGCCATGAAAAGAGCAAAGCAAAGAGGGCTTGTATTTATCATTTTGATATTGTTCTTATTTAAGCATTACTTAACTAGCAGAACATCGGGCAGAGTTTGTTGCTGACTACAGCTTGCAATTCACAACTGCCCAAAAGAAATGATGATCTGGTACATGTGCCCACATCCTTACATAAAAATGGAATTTATAATCAAAGGGTAAAATTACATGGCCCCAAATATTCCTGGCAGACAGGGAGCTCTGTCAATCATCCAGTGAGACTCTCCAGCTAATAGAGTTGGTAAGAATCATGAGAGTGGGGGGTAATGAAAAAATGGTGGTCATGTGTGTTTTTCTTCAAGAGCCAGATGCTGGAGGCAACTGATTCCACTCTAATTTTCTTTCTCTTGGCCTATGGTTTTTTTTTTTTCTTTTTAATGTATATTTGTGGTCCTCGTTGCTGTGGAGGAAAGCTGGAAAATGTGATCCCAAAATACTCTAGAGGCTCGAAATCTATTGCTTTCTTTAAAGAGAGTTCCTCGATTCAGCAGACTGTTGTGTCTGATTTGTGATTTAAAATGAGAAAAAAACACCAAACCCTCATAATGGTGTACTGGGAAGGGACACAAGGCTTGGCAGCAGGAGAACAGAAGCAGTGTTGTGGAGAAGTTAATGTGTACAACTGTGGCTAAATTAGAATTGGATGCTCAGAGTTGCACTGCAATGTCCTCAGTACAAAGCGAGATTAGATACCAAGAACATCTAAATCATTGTGATTTAGATCACTTATGCTGAGCTTCTGCTTAGGCACAAATCACCCACGCTCTGCTGCTCCTGATTTTGTCTGTTGGGATGAATATTTTTGGCCTGCCTTGGTGTGATGTGGTTAGTTGCATTAATCTTTTCCTTTCTGCTCTGTCCTTTTGGCCATTATGGGCATCTAATCCCCAACATCCATTCTAAGTCTCTTACATGGATGCCTGGAAAGAATGCAGGAGAAGGGCCAAGATTTCCACCAGGACAGCAGAGCTGTAGCTGGGCTGCTTGGCAGAGCCTGAGTCAGTGCTGGCATCTCACTGCAGGGAGCACTGAGGAAAGCATGCACAGGAGGGGGGTGAATGTTGGCATTTCTGAAAGAGAAAAACTGATCGCGTTTTTTGTGGCACACCTTCATGGTCAGCCAAGAAAAAGCTAAAGTGTTTGGAGGGAGTCAAGAGATTCATCCCATGAAGTGGTGAGCATGGTGAGGTTGGTTCTGCCTTGACATCAAGCTCAAGACTTGTGTGTCTAAATTAAGTGAATTGTCTGAATTTCTTTGGTTTTCAAAGAGATGAGCTGGTGTACAGTAGGTGTAAGTACATAGGTGCATCTTGGAGTCTAACTCTCTTCCTTGCCTGCAAAGGGAGATAGATTTGTCTAGATTTGAAATACCTTTGGCTAGGTGAGCTTAAACAGGGCCTAAGCATCTGGTTGCAGGGGTCTTGGAGATAAGATTTCTGCAAGTCAGTTGAGAGGAAATGGTTTCTTCTAACGGTGACCTTTTCAGGTAGGCTTCCATTCTTAATCATTCACTGAAGAAGATATCCATACCTTTACCTGTATACCTCTACCTGTATAGGATGCCTGCAATCCTCACCAGATGCTTAAGCTAAAACCTGGTTACCCACTAACAGAACATCTTATCCCATAGCATGCATCTTCCTACAGCTCCTGAAGGCATGCCTAAAAAGGCAGGATTTTTGTTGCAACACCAATTTCTGATCTTCTGTTAAAGGAATCTCTCATGTCAGTCTCCAGAATGTAATGGTATTTGTGCTGTTAAAATAAAAGGCTCAGTGAAGGTTGTACATGTTTTTACAATTAGTTATTATCAACAAACAAATGCTTTGGGGTCTTTCACAGTTCCTACAAAAACTGAAATAATATATTTTATGTATTGAGCTCTTGCAAGTACCTAACTTCATAGTGCATGGAACTAAATAAACCAGGAATAAAGTTAGGGCAATATCAGTGCTTCCCTATCAGCCCCTCTTGGGCTGCTGCAGGGCAAAGGGCTTTTCTGCATTAATTATGTCCAGTGTGCTGGAAGGTTTGCCTGGAGCCTCAGCCCCACACAGCTTGGCAAGAGTCTGACCTGGCTGGCCAAGCCTTTCTCCCCACTGACTTGACTACCAGGGCTGACAGCTGCCAGGTCCTGTTGTCCTCAAATGGAATTTTTCAAAGGTTCCTTCTCAAACTGTTGCCACTGACAGTCATGGGGAGAGCTCTGCTTTCTAGGTCGGTGATTTTTGTGTATCCTGCCTGGATTTGCCAGCCCACCCTTGTAAACTGTGGGCCTGAAGAGAGTGCTTTGAATGAAGGCACTCAATAATTCACATGAGTGTGCTTAACATTTAGAGTCCTCCTTTTGTCCCAGTCAAGCTGATTCTTCAGACTTGGGCTGAAGCAAGCAGCTGATCTGTGGCAGGATGATGTGTGCCATTCCTTGTAGGGGGATAGAATATAAGAAAATAAAGGTAGGATGGAAAGTAATCTTACCCCTTAAAGAGTTGCAGCTGGGCTAATTAGTAAAGATTAGGAGCAGGCCTGACTTTAACAGGCTGCAGCTGTAACCAATAAGAAGAGTGCTATAATAGAGTGGGGTGGCTGATTGAGGGGAACTGGAGTCAGGTGGCTGCTGCAGGAAGAAAGAAGAGTCAGTGCTTGGAGGAGCTGCCTACGAGAAACATCAAGGAGGTACGAAACTTTAGCAATAAGGAGACAGTATAGAACCTTTGCAATATAATGACAACAATTCTTATTTAAGAGTGACCAAATATGTTGTGTATATCAGTGACCACCACCTGTGTGTCTGGGATAGTGTCTTTTTTTGGATAATATAACCTCCTGTGTCACTGAATGCTGAGAAAATACTTGCACTGCTAATCCTGAACCCTGTCGTAGTGTGTTTGCTCTGCTGGTGCCTTTATCCATTGAGGGCTGCCAGACTCATGCTGTCCTTATCTCATCCAGAATTCTGGCTTTCATTATTAATTAGAGGTCAGCTTTATGCCTCCAACACCTGTTTAAAATATCAGGCCAAATTTGAAACTTTAGTAATGAATGTGCCCAGAGTTATGGCATGAGGATGAAAGTCAAAATCAGACCTTCACCTATGCAGGAATTGTGCTGGTAATAAGGCAGAGAAATTGTTGAGCACAAACATCTGGATTTTGTCTTCTAAAGTCTAATTGATGAAAGATTGTGAAAATGCAAGGTGGGTGTCATGGTGTGTAGTAGGAAAGGTGAAGTGCCTGAAGATTTGATTAAACAAAAAAGATGATAAAAAAACCAGGGACTGCTCTGAGACAGGAATTGCTGTCCGGTATAAATGGAAAGTATATGTAATGACACGATTCTTAATAGGAAGATTCTAACTCAGTATTTAGCTAATTACATGAAAAGAGGGGATGCAGAAGACACTTTCTTGGGAAGACTTGATTACCTGAACAGGAAGCATTTTGGCCATAGCCCTACAGAGTAATATATTTTAAAAGGTACTGTTATCTTAAGTAGTGATGCATCCCTTTGTTATCAAACTTGGTCTATCACTTGTTAGATCAAAATATTAATAGTTGTGTTGGTGAAGTGTCTTCCAGTCTGTTTCAAGCTCTGGCATCTTCTGCTCTCTTCTCTTGGTGCAAAGGGTAAAATGCTGCCCTGGGGCTGTTTGCATAGTGATTTGTTCAGAACTGGAGATGAACAGAGCCACTGGGGGAGAAGAGCTCTCTGCTTCAGTCTGTGGGGTGAACAGAAATGAGCTGAGCTACAGGGAGGGTTTCTGCATAACCTGTGGGTTTCATTTGCAAAAGCTGTGTAACCACAGTTATCCTGTTGGGAATCCCTGAAACAATTACAGTACTAACTAGTTGGAGGCTCTGCACTCACCCTGGCTAGTGAGAGCCATGCTTGTAGGCTTGTATAGTGATGTTCCTTTTTACCCATGAAAATTGCATATGGCTTAAAAAAATCTTGGAGATGCAGGAAATTTGGGGAGAGCCTTGTGTGAGGAAATTACAGAGCAGGGCTGAAGTTTCTCTGGAATGTGCCATTGCTGGCATCCAGAGCCATTGTAATTTTACTACCTCTTAGTTAGCAAGAGGTTAAGACTGAGGAGTGCTTTCTCAGGGTCTGCAGACAGATTTGAGTAAATTCTTTGCCTTCAGTGGTTCAAATGTGTTTTATCTGTTCATTGCTTGATACAATGGCTGGATAAATGAAAAACAATGCTCTAAGGATCACTTGTGCAAAGGACCCAGTTACTAAACCTCTGCTACAAATTTCTAGCTGTAGGTGCAAGTATGGATATGAAGCATGTTTTGTCCTTCTCTTGATGGTGTTTTTCTCTCACAGTTCATAAAAATTTTTCTACCTTTTATCCAGAAATGGGTTATTTGCAAGTATGAAGGTGTTGGATGTTAATGGCATTCAAGAAACATTTTCAGTGATCCTAGGGATTTCTTGGGGGATTCTCTGAGGTGTTTGTGCAGATGATACTTTGTTTTAGAGAGAAATCCTGTTTTTTAAATTTCATTACTCTGGCTTTTGACTTTTTTGATTATGGATTGGGCTTTGAATGCAAAGAAGTGTCATTTAGATAAGACAAGTTGGAAAATACTACAGAACTGATAGTTTTGTGTTTAAAGTGGTTACTCTTTCAAAATACCCACTAGCAAATATACTCAACAGCAAACTTCTGAGACAATTGTTCCTAATGGAATCAATTTTAAGGAAGGGAATTGCAGGATCCTGGTGTGATCTAGTGAGGGGCAAGCATCAGTAGGGTGGCTAAGGCTTGGTTTCATTTCAGAAAATTGTGGTGAATAGCAAAAATAGGATGAAGGGGAGGGATTGGAAGATGAAAAGACAAAACAATAGAAAGAAAAGCAGGGAATGTGAGATAAATTGTCTTAGAAAGTGCTTTATACTTTCACAAGAAATGCTGCTTTTGGTTGAAGAACAGTCAGGAATCAGGACAAGGCAACAGAACAGAGAGAAGAATCCCCCCTCTGAGAAAAGTGTGCAGAGGGTTAATTTTTTTTTTTTTCTATGAACAAAAAATTTCTAGGAGTTTCCTCCCCTGCCGAACTCATTACTCTAGTAATGCCCTGGTTTGTGTAGTGCCCACATTGAACTCCTGGGAACCAGAGGCTTCTGGTTCTGTTTGTGGCCGTCAAGAGGAGCGGTGTCACCGTGGTGTGTTTGAGCGTGTATTGTTCTGCCTCATTGAGGGACACTTGTCCCTGGGGACAGCAGTTCATTTATCTTCATGTCTGCTCCAGAGGGAAATTGTCAGGAGAGAGCACAGTTAGTTGTAGTAAGCTGTGTATGTGTGTGCTGTGTTCTGATGGAGTTCACTGACAGCTGGTAATCAGACCTAATCTGTCAAACTCATTTCACCTGAGACCTAAGTGCAACTCCCATTCTGATCTTTAAGGTAAAAGCATCACAAAGCTCCTTGGTTCCTAACCTTCTGGCTTTTAGTACATCATGACTCTTTATTTCCAAATTTTCTTTTTCTTACTTCGTCTTAAGAAACTCTGCTTCTTTCAGCCACTGATGTTTTGATTGTCAGCACCTGTTTGCAAAAAAACCAAATAAAAAAAATGGAAGCAACAAACCAAACAGTAAAAAATAAAACAAAAGGCAGTTGGTAGCACTATACAAACTGTTTGAGTGGAACATTTTATCATGCAGTGACTGCATGAACATATTTGATGTGGCTGAACCCCTATCCTTACCTGTTAGAGTTGCTCCTAATTGGGTGTTTCTACATTTCTTACCAGTTTGCTTCCTTAGGTTACGTCTTTCAGATTAATTAGAAAACTGGAATCAATTAAAGATTCCTAGAGAGCAAGAATCTTGATTGTAAAGATTTTGTTACCTAGGTAATAGTTATTAGTGAACAAGATTCCCAACTACATGTTCACGTTGTCTGCTTCTGTTTCTTCTGCTGGACTCAGAAAGCAGGGAGAGAAATTGCTCCATACCTCAAATTCTGCTTTTGAATTTTAAAAAAGATCTTTTTCACACTGCTGAAACAGTTCTTGTTTGTCTAGTCTGTTTTCTCCTTTTTGTTTTAAACTGTTGCAGGGTTGGCAATGTCCTCCTTTCATTCTGAAAGCTGCTAAAAATATTCTGGGTAGAAGCTGAAAATGCAAGACAACAGTCTCTTGATGCTGAAGTGCTTCATGGCCAAATGTTTGATGACTTCTTGTATTATTTTTGTTTCTGATGGCTCTATAGCACACACAGATTTGCACTAGAAAAGAGGGAGAGCAGCTGACAAGGATTGTTCTTTGTAAGCTGGGCCTAAAAAGACCAACAGAAGATGTTCTTTCTTATCTCTTCATCTGTTGCTTTCTTCTAAAGGGAAAATAAGGCTATTATATGTCTACCATGAATATTAATAAAAGGGTGGGTCTGGTGGGGTGATAAAATAGTGGCCAAAGGGCCATGCTGTGCTTCTGAAGTGTCCTCTTCCTAGTGCCAAAATCTGTGAGGTTTTTCAGGGTATGTTGCACTTGTTTTATTTGGCTGAAACAAATATTTTCATTTTGAGATCTTAGCCCATGAACATGCTATTGGGCTTCAGTTTGGACAAGTGTTGTATGGCTTGTTTCGTTGGTTTTGTTTATTTTTACTAGGTTATCTATTAGACATAGATGAATAGCTTAAATCTATAGGTAAGGAGTAAAGTATACTGTGTTACTCTGAGCATCAGGCCAGGTGAAATCTTTCTAAAATTTTCTGTTCTGCTTCTGCTGGTTGTGTTATTCTTCACATCCCTTAGCAAGCAGATGTGTGTGATGCATGATCCAGGAAATTATAGTTTCCTTACATGAAATTATTAAAGGGTATTGGACTGGCTTTGTGCTCTGCACAGGTACTGTCCCATAAGAAATCTTATCATAAAGCCCCCAGAAGTAATTTCTCTTAGCAACAGTTTCTTTGTTATTGCTACCAGGCTCTCTCTCAGAACTGAGATTTTAAGGAAGAAGTTGGAGGTACATCACAGCTCCCTACACCAAGATTGCCATTAACATTACATTTTGGGTTTGGCAAAAGCATTGGCTGTATAAAAACAAGGGAACAAAGGATGACTTTTGAAATTATTTTGCCCTGGGCAGGGCTGAAGAAATAATGCTAAAACATATTAGACGTGGGTTGATGACATGAAGTGTGGTTGCAGAGAGAACTGAAGGGAAAAACAAGCAGTGTTTCACTGAATGTGAGTCTTGACAATGCCATCAACACAAAGAAAACTTCCAGTACTGTGAGCAGTGCCAGTGCTCTTCTGAGCTCAGGAAGTGTTTGTTGGGGCCTTGAGCTTGCTCTCATGCAGAAGAACTTAAAGTGAAAAGTGCTTTGGGCAATTCTTTGGAGAAGGCAAACCACAGTTTATTTCTCTGAAGTTGCATAGCTGTGGGGTGTTTTATTGACAGTCTTGTATGAGTCAAGGCTTTTCTCCTGGAAGTCCATTTGTTTTTATTTCAAGATTGTGATAAGTTGTTGTATTTACAGTAATTGCACTGATTGATTTAGTTAATATATGTAATGGGAGCACTAGAATTGAAGATGCCAGTGGAATCTTAATTTGGTCCTCTTGTACTTATACACTATAATATAGTCTTTAATTATGGAAATATGCATTGTCCTCTTGTACTTATACACTATAATATAGTCTTTAATTATGGAAATATGCATTGTTTTAATTCATTCAGCTGTATGTCTGCATGTATCCAGAATATTCTAAGTACAGTAGTTACCTGTAGGTCCTTATAGGAAAAAAAGTTGGATATAAGCCTCTTAAAACCTCATAGCTAGTTTTTAAACTCTTGTTCCTCTTTCTTCTAAATTGCTACATCTCTGCACATGTTAAAATGATGTCACAATGCTGCTTGGACAGATGTAAGAACTAGGCTGACAGTACTAGAACATACTTTTTTCCCCATTATTCTCTTGTTCCCTACAGTGAGCACCATCTCCCTCTGGTTTTGGGAGATCCTGAGGCAGTGGCTGGGTACTGAATTTATCAAACAGATGTTCTCTTCCAACATGAGAACTGGTGCACATGCAAAACTGTACCAGATTAAAAATGAGCATCTTATCACATCTGTGTTGCTTGAGAATCACAGTGTGACCAGAAGAGCTCATAGTTATCATATACATGCTGCATTTTAATCAAACGACAATTAATTTGGATTGTCTGTGCAAGGTTTGTGTTTATCAGTAAGGCTTTTCTTTCATCAGTGTAAATCTGAATGGTGATTTTTATCATTGACAAATGTATTTTTAAAAAGGACTTGAGGTAATAGATAGGAAACCACATTGCACGCAAACGCTATTAACACCCATTAAACTACGCAATATGCTTCAGATTCATTGTAAACCTGAATTAACAATACAGCTAATTTTTAACTTGCCTGCACAAGATCTAAAATTTTAAATATAAAGTACATCTGTAATATAGATATTACTCTCAATTTGCAAAATGGAGAAGCCTTTTCTGGAGCTCTCAAAACTGTGCCTGTCCTCTTCCAACTGCTCATGAAATTTTAACATCTTGGCCAAACTCCTCAGCCTTTTGGCCTGACTGGTCGTAGAAAGGAAAACTCTGTGGCCAGAAATGACAGTGGCTGCTGGTTATTTTTATCACTTCTTTTGAAGCAGTCTAAGCCAAGCTGCCTCTTTCCTTTCAATTCAAGCCTTTCTCTTTGCATAGCATACCTACTTAAAAAAAAAAAAAAAAGGCATTTTTAAAATTTTTTAAGTTTTCTAGGGCTCTTAAGGCAGTGTTGGAATTCAAAGAAACCCTTCTCTGGCTCATTATGTAGAAGGAACCTGGGCAAGTTCTTCCACAAATTTAAGCCACATCAAGCAGGCAGAATCTCCCCCGTAGAAGGGAAATGCCCGGTGAACTCTGTTCTTTCCTCAAAGGATACGTGCAGAGCATCTCATAGGAATTTAATTTAGATGGGGGGGTATTCATAGAGGCTTTTTAAACTACCTCTACCTAATAATGGATTATGTCTATAACGCTGGAAGATTTGTGAGCAGAAACCAGGTAGGCAGTTTGATGACTTAGCACAAGCTAGATATTTTAATTTTGTTTCTAAGTTTTATTTTACTTAATGAGAACTGTGTCTAGATGGTCATCATGCTGTACCACTGGTAGGAAATTCTTTCTCCCTCTGTTAAACTGCAAGATAGGCAAATAACTTGGGCAAAAATGTACACTGTCACTTCTCTCCCAGGGAATGGCAAAGACCTGGAAGATCTCAGATGACAGTGAGCTGTGAGAGGGGAGGTTGCATCTCCACTCCAGCAGTCCAGACATGAGATCTGCAAATGGGATAGTCAGGGCAAGCAATGGGATAGTCAGGGCTGTGGATTTCTCGCAGTTCTTGTGCTGGTACCCTGTTGTTGCTGCTCAAGACTGAGCTACAGACTTTCCTTGACATCAAAGGAAATATTTACCATCAGGCTGAAGTTCTGCAGCTGTTTCCAGGCATAATATGTCTGCAGTTCCACTCTCCTAGTGCCAGCCTGGTTCTTATTTCATGAGCTCAGACATAGCTTTGTGGCAAAGGCTGTTCCAGAAAGCTGTTGCTCTGGAAGTCACTGTCCACTCCATGTCTTGCAGTCCACCTGATGAGATCTGGAAATGCAGAGGCAAGCAGTGGTTGTTACCCATGGGCTGCTCTCATGAATCATTCAGCCAGGAATGTTTCATGGTGTCGCAGGAGCTGGCCTGAGAGCTGCCTCTGCTTGGCATTACCATGTCAGGTTTTTATTTGGCGTGTGGCTTGTTGCTGATGTGTGGGAAAGTGTGAGGATCATGTCACCTGCCCCGAAGCTGTTAAGGATGTTGATCCCTGGATGCAAACAGCAGTTGGTGTTCTCCCCTGACTTCTGTTGCTATGCCTGGGGATGCCTTGTGAAGGCTGACCTAGAACAGAGACTGGACAGAGCTAAAGAATAAAGTATGGGATCTTATGAAGAGGATATCCTCAATGGATCCACCTTGGGCAGCTCAAACCCAAAATGGTCACAAGATGGGACGCCCGGGCATGGGGTCTCTCACTTTTAAAGGTTCTGCCTCCATTTGCATATCGGAGTTCATTGTCTAAATCCAGCTCCAGCCCATGCAGTCCCATCCTCCTTCTTTTCTCTCTTGAGTCCGTGGTTGTTTGTGCTCTTGGGCTTGAGATTTGGATCATCTGTCCTTGGTCTCCAGCTAGAGCAGGAATTTGTCTTCCCACTCTGTGCAGAGAGCTCACCATCCCCTCATATGAAATCCAGATCCACACATGACAGCAGCACAGAATCTTGAAAAATATAAAAGTTAACCTGAGGCATCACCTGTGTGCCACAACCCCAGAAATCCCCGAGCGCAGGGAATTAAGGCAGATGGAATGGGTTAGCTGTTTGATAGCTGTGCTCATTATATGGGAGAGCATCCTCCACCCTGCCCCTCCTTTGTGTCCCCTCCTCACCTGGACTCTCAGTAAATGCAGCTGTTACTTGGAAAGGCCAGGTAGTACAAAGCAGTTACAGCAAAGGCATGTCTTAAATCTTACACAGGGTGAGCCTTTGGATGAATAAATCAACCTCTTGTGACTTTTTCAACCTGTGGTTTTCACAGGTCATTGCAATGACATTTGAGGCTTTTATTCATGGGTCCAAAGGATCTCATCCTCTAGACTTAGCCCTCGAGAGTGAGCATTTACATGCACTGCCTTGTTTCTGTGTGTTTTGAGTTCTGCTCTGACACTGATGTCCTGCCATTTCCTTAGGCAATAACATAGATAGGTTTCCCTGTAAATTACTTAGGACCTGAAAAACTGATGGTGATCTGGTGTGCTAGCAAATAAAATGTTCACTGTCACTGATTTTTTTTCCTAGGTTCTGGAAATTTGCTATTCTTTAAACACTAGAAATTATTTAAGCTGTTTTCCTTTCCAGTGTTAACTTGATCGTGTGGAAGCACTCCCCAGAGCTGTGTCCAAGAGCATGATCATCATGTTTCAGGTGTGGTTTTTTTTAATAAGTTTTTCTCTGTGCCAAAATTCAGACTTAAAAACTTTGTAAAAAGATCTTTCTTACCCCTCTACTCAACACATATTTTTTATATGGTAGTAAATAAAAACTTTAAGTAGATAATAATCAGAAACTGTTTGCAGTGTTTTGCAATCTAAAGAGGACAGTGGCATCCCTATGGGCAATAACCTAGTTCAAAAGGTTAATTCTGCTTAAATAGAGGTACTTTTTCCAACCATAACAACTATAGGATTGTCTTGTGTTCTGCTAGTTTTAATAGAGACTGGAAGGATAACTTCAGGTCAACAAAGTTTTGCCTAATAGTAAAGTTTCAAATTAATTTCTCAGTTGTTTGGGGAAACTTAACCTGAATATCAGTCCTGTTTAATTTGTATGAAAGTTTGCTTTTTCTCTCACCAACATTCCATTAATGAGAAATGTATTTTCTTTCAACAGATGCAGAGAACCCCCCTTTTCCACCTCCCTATACAGAGAAAAATAACATATCTGTACTCAAACCCATAAAGAATACACTGTAGATAAATTCATACCATAGCAATGGACCGTAAGGATTCCATTAATGCTTTAGTGATTATTATCAAGCAAGAAAAAGGCAAAATGGATCCACGACTTTTACTCTGCTGGGTCTGTAATGAAGCAATGTTGTAGCAGCTGCAGTATTTTTTTTCCTGTAGTCATTGGCTGGTGTATTGTGGGAAGTTAAAAAAAAATTCCTGACTTTTTTTTTCTCTCTTTTTTTCATTATTTTAAATAAGTCAGCTTCCTTTTTGTTACTCCTGTGATGTACTTCTCCTACTAACTCCAAGAGCAATATGGAAAATTGCTAACATGACAGAGAAATATGAGCTTTATACTGTGGAAAAAAGTGGCTATAGCAATATATCAAAATTATTGAATGTTATCGGTCATAGCACCAATTCTATTATTTTACCAGCGTGCTGTTGAAAAGTTGCTCAGCCACTCAAAGCTTTCCTACTGCATTAGTGCTGTCTGGGAGTTTAACTGGTGGCACTTTGCTAAATGCAAGCGCAGTAAAGTTATTTGCACATCAGGCCCTCAGATTCCCCCCTCCCCACCCCAACCCATCAGCTTAACACACCGTGTGCACGAGAATTTGATTTACCTTTTTCATTCTGGACTCTGTATGGTGAGGGCTTTCACAGAGAAAAGATGGCTGGAAGATATAAGGGAGGGCTGAGAATTTGGAAAAGTGTCTGCTCTGCACTTTGTGTGTGCTCCCGCCAAACTCACGTGTAGCTCTCATTAATGCTAATGGGATTTAATAATGCTGCAAGAGGAAAATATCCTCAATTTATTTTGCACTGAATCGATGTGGGTAGCAAAAGTGCTGTATTGACAACTTTGGAGGCCCTCTATTTATCCAAAAGAGACAGGGAGTGTCAGAATAAGTTCCTCTTACAACTTTGGTTGTCTCACATCCTCTCGTGGAAGAGGAGGAGAGTGATGAGTTTAGTGGCACACATACAATACATACACCTTTTTTTCAGTATGATTAGAATGATAATGATAACTTTAAAGATGTCTCCTGCTATGCGTGTGTGTATAACAGTCCGAAAAATACCCCTACATCTACTAAAACTTCCTCTCACAGTAGTTTTATCAAGCTAAAAAAAATTGGGGGGGAAATGGAGGAGGAAGTTCTTTATCTAGGATCAAGACAATATTGTGTTCTTCTGGCTGAGATAAAGTTAGGCATAATTATATGCCAAATTGTTTTACACAGCACTGGTTGTAATGAGGAGTTTCAGGATTGAGCATTGTTGCTTTTCGTCTCTTATTGGCCTCGAGGGAGATAAGGTTTCTTTGAGAGAGTACAAAACTTGCTGAAGAAGGAGTCTCAGAAGTGTGCATAATACTCCATCAAGCATGTTGAAAATCAAAGGTGGTGTACATTGACTTGACTCAGGTTCTAAAATGAGGACTTCAGAATTTAATTTGAGTCCTACTACTCAGGGAATTCCTCGTTGAAAGTGTGTACTCAGGACCACCTTAAAGTTTTGGCTAACTCTATTTTGATTCCTATATCCTTTATTTCAGTTTTCAGAAACTGAAATAACAAAGGAAAATATTTCTGACATTTTTGTTCTGAAATATTGAGAAAACAAGTATTTAAACCTTGTTTCTCATTTAAAACCCACCTACCACTGGATTGTGACTTGTTATAGGTGTATAGGTATTGTTTTAAACCTCATGCTGGTGCAGTAAAGTAAAAATCTGACTTCTAGAATCTCATTCCTAACAGATGTGTGCCCTTCTTACCTTCAGGTGCTCAGTGTAAAATGGGTCCTATGGAACAAAAACATTGAGTTTTCTTATTGTCCAACTCTGTTTGTCTCAAAAGTGGGCTCATGTAAACAAAAAAAAAATTGGATTCCTTTGGAGTTCGTTCTTGTAGTAAAACCTAAACCAGATATTAAATAATGTGTTTTATCAGTTTCTCTCTTATTTTGAGTCACACCAAAGAAATGGTTGATGCTTAGGTAGTAGACACAAGATATTGGAAAAGGGAAATGATAGTGTTTAAACTCAGGTGGTTTTGAAAGTTGGACATGAGCCTTTCCTTTTACATTATTCTTCTCTACAAGTGTTGCAGTTACTTATTATTGGTGTCATTAAATCAACCTGCAGATTTCATGAGGGAGACCTCATTCTGGAAACTTATGTTTTGGTCAGTTTTTTGTTTGTTTTTTGTTTGGTTTTTTTCTTTCTTTTGGAGGGCAGTCACTTACTTTGTCATTGAACTGGATCCTGCTGATACTGCAGTTGAATCCTGCTGAGCTCCATTTCCAATATATTAGATCAACAATAAAAAAAAGTCTCATGCTCTTCATTTGAGAAAAATGTGTGAGTGTGAACACACAGATTCAGACTTGTAGTGCAAGGCTTGTTTGCAAGGCTTTTTAACTCGGCTAAACCAGTTCACTTCTATTCTACAATTTATTTAATTAATGTTCATCTCATTAGTAGGGATCTATCTTAGCCATCTACCATTATACAGTAAATTGCTTTAATGAATTCTGTGATTCTCTCAAAATTCCCAATCAGACTGAGTAGGTCCTGCTAATGTAATAAGTCAAGAAAGTACAGCTTTGGAGATTCATTAGATTTTATTTCATAATAAATTGTCTCTGGAGAAAACTGAGAGCAGCGCAACGGTTCAAAAAGGGGCCTTTAGTAGACCTGCTTGTTAGAGAGGTCCAGAAAGAACAAGTTTAGCTTGGTTTTGAGAATTCATTAGGTTACACTCTGTCATCTTTGTTTTGTACGTATGAGGTGTTTTTATTTGTGATGGTACGTATTAGTTTTTGGGTTTTTTAAGAAAGATATCTTTAATAATGTTCAAAATCCCTTTAAAATAGGCTGCCAATGCGCTGAATTTCATTTTTTTAGCTGAACTCAAATGACAGAGGAACAAAGTTTGGACAGTGTTCCAAAGCAAGTCCACAACAGCTATTTACCCAATTTATCATGTTTCGCAGTTCCTTCCAGTACACCCTGCAAGTGCAGTTCTGTCTGTCCTGCTCTCTCCCTGCCAGCTGTCCCTTTCTTTAAGCTCTTTGATACTCCTCATCCATAGGACAGTAGAATGATGTTACAATCATTTCCCTTCAGCAGCAGGAGACACACTGCTGTATATTATGCCCTTTAGCTAAAAGAAAAATTGATTCTGTCATGTATACCATTTAATCTCATCTATTATTTTTTGAGGAAATTTTTAACTTTCTTTATGAGGCTGAGGTAGAAAATAATAAGCTATTGAGATATATGACATGATTCTCTCATCTTGGGAAGACTGTCCATCTTGAGCAAAAGCTAAATGGTGATTAGGGCTCTAGGCAGGTTTTATTTTCTACAAAAACATCCAGTTGCATTTGTGGAGGATGCATTCAGTTACTTTTTTTTTAAGAAAAAAAATGTGCCAAGGTATTTGGAGTCTTTTTCCAATCTGAATCCTAAATTTGGAGAAAAACATGCTTCACAAACAGCCAAATTTTAATTCCATGTGCTGTGTAAAAGGTTTATATTTCTTTTTGTTTTTGTTAAATTTTTTATTATTTATCTTGAGGTAGGCGTACAGTCTCTCAAGCAAGCAGGAGTGCTTTTGCTTAATTCACTGGGCTAACCAAGCACCAGCCTTCCATTTCCTGGCCTGTCCTGTGTGATCTTTGCTATCTCAAAGTATGTCTGTTTCCTCAGCTTATCAGTTTGAAAAAACTGTGATAATAGTCACTTCTGCCTTGCCATCAAATCGGAAAGAAAAAATTTGATAGAATCGATGATGCGTATAGAGTTTGCAGCATGGAGCACCCCATAAATTCTAGTACTGAATGTAGACTGCATTAGTGTTCTCATCAAAAAGGGTGCTCCAAAGGCGTGTATTAGAAGTTTGACTTCTTGAAGTATCTTTCAAATGAGAGTAATCTGTTTTCATGGTATGTTAAACATTGACCAGCTTCCTTCATAAAAGGGACCAAAAGTAAATGAAATACTCAGAAGTAATTTTCTTGAATTACATTATGAAATGCATCAAAATCAAGTATTTTGTGTGTCCAGACCCACTGGTTTGGTTGGTTGGTTGGGTTTTATTTTCATTCTTTTTTTTTTTTGTGTTTGTGCTTCTTTTTTGTTTTGTTTCTGTTTTTGAATGAAATGGAATACTTTTTTGACTTTTAGCCCAGATTTACCTTAAAAAAAAAAATTAAAAATCCCTTGTGAGAGGTAAAAATGAGGCCTGCTATCAAACACCCTGTTTTATACACCCTCTTCCTGATTGAAAAAAATGTTACTTAAGTTTTATCTACGCAGCTTTATAGTTTGGATATTCCCGTTTCACCATTTTTCTCTTCAAGTGTAGATATCAATGTTGCTACTTTTTGTCATGTGAAGGTGATGGGCTCACTGCTATCAGTTTGTTCCAAGTAAAATCTTTATTTCTAGACTATTTGCAGTAAATTCTGCAGTCATGATCTTAAATTGAAACTGAGGCAAATATGTTGGGAGGTTTTTTTGCCCTATTTGTTATTTGCATTGATTGTAAAGAGTATTTGCAATCATTTTCTGCTCTGTCAGAGGAAGAAGCTACTGAAGACTGAGGTTGAACAAACTAATTTGGGTAACTCTGAAGCAAAATTGATCAGAATAGGGAAATCATAGCATCTATCTTGTTATTAGGAAAAAATCTTTAGGTAGAAAAATCTAACCAAACTCAGAAAATTTGATGTTGCCAGCGCTCTCAGGATTCAGTTGTAATTCATCGAGGGTGATGTCTCGCATTCCGTGTTCCCCTTGGTAGTTTAGATACAATTTGCATTTTCTGGGATGTCCATGCAGCTATGTGTGGAATAGATTTCTATTATCTGTCATATGGAAGAGAAATCTGGAAATAGTGAGAGCTCCAGACCACAGCTCACTGTGGGAAGTTGTAGTCTTGGGTAATATCTCTGAATATCCAGTCCAGGCTGTCTGATCCATGTCAAGCAGGGGCACCTCTTGCAGAAATCAAGATGCGCTTAGAGGAAAAAAAAATCCCTCATCCCAAAAAACTTTATAAAAAGTATTTCCATTAACCCATTCTTCAATAGTAAATTTTCATCCTCTATAATGAAGAGATAAATGGGGGCAAACAGGTAGACAGAAAGGACTGAGAATATTTGTATGCATGAATAATTGGACCAATACATTTTTTTCCTAAAATGGAACTCTTTTTGTTATAACAACAGAGGATGGGGTTTCTGTGAAAGGAGATTTTCTCTGATCCAGAGTCAAATCCTTTTTCCAGGATAGGTTCTACCCTCTTAACTTATATCAGGATCCTGTGCGTCCCTCTGACTGAGAATCCCAGTTATCTTTCCTTTTTTGTTTTTTTTTCATTTTTTAATAGTTGCAATTTCATATTACCTATAAAGAAAAGTGACTGAGGTTTTTTTTTTCAAGAACATATGTTTATTTTATCTTAGTATGTTAAACTTTAAAAAGTGCTTTAGAATTAATTCATTGTGGAACCCTGGGGCAAAGAACCACATGTCACAGGTAACCAAATTAGAAGTCCATGGGTTATGAGATCACAAGCCCCTAGAGAAATAATTTAGTGGTATGTTTACTTAATATCAAACAGCATGTGAAGTTTATTTATTAATATGCCTGCAGGTTTGTCTCTAATCCCACTTCTCAAAGATGCTCACACATAGATAGGAAAGCCAGGAGGGGGTTGAATTGCCTGGTACTATTTCCATCTAATAGAAATAATATATCTGTTAAAGGAAAAAAGTTAGAGTACAGTGCATACCTTTCCTGACCTTGACCAAAATCTCAAGTCCTGGTTTACACAGGAGGCCTGTTGTGTGCTGTTTACAGAGAGCAGAAAAGCACATGCACAGCAACTTCCTCTTAGGGTCATGAATCTTTAAGTAAGAAAATTCATTTTTTAAACATAGTCAGAAGAGCAATTGCTCTCAGCTAAGCAATGAGAAAGCAATTCACCCACCCTTCCTCAGACTATGCTGGAGTGATGGAGCCTGGGTGGAGGGAATTCTGCAGGAGGGAAATAATTTCCCTTCCTCTTGATGGTGGTGGAGGCTCTGGTCACCAATCCTATCCTCAGCCAGAGCCAGCAAACCAAGGAGACTTGGCTTGGTCCCACCTGTGCTGGGGGTGCCAGGCACTGCTGCCTGTGCCCTCCTCACCTGCTGGGTGTCACCCACAGCCTTGCAGATGTGGGAGGAGGGTGTTCTGTGCAGGGTCCTATCCATCAATACTGGCTTGTCTCTGCTTCCCAGAACCCCCCTGTGTGTTTCCCCAGGCAAGCTTTACCAAGGACAGAAGTGCTGCCTCTACAGCTCTTGGTTGTGCTCCCAGCCCTGCCACTAACCCACTGATTTTATAGGTGTGTGTCTGTATCTAACATTTACCACCTTAATGAAGCATTTGTAGATTTACTGACAATTTTTTTTTACAGAACCCACAAGAGGTACTAGTGATTTTTATCACACTGCTTGATGAGGCTGGGAAGGGATTACTTGTGTTGCCAGAGTCACTTTAGCCTTCTTGATCATTTAGCATCCCATTTATGCACTAGATAAAACATTAGGTCTAGGCACTGTTGGGGGAAAAAAATTAAAAAATTGCATCAATGCTATCCTTCACTTGTTCAATCTTTGCAGCACATCACTACCCTAAATGTTAATAGGCAACTGCCTGGATTTCCTCTGAGTTTATAATTATTAAGCTCATAATAAACCTGAAAATTAAAGGCGAGAGAGATATTTTTATGCTCTTGTTAAAATGTCAAAGCTTGAGAAAGTTTTACAAAATGCTGAGCTCTTTGTCTTATTTGTCAAGGGCTATTACCTGAGTAGGTGCAGAGACAATCTGGACACCTGCAATCTTCAGACAGATTCCATCAAGCTCCTATCTGTTAGAAGCTGCAGTGCTTGCATTTGGATTCGATATCTAACAATAATGTGGTAATTTTATAAACATTAGTGGCTCTGATTTTGCACTGGTCAGCACAGGTAAAAAATAGGTACTTTTGGAAAACAAATAAAAAAGGAATTGGAACTGTCTCGATAAATAGTGCAAATTGTAAATTCCCAAAGATGCAGTCTTTCGCTCAGGCATAAGAAAATAAATATTGACAATATTGAGTAATTGAAGAAGCTGCTTCTGCAGTCAAGGCCTAATATTTACTTGACATATACCTTTATATTATTATATATTTGCATTTACATCCTTTTAATACATAGACATTGCAAATTTCTCCTTTCCTGTAGCATTAGAAAAAAATAATACTCTACTATCTCTGTAAATGGAGTAAACTCATGCATTTTCTGACTCTATATCGGTTGAACTTCTATTGATGATGCTTTAAAGATGTAAGTGGAAATTATTCATGTTAGGAGAAGTAGAGAAACTTGAGTTGAAGTCTGGAAACTGATCTTCAGAAGCCAGTGTCACAACCTTTTTTTCGGTATGGAGTTTGACTGAGGCTCTATGCTCCCTCTTTTTCCTAAGACCATTTTCCCTAAAACCACAAATATAGGAAATGTAAGAGTTCTGAAATGTGATTTCAAGAGATACAGGAACTTGTGCCTCTGAAACCCCATTTTGATGAAAGACATCGTTCTATTGTTAAACACCTGTTTCAGGGGTGTCATTTTTGGCAAGGAAGCTCAGTGAATATTGATGTTTAACACTTATCCACGTTTACCTCAACTACCGAACTTGGTTCCCAAACAATATTGTATTTAATCCAAAAATACTTTTGTAAGTGACAAATACATATTTTTGAGATGAAGATGAAGGGCTCAGGCAGATATAACCACGTTTAGCTATTTGAAGAGGTGACTTGCTTTTCAGAAAAGACACTTTTTTTGGTAATCTGTGGCTGCTGAGAGCATTTTGAATATTTATAACTTTGGTGCCAATGCACATAAATTTGAAGTAGGACTTGTTTCATGTGTAATTGTAGAGTAAAATGGGTTGAATTGCCAGGTATAACTTAGCAATTATAGACTAAGTTGAAGGGATACAGTTGTAAAGAGTTTCTTCTCTTCCACAATTTATCTTGTCACACAAATCTGGTTTAATTTTTGTGTTTGCTGTTTTCTTTGTAGCATGCCAACTAACTCTGAAGTATATACTTTTTCCTTGTGTTTTCTTTTCTCATAATTTGTGGTTCTTTGGTTTCTGAGTTCTGATGAGCTTGCAGGGTTTGCAAATCTACCTTGTAATAGTTATTGATTCATTGTGCAGCTCTCAGCTTTCGTTATTAGGTAAGTACTAGTTTCAATAAAAGGGAAGCACTTGTGAAGTAAGGGAAAAGGCATCTGCACAGATTTGATTCATAAGTGAATTAAATGGCTTCCAAACTTTTCCTCTTCCTCCACTAAAGAGGAGCCCAGTTGGTGCCATGGGCTTACCAACATTTCTGCTTATTTTGTGAATATTCTGTAAAGAAGATGAGACTGTGTGCTTGCTTTTACATAGCTCATATCCACCCCAACAAGGAAAATGTTTTTTTTTTTTTGCCAGCTTGCTCTTCCATGGCTGTGCTATCAGACAGTGGGTGCTACAGGTAGTTTTGGAGCTGGGAAATATGGACTGAGGTGATTTAATGTTAGCTGGCTCCTGAACATACAGGTCTCAGACAGAACTGTCTCCAGATTGTGCTTTGCCTTTCAGTTGCTGGATGTGACTGCATTACTC
>CM077463.1:72107348-72139848 GCA_039654755.1 Calcarius lapponicus
AAAAAAAATTTAAAAAAAGGAAAAAAAAAAAAAAAGCAGAGGCCAGTTAAATCAAAGAGAACTAATTTGCACAGGATCACAAAAGAAAATTTATTCAGGTGAGCTGCAAGATTTTACAGGTAAACCTCCCAAGAACAGTTTTCTTTGCTTCATCCTTCAAAGTGATTTTGTTGTGTTTTAGGAAGAAGTTTAAGGAGATACTGCTTTCTCTTTTGGGGAGTGGAGGAAAAGAATATGAGAGTCCAAAAAAGTAATAAATTAACAATGTGAGTTTATTCAGAAAAGAGTAATTTGCATTTCCATCATATTAAATTGTACTGGGTGACACTGGAGAGCAGCTTCTCTCCTTTGTCACTTGCTGTGGATGGGCTGTACATAAAGTTCAGGAAAGTCTTCAGAGTCTGAAATGAGTTCTCCTCCTTCTCTGATCAAATCTTGCCATTGGGAGTGTGGTCAGGCCTTCCCCCCCAGGGGTTCTCTGAGAATTTGGGAGCTGTGGTTTTTCTCTGTCCACAAAGGCAGGCTGGGCCAGAGCTGAGACCAGTCAGAGCTAAAATATTTGAGGATTGTTTATATTTGAGGGGATTTTTGTTTTGTTTTGCTCTGCCTTTTTCTTCCCTGGACCATTCCCCAAATAATTCTGAATATTACAGAATCTTGATATAATCCTGAGAAGAACCTATTCTGGATTATTCAATTCTCAGAAAACCTCACCAAAATATCAATGTGTGAACAAATATGCTATTACTTTATGTATACACCTGTAGAAAGAAAGTAATATATGAATTCACGCGTATCATGTAAACCTTAATCTGAAATTAGGGCAGATCCTGATAATGGGAGAAATGTCTTTCCCCTTCTACTGAGAATAGGAATCTGATCTGACACATTTTTTCTTCCTTAAAAACACCAGGTCCAATTTATTTCCTGTGACAGAAGAAAAATGGAGTCCATCAAATCTATCAGAGTGAGCCATTTTTAAGAGACATTTAAGTAAATGTACTTCTGGATATCTCTGAAAGTGAAATAACAAGGGTGGACAGAAGAAAAGGGGGGGTGATGATTCTAAAAGCATCTTATTATAGTTTTAATTTATATGGGCTTTGGTGCTAATGATTCATTAGGTTATGCCCTTTAAATGGTCTTGTCTTGAAAATGCCAACATTTTGAAGCAGACTTGAATATATTTCTCAGACATCAGATCTTGCACTTGCTATTAAGATAGGCTTTTCTTTTTTCCTAATTTAAGAACATCTTGTAAATTATACACGCTGCAGAAATTTTGCAGTTTTGCTTTGTGCCTCTGGACTGACTGGGGGAGGTAGTAACGCTCTGAATTAATGTCTATGTTTCATTACTTGGAGTAATGCTGTGGTGATGAGATATCTGCACGGCTGAAAAAGATGAACCTGCATTCTCATTTCAAGTCCCACATGCTTACAGAACACAGAGAAAAGCAGGAAAAGACTAGCACATGCAGGACTTTGAGGGAAACAATGTAGGGTCTGATGGGTTGCTATTATTTTTTGGAGATTTTGGTGTTTGCATGACAGGACAAGTTAGCATTTTCCTTGTTGCCTTTATGTCAAGGGTTCCAACAGTGTAAGGAAGAGGCTTGCTCCCCTGCCTTACTTTTCATGCAGGTTTTATTTTTGGTGATGACCTTTTTCAGCATCCCTGCAGCTTGTGGCAGCCGTGGTCACAGGACACAGCTGCCCTGTGCTGAGCGCTGCACAAACCCAGAAAAGCTGTGGGGATGGGCAAAGGGGAGAGAAAGAGAAAAAAAAATCTCTGAACATGGTAGTATAATGTTGAAGCAAGAGGATTTTTCGGTGCCTTGGGAAGAACTTAAAAGAAGGAAGGTAATTGGCATGGTTTTGTGGGTGTGTGCGGAGAACTCTTTCAAAACCTATGTATAATGGGCCATTAGAGAAAGTATACACTGGCAGTCTGGAAATGTGACAAGTGGCTTATAAATAAGAGCACTGTGACCTGGTGGTGAAAGAGAAATCACAGTGTAGGGGGAAAACAAACAGCTCCTCTCTGACACAGCAGAAAGGAGGAACCAAAGAGCACAGGGAGAGAAATTACGTGGGCCCGTCCTAAAAGAGCAGAATTCAGATAATGGACTCCACAGCAGTGTTTTGCATGAATATAAAGGGAATAAGTTTGTACAAGGTCAAGGCCAGAGGGAAAGACAGTTGCCATAACTGGGAAGTAATTGACATGGATGTACAGCACAGTGGATCTCAGGTCTGGGAAGGAGTTTGAACATGAGGTCCTAAGCCAAAGCTGACAACCAAGTTATTGACCTTCTGACAGAACCATGGTCATGTTCCCAGTGCTTGGTTACAAATGGAGGGTGTTGAGTCTGCAGTGGGGGTGATACACCCATGAGAAGGAAACTGGCTCAGATCCCAACTTAGGCAGGAAAGGAGGGATCTAGAAAACAGAACTGGTGGATTTGTGAACTGGTTGGTTCTCTTAAGAGAAGAGGTTAATCAGAGGGATAGTTTGCCTTCACTTGAAAAAAACAAAATAATCTGTGGTGGAATGTCACCTGTATTGGATATTGTGGAGCTGACACTGAAGAGCTGATACTTCATAAAAAAACTTTAATACATGTTTGAATCTGAAAAGAATAGTCTAGCAAGCTTAGACTGCTTGCTGAGAACACTTGCAGTCCTGACGGTCATTTCACTAAATCCTGTTGCAATGACCATAATTTAGGATGTGATCTCTGAATCTGCCCTTCAGGAGTTTGGCTGCCCCCCAAGACCCTCTGTAAAACCAAAAGCTTGAAATGTATTGATAGAAATGAAACAAGGTAGGAAGGACAAAAATCTCCCTTGCTTATTTTCCTTTCTGATAATGAAGAAATGGGACACTTCAATGAACAGGAGGGATTAAAGAGGAAAGGACACATTTATTTCAGGTGACATTTGCGAAAGTGCATTAAAGTTGTGATGCTAAACATCACAACTTTAGTTAAGAGACTAGCTAAAATTATTGACAACTAAATCTAACTATACATGCAAGGTGAAATTAAAGCTCATCATCATAAAACTTAATCCAAAAGTGTTTTCCAGAAACACGTTAGGGACTGATTTTGCTGCAATGAATGATTATTTAAATTTAACCTTTCCTTCTGATTATTATTTGTACATAGTTCAAGTGTATTCATAGTTTCACATACCTTTCATACATCTCTGTTTCAGCATATGGTCTTAATATGGATAACCTGTGAAAAAAATTACTGTGAGTTTGGTTTGAAGTTATTTCTATTTGCTTATGGCACAGGAATGAATTTTTGTCAGACAGATGCTTGTAAGCTTTAGAATTAAATTTGCAGTGAAAATTTTCATGATTAAAAATTCCAATTTTTCCCTGTGCTAATATTTTGTGAGCATTTATCTTTAAAATGTCTTATTAAAGTCCTTGTAGGAAGAGTTTATAAGGACTGGCTTTGCTGTCAAAGACATGCTAAGGAAGTTCAAACAAAAGTTTCCAAATAGATTTATCCTTTACTTGTTCATCTTCTAACCCTTAGCATGACACTTACAAATCAGAAAGTACACATGAGTTAATGTCTTTTAGTTCTCTCTTTGGTAAAATATAATATTAGGGTTGAATGCTAACAACCAATGGCTTTTCCTTTTAATCTCTTAATGTATATCAGTCAGCCCCTTCACTTTTCCTTCTCTTTTTTCTCTACTGCTTTCCTTCCTTTGTACCCCCAAATCTCTTCTTCCCCCTACTCCATCTCATCCTTATTTTTGTTGTTATATTAGCACTGATTAAGAATAGATGTAATAATGCTGGTGAACACCATGCCTTTTGGCTTGTCTTTGCAAATAATTATTCTTCTATGGGTCCAATTATTTTGCATGTAATTCCATTTATAGAGTAATTATGAAACTTCTGCAGTGCTTGGACTTTGGCAGACATACCTTGAGAGGGTGTGTGGGAGACCCAGAAGAGGATGGCCATTTCAGCAGGTGGAACAAAACTGGATAGAGCTAAACACCAAACACTATTCTGCTGATTCCAAAGTACAGTAACCACCAAAAATGCCCAGCTCACATTACAAGCATTCTCTGTAGGATCACACTGTGAACATTAAAGAAGCAAAGTTGTTTCATTGACAATAAGCTCTCTCTCATGACATTAGTGAACCTCTTGCATGGTTTTGTTGCACACTGCTATGAAACAGAAGTACTGAATGTAAAACCACGAAGATGCTCCAAGGTAAGGTATGGGTGTAGTAACTTGCCACCAGGAGGCTTGAGATACTTGGTGTTTTACTATAATAATTGCTTACAATTACTTTACAAACCCAAGAAAATTGTATTTGCATTTATTTTACGCTGCTGGAGCTTAGAATTATTTGTAACTTTAGATATAATCATTGCACCTGCTGTATTTATCCTGCACAATAAAGAATTGTGAAGAAACTAAACACAGCAGCAAGGAAAAGCAGAAGAGTGTCACTAACTCTGCTAGTGCTTATTTAAAGACTGGAGCCCTGCGAAGTGTGAGAGCACCAGTGTGATCATGGAGTTACTGATCCAAGTTCTACTAGGGCTCAGAGGGGAGCTCCTCATTAGGAAGTGAATCCTTTGCGATCGTCACAGCGAGGTTTTTCCAAAGCATGGAGCATTGACCTGTGGTCACTGAATGCAGTGGGAACGGAGGCAGGCTGCTTTTGCAGATGGAACCCATATTTTTAAGTGCATTGAACAGTCCAGAAATATTTCCATTCCAGGAGTAGTGAACACTTGGCTTTTCCATTTCCATAATGCCTCTGTCAAATCCAGCACACAAACGAGTCCCTGCTAAGCAGTGTTTCCTAACATATGGCCAGTCTCAGGAGGTCACTCAAACATTAGCAATTAGCATGTTTTGTCACAATGCTATTTTCAGAATGTACAGTTTAATTAGAAAAGGTAGCAGTGAAACAGTCAGCTGTTTAAACATCAGAAAGATACCTCAGGATTTAAACTGGCTCAAGTTTATTATGGCATGCATTATGACAAGTTAGGCTAGGAAACATTTCAGAAGTAGTTAAGTTACTTAGAAATGTAAGTCTCTGTGACTTTGAATTAATTAACTAGAAGGATTTTTAAAAGTTGCCTAGCTACCAAAAGTATTATTGCATAACCCAGTATTTGGGTATGTCACTGTAATCTATCATGTATGTTTAACCTGTCTTGTGATATTACCAGGAGTTTATATTGCTTTCCTGATCTCTGAGAATTATTTGGTTCTGTGACTCAGCTACCTGATCCAGGAAACAGTGTCTGAGTATGAGAAGTAGGGAACCTAAATCCATAGGTAAATAGACAAATAAGTGCTCTGAGATTTTACTTTTGTTACCAACAGGAATTGGACTCAGATAAACACAAATGCCTCAACAGCACACGGTTTATGTCTGCAGGTGAAGTTCCACTTCATCACATGTGATACATAGACACATATTTTTATACACAGACCTCTAAATCTACACATATGTAGGTATTCACAAATACAATTAATGAAACTTCTGATAGAAAAAAAAAGAGAAATTTTAAATGCATAGTGTTTTAGGTTTTTGAGGGGGGGAAAGAGTGTTGGGGAGAGTATTCTCAGTGGACTAGGATTTCTGATATGAAATTTGCCAGCAGTGTAAATAACTATTCCCAGCACAACATTAGACCTAGAATTTAATGTCATAACACAAGAGTGCTTTTTATTTTTTTTTTCCCTGTGTGTGTGTGTGGACATTTTGTTTTCCCATATCAGGAACTTCCCTAAGGCTTGATTGAAATCAGTGAGAGTATGGGATCTTAGTATTTCTGAAAACTGGGCTCATTTCTGCTCATAAGTTCTTGGTTTCAAATCAATTTCTTTACAGATGCTTTTTAACAACTGGGGAAGATTAAATTAAGGTTTTTCAATATGTCTCTGTTAGGGACTTGTAAACCTTTTGACAAAGGGAACAAAATCTCCTTGATACCTTCTCCATTTGCATTGTCACTTTCTTCCTCACTATGCCTGATTATACAGCCATAAATTGAGTAAAAATTTCCATTTACCTAATTGGGTTATTGAGTGTCAAGCCTGTTTGCTAAAGATTGTAAAAGAGGAGGGTAATATTTGCTTTAAAAAAATACTCTCTTGCCTTCCCCTTGCTTTTCCCTTCTGCATTTGACCAGATTCATGAAAGACAGGAGAAGATCCTTCCCATTTTTTCTGCCAGCAGTGATAGTTTGGATGCCTTTCAAAGGAGAAATTTTGCAAGGCTGTCCCAAGTCATGTACAACAGCCTATTACTGGAACAAGAGTGTGGGTGAAGTGGAGGAGAACCTGGGATTGTTTTTCTTGGGATGGGGGACTGCTGCTGCCAGAATTTCTCTGGGTGTCCCATTAAGGACAAGAGACAAATCAACTTTCCCCGACGAGACATCCTCTATTATTTGCATATCTTAAACTGAACCAGCAGAGCAGCATGAACAGTAGTAATAAATAAATAAATAAAATATGAAATAAATAAAGTGACTGAAATTAATGAATAGTAGTAATAAAAATAAATAGAATACGAAATAAAGTAACTGAAATTAATAAATTAATAAATTACTAGATTTAGCTGCTTCCTCCCCAGTAATGGGACCCACATTCTCCAGCAGAGCTCAGCTGTGTCCCTGCAGGAAGGCTGGAGCAGGGAAACACTGATCTGCACACGTGTTTTGTTTTAATAGATGTACCTTTTGGCCTGCAAGATTTTATAGAACTGCATATCTGTATTTTTATAGCATCCACATGACCTTTGAGATAAAAAGAGGTCTTTTCTTTTAACTCCCCAGTTCACAAGTGCTCTGATAGCTCCTCAGATAGAGCAGTGATGACCACGGTGTAAATGCCGAGAGAGCTGCTCTAGGTAGATAGACAGACTGAACTTTAAAATTTCATCTCCTATCTGTCATCTCACCCTGCTCTGGTAAGAGAATGAAATATTTAATATCACACTGTAATTATTTTTAAAATTCCTCGGCCCGACCTGTTTTGCTATTATATTGTAATTTTTTAATTCATTGTGAAAATACCTCCATTTACACATTTACCTATGCTCAAGAACTACATCATGGCATGAGTGCCACGTGCAGTTGTGACTTGTACAATATCTTGTCTTTAGGCTCCTGCTGGTGACTGTGTCATCCAGCAGCTGACTGCACCCACCTTTTTGGGGTCTGTGTGCAGAGATGCAGAAATTTCACAGTAGTTTTAGCCCTAGTCCCTTCAGATCCCTCAAATCCTCCAGCTCAATATCTGGTTCCTTCCTAGAGAACTTGCCTTGTTCTTGGCCCTTCCCAAGGGCATTTTAAGGTCACCCCATTCCCTTAGTGTTTCATCACAATGACACTGATTCTTTCCTGCAGCCCCTCACTACACAGTGTGCTTTGCCTTGAATCCCACACATCCCCCTCCCCACCCCACTTTAAAGCTGGGGAGAACACGGTCTTTGGAATATTATTTCTTTGAAATGTATATTTCAATTATTTCTTTGAAATGTAATTTATGACATTTGTCCACTGTCCAAGATAGCACAGTAAAGAAATTTTCCCTAAAATTTAATCTGAACCTACCCTCTTTCAGTTTGAAGCCATTCCCCCCTGTCCTGTCACTACATGATCCTGTAAAAAGTATTTCCCATATTTCTTGTTGGTTCCCTTTAGGCCCTGGAAGGCTGCAATTTGGTCAGACCACAGCCTCCTTTTTTCCAGGCTGATACACAGACTGTGTACTATTTGTTGAATATAAAGAGCATACAGGATGGCCTGAATAACCCAGGGATTTTTGAACAACGGGAGTGGATTATTATCTAGCTGTGGGATACCTAAAATTGTGAATATCTTCCTCAAAAGGGCCTGTGCACTTCATTGGTCTAAAACTAAGGACCACAAAATAAAAGCATCTTCTGTTGGATTGGATTCAGACAAACACTTGGACTGTTAAACAATTTGACTAATTATCATCTTTAATTAATATTTTAACCACATTTCAAGAGCTGGAGGGGAATTGTTCCTTTGCGCCTTCTTCAGGAGCATCCTTCACACACTAAAGCAATGTTGATATTGCACATTTGTGTGTGTGTTTCTCAAAATAATTTCTTATAACATTCTTACAAAGGGAGAAAGATGCATGAAAAATAACATCAAAGTGTTTTTAAACAGAATAAAAGTTTTATTTAAAATATATGCAAACAATAAATCTGGCAAGAATGGTTCAGCCTTTATGATTTTCTCTAACAGTGATCAGTGAAAGAAAAAGAGCATAGCTCTTAAAAATAATCCTTGGGTTTTTCATGCAGTTTAGAGGGCTTAAAATATATCTTCTATAAAGACTCCATGACAAATCTGATATTACTTGTACATAGAGACAGTAAGCCAAAATCAGCTTATATTAAGGTGAAAATGTGGACATTGACTTCAAATTGGGCTTTTCTTGATGGTCTTTATTGGGACTTGAGGGAGCTGCTGTTCCAGGAGAGGCATCCTTGGCTCTTTTTAATGTGGACCCATTCCCTGGTGTGCAGGGAAAGCTATTCCATTCAGAGCAGGAGGTGAGTATTTCAAAACCTGACTTTTCTATTGAGCATGTTTAAATCTTTCATGGTAAGCTGTGAAAGGGAGCAGAAGGCCAGTGATGTGTCAGCCAGGCACGCTGCTCCCTCCAGGCTGGACTGATGGAACCTGGAACAGCCACCTGGGTGAATTTTTACAGCCCGAAAATTTTATGGGCACTTTTTTCACAGCTGAAAAAGTTTGGTCGAAATTACTGCATTATGTGGCAGACAGTAAAAGCTGATGTGCATTCAGAATTCTATTAGGACAGTCCATGGAGAGAGAGTCCACACCATCCATGTGCTGTGGAAATACCATGCATGTGGGAAGTGGGAGCTGCTGGGATTCTTTTCCTAGGAAATAGCATGGTTTCCTCTGCTGGGGAGACTGCTGGTGGATCAGAAAGACATATTCCAACATGACCTTTCTTATGTTTTTCTGAAACATATATAATTTGCAATAGGTGGTGTGGTGTGCCAGTGTGAATGTATGTAGGGCAGGGAGAGCAGGAATAGGAAACAATTAAACCACCTGATTTACACACCTTTTGAGTGAACAACTCTTAGATTAAAATAATGAATCACTCCTTCTATTCCCTTATATTCTACTGAAAAACATGCACAAAAAATTCAAGTTAAGAGTGAATGACTGGAAAAAATACAAGTACTGACAAACCCCAACTCATTTCACCACTGTCATGGACTGTAAAGGACATTGGTTCACTGGTGGTTATGGCAATATTCCTACCAGCATTTACTTGAATATATTTTATCTTAGATCAGTTTTTAGGTTTTTAGAATTTTTTAGACTTCTTTTTGTAATTGCTACAGGCACCGTGTGAGCTACCTTCTCTTGGAGAGAAGAGTAGTCAGGTGTGATGTTCTGAGTGAACAGAATTCCGTATGATATTCACTTTATTTTGTTTTATTTACTTTTTTTGGGGACACGTTCAGACCCTGTGAGCTATAAAAGAACAGGGTGAGTAAATACGACAAAATTCCAGGGGGTCACAATGTAAATTAGGTAACAGGCTCTTATTGTAGGAAAAGGATTCTCACTTCCCTTGCCTTCTCCCTTTTCTCCCTTTGTGAAACAGCAGCGTAATTCACGTTGTCTGGGGTTGGAATGGTCACTTTTAATTTGCTTTAAGGCTTAGCTTTCAAAGCCCAGTGATGTGTCACAGGTAGTGGTACACTCTTGCCATAAAGCACAGAGAGATTTTGTTGAGATCAGATGGGAATGGCAATGATAACAAATAAAAATCTAAATTAAGGAAGAGAGAGTAAATAAATTTTTAATCATACAAAATTTAATACTTATGTTAAGGAAAAGAATATTAAAAGTCATTTTATAGAGAGTGAATTTATATTGGAGCTGATTTTAAAGTTATGCAGCTTTGAGTGATATGATAATCATGTATTTTTTCTCCCCCCTCAGCTGTACTAGGGGATTGAAATTTATATACTCAATAACTAGAAAAGAATCATAAAGGATCAGGCTGGAGGAATCTGTCTCACTCCATTTTTTCCTGTCACTCCCATAGCGATTTTAATATTTTTCTTATATCTCTGCTTATTTTCAGTGCCAAACATTGTTTTCAAATACAGTTGGCTTGAAAATGAGCACTTGAAGCTGCAAGCTTGTCAGCAAACTACCATGAATTTCAGGTAGTACAATGAAATCTTTAGCTATAAAAAAATGAAATAAAAATAGGATGTCAGAGTCTTCTGCCAGCTGTAAATGCAACTAAATAGTCTTATTGTGTGCTTTAATATTTTTAACTATTTTAAGCATTTGACTCTTGCTTTTTTTTTTTTTTTTTGTCTTGGTGCTAAGGGAAAATGGATTTGCAAAAGCTAACATAACAGCACATTTATTTCTTTCACCCTTTTCAAATAGGAATTAAAGACAGGATAGTCTACTGAATAGACTGCCAGAGTGAGAGTCAGAAAATAAGTTTCCTATTATCAATTCATTGAGAAAGTCTATTTGCTTTCCTTTGCCTCAGTTTCCCATCTGTAAAATGAAGATAATGTAATTTATCATCCTGTGCAACGTGCTTTGCGGTCTAGAGCAGCAAGATAGAGTGAAGTATTATGATGAAATATTTTGGGGAAAATACTGCTGAGTTTTAATGATTTCATTTCTTCCTTGTTAATTTTTTCCATACTTAGCTTTTGATGTACAAGCTGCTCTCCAATCTTTTCTGTGAGCTGCTGTTGGAGATGGCTGATGTATTGATCCCCAAACAGAAAATGAGGTGGGTTTTAAGTAAAAACACTGAAGTCAAATGGCCATGCAGTTTCACCTGGAAGTGTCAGTGAACCATTTTCAGCCACCCACAGCAAAGAGAGAAAAGTGAACAGAAAATATATGGTATTTTCCAAATTAGTTTGGAATAAGTGATGTTCTGTCTGATTTAAACACAGGAAAATAAAAATATATAATATCCCTTTCCAGTAAATGCCCTCTTTTTTTTTCCCAAAAAATCTTATTTTTGTATTTATGGGCACCTCCCCACTATTTTCATGGTCTTCTACTTGATGAGTCATGATAGCACATGTCCAGTGTGAGCATTTGCTTGAAAGGCAGAGGCTTTTTTGCCTTTGACATGGTGATGGACATCTCTAAAGTGTCTGGAAGATTATGACAGCAAAGGCCAAAAAGAAAAAAAAGCTCCATATTATTGCCCACACAATAACCACATATAGAGTCTCCAAGAAATTTAGCACAATTTGCTTTCAGATGGCTCACAATGGCAATTATTTACCAGTGTCTTTCTGTCTCTCTTATCTTTGTTGTCCAACCTACACATTTAGATGAAAACAGGGGTGAAAGTGAACCTGTGGCTACTTAGGTGAAGCTGGCACAGGTAACCCAGGGGTTAAAGTTGCTTTGTGAAATGACATGGATGGTGTTTGATACCAGAATTTCAACAATAGATTCATTTTTATACTGCAGTGGTTGTTTTTGCTTGTTTCAGTTTTCCCAAATGACACTCTGTCCTCTCTGGACACCCTCTGGAGTCAAGGAGCCCTGGAGGATGCACAAAAGGGTGAACACCAAGTTTGGGCTCCTGCTCTGAACTGGTTTCTGGGTATTGGCTCCAGAGGTTTCCTGGGCACCCAGATTTATGTGAGGTGATCATCAGCATGGGTAATAATGATCTCTCTGTCCAGAAAACACAATTCCAATAAAATGGACGTGTATTTTAGATATAAAAATATATGCTAGAAAATACACAAGCCAAAAACAGGTTTATAGTAAAAAGCCACTTACTTTGTAGGAATTTAGAGCAGAGATGAGGAGATACACAAAATATTCTGACTGAATTTTGTATCTGGAAAATCTCAGAGGCTTTGAGAGCAAGTATCTTAGCTTGAAGGACCCACAGACTGCAGAACTAGGGATGGGCACTAATGAATACCCCTAATGTCTCTTTGAGAAGAAATGAATGATGTCTGCATTGAAGGCATTTGTCCAGAGACCTTTTATCACCTTTGAGCAGTTGGACAAAGGAAAGCACAGGGACTGTGGGATAGATTGCAATCAGTTTGTTTTGTCTGGTTGGGTTTGGAAGGACTGGATGCTTTCCCCTCACCTCTGGGCCCTGAGATGTACCTGCTGCTCTGAGGTCTCTGATAGCTGCACCTTTAGCAGTAAAAGTGAATGAAGCTCCTCTTAGGTGGAAGCCTAACCTCCTGTCCACTCAGGTTTACCAAGAAGGCTAAGACAGAGAGCAGAGAGGTAAAAAACTCAAGGCTACCCATGAGGCTGTAGAAAGGAGTTAAATTTCTTCACCAACTGAAGTGTCTAAGCTGAATGAATGAGCCAACTAACTGAGCTTAAGGGGAAAGCACAATGCCTTCCATACTTTTAATAAAAGCAAGTTTTTGTACTCCGAGGACTTGCTTGGAGTGGTGTTTGAGGACAAAAGGCTTTAATTTTGTTAGATGAGGGTTTGTCTGGCTTGCCTGTTGTTAAACAAGAAACTTGAATATTTGGAATTAAAAAGTTGAAGAAAGCTGCAAATCATAAGTCCACTGAAGAGACTGAGAAACAATTTCTGAAAGGCAGTTTTGTGTTAGGTCAGTGGCTTGCACCTTTTGATGCCAAGTCTCGCTGGTGTCCCTCTCACCCTTTGACTTCTCCCTGAACATCTGCTGCTGCATCGCCTCTTGGTCACTGCCCAAGCGCCTCCAGGAGCCCCTGCCTGCTCTCTGGGGTCCCTGCCAACTCCTTCTCTCCTTTTCCCTAACCCTGGGTTGGGGTTACTTTCTCCTTGCCCCCGCAGTGCTTTATAGCTCTTTTGCTAAGACAGTTGTACAAGCAGAGATGTGGCACAATTTGTTGGCTTTTACTTTGAGCCTGAGATGAGCCTGGACCTCACTTGCTGGTAACTTGTACTCTAAAGTGCTCTTTAGGTAGTACCTTCAAATGTGAAACACAACAGAAGAGTTGAGAACCTTTGAAACAAGGAGTAACAGAAGATTTATTATGTTACAGGCTTGTTTAAAGACTGGAGGGTTCACAGTACAATTTATTGTGCTTTTCAGGAGCTACTGTTTTTCCACATGCGTTCAGTTTTGTTCTGCTGAGACACTGTTTGTCTTCTCTGTGAGCTGACTGCTTGCTATCAATGCCCACTCAGCAGGATTTTCATAGGCTAATGCTAAGAATTTTCTGTACCATAGTTCCTCGAGCTCTGGCCTCTCCCTGAGGAAAGGACGACGCTGAGGTATGAAAAGATCAAGTGCAGAGTAATTAAGTTATTTGTCTTCACATCTCCTAGCTGTTACACAATCAAATAGTGTATTTTTAGAGGAGAGCTGGTTAATTGCTGCTAACATTATCATCATTTCAGGATGATTAGGAGGTGGTGATTGAGTAAGTAATAGCAGTAGTAGGATGTAAAAAAGCAGTAGTAGAGGATGCAATCAAAACCCGAGAGAGCTCATAGGGTACATAAGTAGGAAGTGTATTTCACTATTGCCCTGCAGTTTCCCTTTTCAGAGTTAGCACTAGCAGGGAGAAACCTGGGAGTGGTAACAGTGCTATGGGTTGTGTAAACAAGAAAACATTTTTTCTCCTATATGAGAAGAGGTTTTCACACGACTGCTTGTGCAGATGATTGCAAAAGCACTTCCCTCACTGAGAATGAAGCGTTCACCCTCCACACTGAACTTCATCACTTCATCTCAAGGTTACTCTGAGCTGAGGGTCTGTAGTGATGCAGGGTCTCCAGGAAGGTGCAAAGGAGAGCCCTTTCATTGTAAAAACCCGGCTTTTTTAAGCAGTTGGCCTGTTATCATAAAGCTAGCCTCTTAAATCATAACAAACATAATTCAGCTAAGCATCATAACCTACAAAGTGAACACACAATGGTTGCATCGCTTGGTTTTTTACCTCTCATTCAGCTGAGTCATTTTCCCACAGTCCTTTTCTGCTTAGCCCAAGTAGCAGCTCTGAGCCATGATTTTACACGGCCTTCCCTTTGTAAGGTTTTACCTAAATGCAACAAGTTACTCCCTGAATCAAGGAGTCCTCTTGTCTCAAGCTCAACAGAGACACAATCATCACATGTTTCTATAACCATAACTATAGAGTTAAGGAAAAAAAAGGCTCTGGTTTGACATCAAGCAGAATGGACAAGTCCACATCCAACATGATTTAAGTCTCCTGCGCTCAGATACTGTTTTAAAAAACAGTCTTCAAAGACTTTTTTTTTTTTTTCCCCTCTCAAGGGCATTAACTACTCCCAATCAACTCCCTCTCTGTCGGTTGTAGATACAGTTTGTGGTGATTGGGGTGGGGCTGTGCCCAATCATCCCCAATTGGCCCCAGCTGTGCAGCACAGGTGAGCAGCATTAACAGGAACGAGCCGTGAAGTGCCCAGGGGCACTGCCCAGCCCCAGAGAGCATAAAAGGCTGGGCTGAGGGACAGGCAGGGCAGATGCTGCAGCCTGCTGAAGAGGAATGGTGCTGCTCTGTATGAGCAGATGCCTGAAGCCTTCTGATGAGGTATGTTGTTATTCTGTCTGGGAAAGTGCTTAAAGTCTTCTAAAATTGTATGTAATGCTCTGTGTTTCATGGTTGTCTCACCAGTGGCGTGTGCTGCAACACTTGGTAATGTATTGTAAAGCTCTTGCGAAGAGTGAACCTTTAAAGGACTTTTGGATGAGCAGAAGTGACTAAAGCTCACGGTGGCATACTTGTGTTTGTGCTGTGGTCTCTGCATCAGGACAGAGAAAAAGTGAGAGCAAAGGGTGCCAGGACATTTTGCCTCAGCACTCTTCTGAGGGTTGGTACAGAAAGAGCGAAGAATGCTGCGTCCAGTGAGGTAGAGGAGAAATATCTACAGAACCAGAAATGTGCTGCGAGTACATTTTTGTGAAATGGGCTATTTGATGTGCATCTTAGTTCTATGCCTCAACAGACACATGTTGGTATTTGACCTGGGCCAAGATGATTTTTTTTCAAGGGACATAGTTCTGGTGAGTTCTCAGCACCTGGGATCTTTCCTCTGCAATTCTCCTTCCCAGGTACTGACACAGCATTATTCTTTATCAAATCAGAGCTAACACTTCCACAGTGAAAGAAATATAATTGCAAACCAGCTGAAAATTAATGTTATAGTCTTACAATCCATGTCACCATCCTGATGACATTTGTAGTACAATATTATAATGATGTGGGAGAGGGAATAATTTTAATGGTTGACCTTGGCATTCAAATAACATCTAATAGCTGCAGTTTTGCTCAGAAGATATGTGTCAATGTTCAATTTCTAGATGTGGATTTAGAATGCCTGAATTTAGTGCCTGCATGGAAGATTTAGGTTTGTTCATCTGATGGGGAAAATAGAATTTAAAAAGTAAAGGTAGGAATTTCTGCTCTAGCTGCATTTAGCAACAGAACTGAAAAGCTCCCAGCTTGAAAGTGAGAAGCTTCCACTCTCCCTAATGTTAAAATGAGAAAGGAAAAGGATTATGAACTCTTACTGTTGAATTCAATACACAGAACAAGGGAAGTCTGTCCTTGCAGAAAATAGAATTGTAAATCAATGAGAGAGCGATTAAGTGAAGAAGAAACAGAGCCCTCGGTAGGGTTTGCACTAACCATGGAAGTTTAGTAGCACACTCTCCCATCTCAAACACAACTGGGGTTTAGTTAAACAATATCTGGCCTAATGCCATCAATAAAAATGGCAAGTCATGCTCAAAACACTCACAGAGCAGCCAACTTTCATTTTCCAGCAGGAAAAGTCAAGGCACAGTAATGGAGAAATTATTCTCAAGGAACTGCTGTGTCACATAGGTCAGGTAGGTCTTGTTTTGAACTTAGCACATCGTGCTGGTCTCTAAATAGACCAGTGGGATGCCTCAGCATAGTGAATCCTTTCAAGGTCCTAATGAGGTGTAGACAAAGACCTTGGACAAAACACAGGGACTCCCAAAGGCAGCTCTGCATATGCCAGCCTAAGGAAGACCTAGCAAACATACAGCAAGATGGACTGAAATGTCCATGCCAAGAACAAAATATTGCTCATTCTGAGCTGGTTTTGCTACTTCCATGACATTTAGATGTGTAGCTTCAGCAGAGAACTGTCTGGGAAAGGTTGATGAAATGTTCTCTATATCTGATGCATGTTAAAGCCAGCACATCTAGAAATTAGTTTACTCCTGTTTCCAGTGGAATGCTTTGTGGGCAGGAGTAGCCCAGAACTAAACTTGTCAGAAAATACCAACACATTCTCTGCAGTCTAAGAGATGGCTCTACAAAGTGTCTGTCCCAGCTGACACCTAAACTGTTGGTATGTTTCTGCTTTGGTTTTTATTCTGGGTGCTCATCCTATTCTGAAAGGCCACCATGAGGCAGAAAAATCAGCTCAGGATCTGCAATTTGTGAATACATCTGAGAAATAAAGAATGCCACTTCAATGGAGAGAACAAATGAAGGGTAGAGGGAAGATCATATGAAAGAAAATATCATTTCTTACTCAGACATGATGTCATATTCTCTCGTGATACTGCAAAGAGGTAGGGAAATGCAAAATAACTGTAGCTATGAGGGCTTGAGAATTCCCTAAGGATGGCTGTGAATAGATTTGTGAGATTAGTCATCTCCATGTTTGGTTCAGTGTCAGGTTTATTCCAAGGCTGAGGTCAATAAATGAAAGGCAAGGAACAGAGAGAGTGGAGAAGGCAAAGGCAGCAGTCAAAGAAGGAGCTTTAGCGGAGAATGGGGAGCTGGTCAAGCATCCCTCTGGATGGTGATGGAAAAAGAGCACAAACTGTAGCTCTACTACCTGCCCTTTTGGGACATCTGCTAAATATTTTGGTTTTTGTTTAGGTTTGATTTTTTTTTTGTTGTTTCAGATTTTTGTTGTTGTTTTGGTTTTTGGTTTTTTGAGTTTTTTTCTGTCTGGTGTGGTGACATCTATCTAATATTAACCTGGAAATTAAAGATACACCATCTATCACCTTTTCTTTCTGAAACTAAGCTACCCTTTCCATCATTGCATATTCTCTCCCCTTTGAAAGAGAGCATATTAAGGATGCGGAGAAACACAGATGTGGAAGCAAAATATTGACAGGGAATACAGAAACATTTCAGATATTGTCTTACGTTTTTTCACTGGGAAGCTTTGCTTATTCCTCTATAAATCTCCATTATTACTTTTTTTAAGCTTCATTGCTAACCAATGACAAAAAATTTGTCTTATATGTCCCACCATTACACATTCCATTGACATAGGGAGTGAGTGGCATTATCTGGAAAGGAGAGCTCACCGTCTAGGTGATTTCAGCCAATCAGAGATGATGATATTGTATTACCAGTTTCATAATATAAATGAAAAAGATGGCCTTCATTTTGATGAAAGCTGTAAAGTAGCTATTGTGCTTGTTTTGTATTGCAAGGCCCAAATGTATTATTTATGCAATTTTCCTTTTGAAAGGAAAAACTGAAAGAGACTATTTCATTTTACAGCATTCAGTCAGAGCTATTGTCTCATGAATGTGAACATTCCTGCATTTTATCAGCTCCCAATGTAGAAGGCAACTCACAGATCACACATAGAAAGGATTTTTCAAAGTTTGAAAACTGCTTTTTAAAAAAGCTAGACCCTAATGACTGGAGATATTATTTGTGCGTGCCTGTAGGCTGAATCAACACTTGGCCTATCAGGATGTACACAGAGCAGCTTCTCTTTCAAGGTCTTAAACAGCTTTGATTGAATCTTCGTGCACCTTAAATTGATAATGCAAGCAGCCTGTAATACACAATATTCATAACAATGGAACACATCTTCATTTGTAAATACACACTTTTGTGCCAAGTTAGCACATATTCAGGGATCTCTGAGCCACTTACAGATGTGACAGCAGCCTGGTGCTGTTGCTCTGCTGTGAAAAATATTGCCACACTTCTGGAGGTGGGGAAACTGAGGCAGGTGCATGTTAAAAGATTTGTTTGGGGTTGTAAGGTCAGTGCTAATAGTGTGGAAAAGGTTGTTGGCATCAGCCCGTTAGGCAGTCTGTGACACATGGAATCACTCTCTTGGACCTGGTGGTACTTGTGTCTATGGAGAAAACACTTATGGTAGAGAGATGTTGAGTTTTTTGCCTGTCCTTGACACCAGTAGAAATTAGATGTTTGCCCTTGAGCACCCATACAAAGAGATTGGTTACTCTTTGGTAGAGAGACACATTAAAGCTTAAATTGATATTCAACCTCTTCCCCTATGTACCTAATTAAAGGCTCACTTCTGAGATACATCTTTTCTTGCCTGTTTTGTTTTTTATTCCTTTTTCCCCTAAAAAACTGTCTACTTTTAGTACAATGCCTCAAACTTGCTATTAAAAAAACCTGTTTTTTCATTCAGCTTTTGTTGGACCTATTATATTTCTCACTGTTTTCTGAGATAGTGTACAAGTGCATATATGCAACTGATATATTTAAATGTTAGGGCAACATTAGTTTATATTTAAACTAACATGAAATGATAAATTAGCAGAATCATTCATATCTCCAGTGAAGTCACACAACTAATTTCTGATGGGGCTCACAGTGGATAACATTCCTGAGAGTTAAATAAAGGTGATTACGTTTTAATAACAAATCAGAAAATAGGTTTATATTTACTCTTTTCATATACCCATAGATATTGTCTTTGGGATGACCTAATTGCAGTCTTTCAGTACCTGAAGGGAGCCTACAAGAAAGAAGGAGAGAGACTCATGGCAAGGTCCTGTAGTGGCAGGACAAGGGGGAATGGCTTCAAACTGAAGCAGGGCAGGTTTAGATTGCATCTTATGAAGAAATTCATTACTGTGAGGATGGTTAGGCACTGGCACAAGTTGCCCAGAGAAGCCATGGATGTCCCATCCCTGGAAGTGTCCAAGGCCAGGCTGGATGGGGCTCTGAGCAACCTGGGACAGTGGAAAGTGTCCCTGTCCATGGCAGGGGGTTGGAAAAAGATGATATTTAAAATCCCTTCTAACCCAAACCATCCTGTAATTCTCCAATTCTATGACACTCCTCAGCACTAGTGGAAGAAATAAATTGTTTCTGTGGATGTTCCTGGCCAAACTCCATGAATATAACCAAAACCAAATACATGGTAAATTTTATTTTAGCTGGATGTAGAGTTACTGCAGTTTAGAACAAAAGTCCCTGTATCCATTCATGTTAGGAGACACAACCAGCAGTAACACTGCAATCTTTGCCACATTACAAGTCCCCCCATCCATTGTTTTCTTCTCTACATTCCCAGACATATTTGGCTTCCCAGGAGTGTAAGCTGATATGTCGTATTTAGGAATACTTATGGGCCTGTAACCATAACATGCAATAACAATACTTAACAGATAACATATGCAATAACAAAAATCAAATAAAACAACATTACCCTGAAATATGGGGTTAATTCTGCACAGATCTAGTAGAGACATGAAAATGAATACTTGTCATGTAATCAAATGGAAAAAAAATAATGTAGAAGAAAAATTCTGGTTCACTGATTGTAGTTGTGCTAATGTTAGATTACAGTTATCTGTCAGCTCTAAGTACTGGCACTCAATACTCTGGATACTTTTCTTAACTGTCTCAGTTTGTATTTAAAGCTTGCTTTTGGTGACATTCACTTGCTCACATATGCTCAAAGTGAACACACAGTGAGTGATAATGCAGGGAATCTGATCTTTTAGAAGTTCAAATAAATGTGTACCTGTTCGTTTCTTATGATTCACCTTAATTCCTCTATTAGTGATAGCAAAAAGAAATCTACTGATTCCATGCCTGTGTCTCAAGCAATGATGGGAAATACAGGACCTAGGAACTGGAATTATCCTGATTGAACGGCCTTTCCTAAATCTCAGTGTGTTTGAATCATATTAATTGTATTTTTACCTCCTGAATTTAAGAAATGAAATATTTAGCTTTTTTCCTCAGGTATTTCTTGCCATTTCAGGGTTAGCATGCCACTGAAATGATCACAAGTCTTTTACTCTGGGTGCTGGATAAAAAGATATACTGGAAAATAAAATTGTTGGCATACAGAGTAAATTGCTGGGGACTAGCAATTTAGCAACAGATTTGGGCAACAGGTATTGCTCTCTAGCCAACATTCCTGTCATTGTCTGAGGCAGATGGCTTCAATTTTATACACAATTTTTCAGTCTGTAAAAGAGATCGTATATTTATTCATCAAAACAAAACCAAATGAACAAAAAGCTCACAATGCAACTTTTTATGTGCCTGGTCAGTGAAATAGGCTTGGAAGAAAAAAATGTTTTATTTGGGAAATAAGTCTCCATTATGCATTTGATTATGAAAGCTAGAACTGCCTAAAAAATGAGGACAGGTTCCTTCTCATAAAACATCTTTTCCTTCATACTGAGAAATGTAGCAGGGAACATGGAATTCTTCTTAATCAAACCTTCAGCTGTTAATGGTTTAGTTTAGGAAACAGATTAATTTAATGCCAAATAATGATCAGTAAAAGTTGTCATGCTGCCCCATCTGGGTTCTGTGCCATTTGCCAGTATGGAAAACTGTCCCCTTTTCCTCCTAGATTTTTTAATTCTTCATTTTTTTTCTTCAGAGCTGCTCAAATTTCCAATTTTACCCTTCCCCTGCTTCACTTCTCAATCTCCACACCTCTGATAATACATAATAGAGTAAGAGAGCAAGGTGGCAGTATGTTTTTGTCTTTCAGTCTGCAGCTGAAAAGGCGAGTGGGTGTCACAGAGCCTGCCAGAGGTGGCTCAGCTCTGTGTGGATGGGAAGCTCTGTAGGGCTGACGTGGCTGATATTCAGCTCCAGGAACCCAGACATGCAGGATAGGCAATGGTAAAAAGAACCCTCAATATCTACATTGCCTTTTTGCAAGGGCTTTTACAGTGCCCCATATGGATCTTGAGGTTTAAGCTGTGTTGTTCATGGGTTGAGGAAGTGTCAGGTCCAGTCTTTCTGCCTTTGATAAGAAAGAAATTCCTTCCGCTGGAACTAAACCCTGAAAAAGAACTGCAGGATAAATTCTAGGTGGAATGACAGAGACATCTCTTCTTAGGGAGTTAATATATTGCTTAAGACCTGGCAACAGCTTAGCTCCAGACATAATGTTGCTTCTCTGTGAGGGTAACTCTGACATCCCAGTGAGAAAGTTTACTTCCTTCACACCTGGTCTTGTGTGCTATTAAACCATCACAGCAGCTGCTGAATTATTCATCCTTTTCCAGCGGACAAAACTAGTATTCCAACCGACACCCCCCTAGCCCAAGAGGAAAAAGCAGTTTGAGGGAGAGAATGCATTACAAAATCTGCAGTACAAAAGTTTACATCATTAAGCATTTAGGGTTTACATAGAGAGCAGTGGCATGCAACAGCAGGCACGTCCCTAAGCGATTTTTCTGCAATCAGAATTTCATTCATTACCCAATTTTCATGCAAGTCCCCTGGCATTTGAAATATGGTTCAAGGTAGGTTTCCCAAGGGCTCTCCCCCTCCCATAATAACTGATTTTCAGTGTCCAAAGACAGATCTAAATATCTTTGGCTCAAACTACTTAAGGCCTGCAGAGCAGCATCCTCTGTCATCCTCATCACATCTCACACCTACAGAACAGATAACAGATTAATATCTGGCCTCCAACATTTCATCAGTGTCTCCAGCTAAGGCACCTTGCATTATTTTATCTGGGGGCAGCAGGCGAAGAACAGGAGGAGGTGAATGAAAATGTATTTGCACTTTACAGGAGAATGAGGGTTTAGATGGCAAAGAGAGGGAAAGGGGGAATGAGAGGAGGTTTCTTTTGGTATTACAGGAAAAGGAACAGAGCTAGTCCTGGCGAAGTTCTCTGCTCCGATTATGTATCCGCTTTTATTCAATCACTGGATTGCTCTGTGTCTGACACTTGGTCAATAGTGCAATCTACCACTGATCAGAATAAAACAGCCATCCTAGAATACCTTGGAATTTCATTAGTTTCTTTTCAATGTTGTCTTTATAACTAGGTGATTACTTGGAAACACAAACTTACTGCATGGTTCCATGCTTTTTCACATAAAGAGCCTGAGACTAAACAGTGATATTTCTTTCTTTTATCAGAAACACTGGTCTTAAAAAATTTCCCTTTTGTAAAAAAGAAAAAGACTTAAGGTAATCAAAGCCACAGATGGATTCCTCACCTCAAAATTAGATCTGCTCTTCCCAGGTTAGAAATTTTGGAGTCTTTGTTTTGGTTATCACCTAAATGACCTCCTAGTCTAAATCCATTTTGAAAAGCTTTTTTGAAAAACCACATTATTTATAATTCTTACTCTGCAATTCCTGTAAATATGTCAATTAACATAAATTCCTTCCATGAATTTCTACAACAAACTGGCTATATATTTTTCTAGTCTTTCAATATCAATTTCATAATTTTGAAGTAAATTTAAACAAAACAGGAGACTGACTACTGCTTAGGTTCATGGGAATTAGACATTGTAGTTTATCACTGGTGGCAATACAAGCACCTTTAAAACTTGCTCTTTGGCTTTCAAGAACAGTGCACACCACATTTTTACTCCTGTGAAGCATTTGGTAGCAGATTTGTGCTGCCCTTATCTACTGGTGTTTTCTATAGAGCTGGGATTAAAAAGACAGTGGTTGTGTTACATGGTAATGATGATTGGGAACAGACAGCAGCTTTTCACAGGATAACTGAACCAAAATGTGTAATTAATTATTTTACTGAGCTGCTTTGTTTTTGTTGTTGTTTTTTATGGTTACTTCCTTTTTCTGGCACCCTATTAGCTCAATGTCTGACCTGGGTTGCATCTGCTCTGCAGGATTCATCCTGAGTCCCTACTGACAGCCTCCAACTGGAAAGTTTTTTCCAAGATAAGGTGAAAACAATCTGCTCTGCCTGGAGGCTGATCCAGGGCAAGGAGTGGCCCTGCTTTGAAAGGTTGTCTGAAAGGGCATGTTTGCACCCAACTCTGAGATCGAATCCAAAGTAAACCTGATTTCTCTCTAGGAAAAGGCTGAGGCAATCCTGTCAAGCCCTCTCTAGTTTAATGTAATCTATAAGCATCTTTCTTAAAGCGAGTCTGTCCACTGAACCACTCCTCTTCTATCTTGGCTATCCCCTAGGACAAAAACAAGGGTCACCTTCGGCTCAGCCCATTCTCCAGGCCCTGAGCCAGGAGATTTGACTAAAAAATAACATGAAAGGATCATCCAGCAATCCCCTGAAATAATAATTTCCTTCTGCTGTCACCCTCAACCTATTGTGACATGAATCCATGCATCATGTAACCCATTTAATCCATATTCTGTACTTTTTCTTCTAAAGCATAATTTCAGCCTTAATTTTTGAAACATTGTTCACTCATCTGTTTTATTTGTTTCCTGTTCAACAGCCCCTGTTTCACAGAATGCTATTTCTCTATTGTCTTAGAATTCTTACTGAGCCTGTGATGTTTTCATAGCCTTGGCTTCTCCCCTTGTGACAATCTTACCTTTCATTCTCCTAAGTCTTCTTCATGGTCCAGAGGAGCTTTTATCTCTCCAGGTTTTGCCTGTAGAATAAATCTCTTCTGAAGTGTTTTCTAGTTCCTTCCTCATTTGCTCTTTTAATCTCTTTAGTTGTTTTAGTTTCCATCTGCATCCGTCTTTCCTCAGTAGTCTCCTTGTCTGGGTGCTTCCTTCAATCCACACCTGCCTTTTCCAGCTCTGTCTTCCACATTTGGCGCTTTTCTCTGCATTTCTCTCACAACTCGTTAACCTCCAGTAACTTGAAGCTGCATATTAAACTGTTGTTTAAGGAAAAGACCACTTAAAACATGGGTGATGACATAGCTCATCTTCAAGTGTGACTGAGACATAAAAAGCTGTGGAAGGTGTAGTATCCTTCTGCACCAAGAGATGAAGAAGAAAGTCCAAGCATCAAAATGAAAAGAAGTAGGGAGGAAGGGCAGTGACCTTTGAAATCCATTTTGGGTTGTTTATTTGTTTGGGTGCTTGGTCTTTTACTGCTGTCTCATTAAAATACATTGAAATTAAAATACAACGTATAAAAAGGCACCTAATTAATAGCAAGATCAGACTAATCTCTCTCCTTAGGTGAGTTCTTCTAGCACATCTGTGCTAGAGGAGGCTCTGTGCAGGGTCAGGTGGTTGGTCTTCAGCACAGCTGTTGGCTTGTGTCTGTCAGCTGGAACACCCTCTCTGGTTTGCTCCTTATGTTGTTTACAAAATGCAGCAACAGAACATCTTTTGTCCTTGCCAGCAGATGCAGTTGTTTAGGCAGATTATTAATTTTTTTTGGATGTGGATTCAATAACTGGGATATGGCCTTGATGTGCACAACAACCCCCCAGATGTGTAAAAATAAGAAGGACGCTAACCCCAAACCCTTCCCTGAGTAATTGGAGGTAGCATTATTCTACTATGTAACCTATCAATGTATCTGTTTTTTTTTTACTATTCAATAGCACCTAAAGACCTAAGATTTATAATGAACAACATCTTATCTGATGCTTCTAACTTTCATCTTGTGAAGGGAAGAATTTTGATGAGTTGGCATCCCCTTACGTCCTTTTTTTTAAAATAAAGTCAGTCATATCTTTGCTTAAAAAGAATCTTGCATAAAGACTGAAATGTAGATCCTCTGGGATAAAACAAATTGCTCCCCCATTGAGTGGTCATCTGTAGCATTTCTCACATAAAACCCTTCTAGACATTGGGGTGGGTTTATAAGGAACTTGGGGATGGTGGGAGGTTCCTACAATGGGCTTGCTCCAGAGGAGTAGAAACCACAGACTCAGTCAGTGGGCAAAGAATTCATCCTTTCATGATCTGCTTGAAGCAGCTCAAGATGATGAAACAGCAGAAACCTCTGCCTTTTTTCCTGCTTCCAAGGATAGTTCAAGTCATCAATCAGCCCAAGTTTGTAAATGTAAATATACACCTGCCTGGGTTCATTTCTCCTCTTCTTTTACAGCTTCGCTCTTGAAGCCACCTATATTGATTATGATTTGTTCCTTCTTTAAGATCAGCTTTGGGCAGCTCTAATGAAGAAAAGGTTGTTTTAAACACGAATGGTTATTGCATTTGTGGGGTGCCTCATGGCCGGAAGGAATGATGGATCTGACTCCAAGTTCCCAGAAGGCTAATTTATTATTTTAAGATACTGTATTATATTAAAGAATAGTAAACTATACTAAAGAATACAGAAAGGATACTTACAGAAGGCTAAAAACATAATAATGAAAACTCGTGACTCTTTCCAGAGCCTCAAGACAGCTTGGCCCTGATTGGTTTCATGTGAATTGTTTTGACTTATTGGCCAATGAAACAATCACCTGTTGGATAAACAATCTCCAACCACATTCCACATGAGCAAAACAGAGGAGAAGCAAATCAGATAATTATTGTTTTCCTTTTTCTCTGAGGCTCTTGAATTTCCCAGGAGCAAAATCCTGGATGAAGGGATTTTTCCAGAAAATATGAATGTGACAAATGGTCAGATTGGAATTGGCATTTTTTCTTTTTTGCTATTTTTTTCAGTAAAACACTGCATTGCAACACATTTATGCAGAAATATGCAACTATTACAGGTATTAAATGTAAATAAGTTGATGTTACTATCAAGTTAATGGACAAACCAATTACTATGTTGTCTACAAAACCTACATATCATAAAGAAACAGAAGAGAGAACTGTGTGTTTTGCTTTGCTGTCATTTCTGTGCTAAACCAAGTGTTTTCTTTGGTCTGTGAATAACATAGGCTGCTATTTTGTGAGTTTTCCCCCTAGATTACGTTTATTTTATTTTTTATGTTTAATTTTTTGCTTAACTTTCTTTCTAGAACAAATCTGAATCATCAACATCTGTATCAGGAAACTACTGCAATTTGAAAACTGGTGGTGTTTGTTGGTTCTGATAAAACTGTGAGATAGCCATAAATTCACCCACAGGAAAAGTGTTATATGCATGGTGAGGATCCTCTGAGAAATGATTTCCATGTGTTTTCAATAGATTTATTACTTTTTTTTTATTATGGTGGCATTTTCCTCTCTTTGGTGCTGGTAGTGACTTCAGAAAAGCAAAATAAAAACAAAAAATTGTGTAAATATTAGCCTTTGCTGAAGTTTATAGACTGAATCTAAAGTAAATGCTGGTGTTATATAAAAAAATAAATATAAGGTGTGATCTTTAAAGATAAGACAGGCGCTTCACCTATAGCTCTTTCAACAGAAGACTGTGATGAGATGATCCATAGCTATCAACTTATAGTGTGAAGGTGTTATTTGTGGAGAATATTTTGTAATTTTCCAAGTCTGTTTGACTACAAGAAGACTGTAAGGGATAATTGCTGATAATATTATTTTTTAAAGAGTGGAGTTAGATATGGCTTTAGATTATTGCTTGATTTCTCTGTGACCCATCAATCTAATACTACTTACTTATAATGAAATTTAGCCAAGTTTATGAAGATAAAGAAATGTTTCTCAAATGCTAAGGTGTGATATTCGGTAGTGCCACACAGTGAAAGACATGGAATAAATACTTACATTATTTTCATCAAGAGTGAAAATGCAGGCAAGTGATTGTTCAATGCACAGAGCTATGCAACAGCTCACTCTGCAAAAATTCTAAATATTATTGACTGGGATATAACTCCAGACTTCAGGGCAGGTGTTTAGGCTTTTAACTACTTCAGTAAAAGACAAAATGAGTCTTTAATAAAAGAAATTCAGTAGCAACATTACTATCCAGCATAAGAAGTGAATGCTAATATTTCAGCTGTACCATCCCTACTTCAATAGCTAACTGCCCAAAACTCTGTCTGAAGAACATCTTGAGAAAAAAAACTTGTTAAACACTGTTTTTCCTTTTGAATATTTTGCTTTATGCAAGGAATACAAAAATGTTAATGAGTACATGGGCTGCATAACCATCTAACTATAATGAAGAATAGGGAAGGTGTTATTAAGTGAACCTGTAACCAGAAAACAGATAAAGGGAACCTCCTGCAGTAAATGCACCCCTCCACTGTCTCCTTGTCTGTTGAAATCTGAGAGAGGAACAGCATGTTAAAAAAAAAGGGTAAAATGTTTTATCATATACAACAGCTTATGCTGGACAAGCAATAGAGTAGGAAAATTACATTAAATAGCAAGCCTGTTAGAAAGTTTGAAGTTTAGCTGAGTAACTTTTTTCTTCTCTATCCCTTGATCAAAGATGCTGTTACAAATTGAGGTATATGAACCAAGGCATCACTTTGATAGCTCCTTTTTTCCCCTTTCTCTCCCAGCTAATAGATATTAAATTTTGTGTTGAGCATTCAAAATTGTTTTCAGCTGTGACCCTGGGAGGCCTTCCCACCCTACTGAGGTCAATTGGATGGAAATGTACAGAAGGTAGGAAATATAGAATATCTTCCCCTGCCTTTGTGGGACTCTCAAACTATTTTACCTCCTTAGACTCAAGAGTACAAAGTCTGTAAAGAAATGAATTATTAATTTCTGATTTGTATCAGCACCAGAACCTCTTTACCAAAGGAGGAGCATTTCTTCCATGCTTTTGGATGTTTTCTTCCTTATATCAAATTATGACCCTTTGGTGAGGTGTCTTCTTTTGACTCACAGATTTGCTGGCTTTCATAAACACACTGCCTTTACTTTTAATTGGTGCAGGAGTTCAGTTTGGGGAACTTGGTGGTCAGGTTATGATCAGAACTGTATCTGAGCACTGGCAAAATAAAATATAGCAAAAAAAAAAAAAAAATCCAGTATGCAGAAAAACATGCCTTCTGTATGAATTTGGGTGGCACTGTAGTTTTAAATGTGGTGTTCCTGCCCCCATTTTCACAAATCTCCACGTGTCAGAGAAGCAAGGGATGAAGGAAGAGGTGGTGGCCAAGTGCTACAAATGTTTTCTGCTTGCTCTAGAAGAGTCACAGCAGCATTGTAGGAAAATCCTTTTGACCTGGCTTGTTGGCTGGTATCAAAACTTTGTGTAAAAGTGCTGATGGTTTGATATTGAGTCATTAGAGCTTGTGGGACTGGCTCTGGTAATGAAGGAGAAGACAAGGGCTCATCAGAAGGACCTTTGAAGTTGTCCTGAATGGGAAGAAACTCAGACTCTTTTATTTTTTTAAATACTATTATTTTCTTTGCATAATCCATGTCCTGTAATTCAGCCTATATGAGCTCTGGCTTGGAGCTGCTTGGGAAAACGGCTTGCTTATAAATAGAAGATTAGATAGTGTCCTATGCCATGAATATCCCAACATCACAGTCATTTCCTGGAATTGATAGTTTATGAACATGTAAACAAAGGTTTCTGCCAAAGCTGCCACATGTGATGAATCAAGGTACAATCTAAATGTTAGCCTAGAAGGCAACTCTGATCTAGTGACCGTGATCATGACCAATATGACTGTGAAGTCATGGTAATCTAGTTATTTGTCCTCATATTCATGAATTGAAAATCACACTTTACATATAGCACAGAAAAAAAAAAAGGCATTTTTGATGGTTCTTGAAAGATTTTGGGGGAAGGAAGAGTATGAACCCAGAGTACTCTAAATTAGAGTTTAAAGCAATCTTCTTGATAAGTCTTCTCTTACCTGGCTAAGAGGAAAGAAGTGGGCTGAGATTTAATGTAAGAAAAACTACAAAGCTGGTGAATAAGGTCTGGTCCAGAGGTGCAGGCCAGACTTTCCCCATCCCAGAGAAAGTGTGGTGAGGATCATTAGACAAGATACATCCTAAATAGCCTTCCCAAGAGAGGCAATAAGTATCCTGGGCCCTCTGGTTCCAAATTGATTCAGTGGTAAAAAAATTGTCATTTTTTTATAGAGGAGGATGAGTTTCAGTGTTGCTGAATTCTTACGAAAGAGTCCTGGGGATTGTAGAGGAGCATCCTCTCAGGTTAGGGGAGCACTGTTTTCCAGATAGAAGTCACCACAAAAGCAACTCTTTTCACAGAAAAATGACCTTGGAAAATGACTCATGGAGAGTGCTTTCCTGTCTCTGTCCCTGCCTTTCAAAAAGCATTGAAGTTTATGCCCATGCACATCTCTACCTCTGAACTCCACACTAGCTGTTTTCCCTTGACAAGATGATGGAGCACAGAGACATCCATATTTACCAGACAGATGCCATGTCAAAGCCAGTGTTTGATTTTGCTGTTGCCATTTGGTTCATCTCTGAGAGTTTCCAAGATCTTGCTAGGTACTTAAATCCATGCAACCAAAACTCTTGTTTGCTGTGTTGCCCTTCACATTTACACAAAATGGCATTAATTATGGTAATTAATATTTGATTGTTTTAATTATGAATATGTGTGTATTTGATTAATTCATGTGTAAATTGAGTTATCAGAACATGCTTTATTTTATCTCTGCTATTACCTGAATATATCAAAAGTACAAACAAAGCCCAAAGGAATTTTCCTGGCAATCTCAGCCACAGGGTGCTTACGTGTTCCACCGTCCTAACAAATATTAGAGCATTGATTTGCATGAGAACAGATCAGTAGTGCTTCAGTAATCACTATTTTTAATGAAAGTATTACCTTTTTCTTTCTTTCCTTCACTCTCTCAGTACAAGTAACTGATCGATTTCCTCCTGAACAGATGTTTTTAGCCCAGTTTAAAATATATTAACATGGTGTTTTAAAAGGGCCGACATTTTAAGGCATGTTAATTTCATGTTTACATTTTGCATACATCTGGGTGAGACCACTGTAGCTGACACTGATTACTGCATGTTTTACTCTTCAGCAAAGAGAAAATAAGGAATAGCAGGAATATAGCCATATAACATGGCATGATAAATTTTGCTGGGTATTCAGTTTCTGTTCTGATTCTGAGTGCATCACTGAGTATTGCTACACAGCTCATTCATACACTACTTTCAGAATTATTGCACATTTTTTTTAATACTACTTTAAAAAGTGCTTTTAAAAATACTGCTGCTATTGAATCATCTCAATCCTCCTACAGTGAGGAGAAAGAGGAACTTCATAGAGTCCAAATGTTACTCCACTGGAAAATATTTTACACCTTCTTTTGTGAACTCTATCAAATTCCCAGTGCTTTTTCAGGATTTGTTCCTCCACTCCTGCTCAGCCTGGGTGTTTTCTTCCCACTGCTTTTCCTCATGTATTAGGGTACAGCCAGGGACAGCAATATGACATATTGCAGATAACATCCTAACATATTAAATAAGGATGTTCAAACATAGTGACAGATCCTGTTGTATGATGATACATCAGGGCAGCTCAAAGATAAGAATTTTAATATATTCTATTATGGAATCACTTAAGCTGACTAAGTGATAGCTGTGGGGGAATGGAGTAGTGTGTAGCTTCCAGAAAGGGTTAAGAGACCAGGAATGGGAAAGAAATACCTGGGTGCTACAGGGAGACAGAGGCAGGAGTAAGGAAAATTTACAACATTGTTGATCTCTTTGAACAATATGCGATACAGCAAATGTCATTTTTTTTCTTACATGGAGGATGAGATGTCCTCAACATGTGTGACCTGCAGAGGCAATCTGTCTGAACTGTCCTCAGCCACAACTTTTCTGTGGTTTCTCTGAGTATAGGCTATGAACACCTGCCATTAGATAATAGCACCAGAATAGTTCGGGTCAGAAAGGGCCTTTACAGGTCACCTAGTTTAACCTCCACCTTCAGCAAACAGGGCCATCAACTCCATCAGGTTGCTCAGAGCCCTGTCCCACCTGACCTTGAATGTTTCCAGGGATGAAGCATCCACCATTTCTCTGGGAAACCTGTTCTAGTGCCTACCACCCTCGTTGTCATATCCAGTCTAAATCTACCCTTTTATCATTTAGAACCATAACCCACTGTCCTATTGCAGCAGGCCCTGCTAAGAATTCTGTCCCCATCTTCCTTAAAAGCCCTAAGTTCTCCCCAGAGCTTCTCTTCTCAAGGCTGAACAGCCCCACCTCTCTCAGCCCATCCTTACAGGAGAGCTGCTCCATCCCTCTGATCAGCTTTGTGGCCTTCCTCTGGATCTGCTCCAGCACATCTTTCCTACACTGAGGACCCCAGGGCAGGATGCAGCACTCCATGTGGGATCTCCCCAGAGTGCCTACAGGGCACAGTCAACCCCCTGGACCTGCTGGCCACCACAGATACTTTGGTGGCTTCAGCCTGCCTCATTTTTCTTAAACCTCTTCATCTTAGTCCTTTGTATTTCTAAATTTCCTTAGATATCCATCATTAAGAAGGCTATCAATTGCTTTAAAATGTTTTTTTTTTCAGCTGCAAAGTATTTTTCCATTTGAAGTTAAATTTTGGCCCCAGAGAAGGCACCCACCAGAAAATTGACTTCCAGACTAAGAAAATATCTTTCAGAATTAATCATGAAGTATAACTGAAGATTTTAAGCATGTGAACACCCTTTCATATTAGGAAAGGGTCTCTTTGCCTTTCTTTGCCTTTCTCTTCTCTTCCACCTAGAACTACAAGCCACTTTGCTTAATGAATTTGACTGGTGAATGGTGAAAAGTATTTACTTCCATGATATCTGAAGAGAAAAGCAGTGTTGTAGTTAAATTATGGAACCTGCTTCTAGAGGAAAAGCCAGTTTCATCACTGAGGACACATAACTTTATTCAGAGATATTACATCAGTGTCGAATTTGGCTCTAAGTACTGAAAGCTCTATGATAACTGTGTTTATATTTGGCTTTCATATATACTTAAGTCTGGCAAGTGTATCTTGTGGGCACCTGTTTGATGCAGAGATTTATGGCGAATGCCAACATTTGGTCTTGATATTTAAAAACAATTTGTTAATTGTCAAGAAAAGTAAACTGTTAACATCTTTATTTACTGATGAGACAACACGTCAGTACTGGAACCTATTCAAAATGGACAGCCATTTATTAGTCTCTGAAGTATTGAAGTTTTAAAATTGTAGCTTTTTTTTCTTCTGTTTTTTAAGTTTTTATTTTGCTTACAAACAGTCCTTTAGTGGATGTTTGATTTTACCAAAGGGTTACATAGCTCTTTTTCTATTAGATGTCATACATACCTTGTGTCACAGGGAGATCTTGGACCCCAGAAAGTGCAAAATAAATGTTTCCTGATTTACTGTCCCTTTCTATTTGCTCCCTTTTCTTTTCTTCCATACCACGTCTTAGTGCATCTCAGAGGTGTGGCTTTCAAAATTGCAGATTTTATGTTTTGGTTTTATTAGCTGTTATGGTGCTGGAATTATTTTTACAAAGCTAAAATTACTGAACCGGCCCCATGTGCCAGGTAGGACTGTGTCAGCAGGCAGAGAGGATTATCAGAAGAGAGTGTGGTGAAGATGGACTAAACAAAGGGAGGAGCAGCCGCACAAAGCCATACAGGCAACCTGT